>OX359250.1:46039898-46297035 GCA_947179485.1 Allacma fusca | reverse complement strand
TACAGGAATACATCCATACATGACTTCATTTTTCTGTCATTTGTATGCATGGAAATGAAATAATTATGCTTGTTAAAGACTTAACTATGTATCCTCATGGATGTTTTTAAGCTATAAGTATGTGTGTGTGTGAATCAAATATTCATGGGAAAACCAGTTGGAGGCTTTTATGAAGTTCATGGTGTTTGAGTAAGGCGCATATCCATCAAAAACTCCAATGTATATATACTCTTGGGTAGGATTACTTTTCGGAAATTCCTAGCATGCACGTACCTTAAATATGGGTTATAATGTCTGTATGTACTACTTCCAGAGAGTTTAGTGGAATGGCCAAGCACTTGAGCACCAACAAGTTGAATGTTTTTACGATGGGAATTCCCCGCTTACAAAACTTGTCTTCCTCCATCCACAAGCAGTATATAGAACTGATGGAATAATTCTTACGTCACTCTATATACCCTTGTCCATAGATTCTATCATTTTTGCACGATACGAAATTATCAGAGCAGCCGCGTACATAATTATTATTATAGATATGTATCTATCTATTCCGCATACAAACACATACAATTTATGGAACTTTTTTAGGGTACCCTTGAAATAGAAAAACGAGGTGAAAAACTTGGAAAAGTGCCTATAACAAATACATAGTAAGGTATTGTATACTTGAGACTACTACTATATACATAGTCGTACGTCTTCATCTAGCGCATGTAGACGCAGGGAAAACTCATATTTTCAAAGGGCTTCAAGGCTCTCAACCTGCTAACACACATTATACATACATACTGTTAATTCAATTAGCAAAATATTATACTGTATTAAGTACTAATAATAATAATCTATACTTTTGTAGAAAACAATGTACAAACAACATAAACATGTTTTGGTCTACGACCGTACTTGTACAAGGGCTGCAGTCTCTTTTGTCAGTTTTATGTTGCCCTGCAGAATGAACAAAACACTTGTTGCTGACAGAGGTATTCAAAATACTTTGTCTTCGATAACAAAATACAAAATAAAACACTTGAATTAAAATTATGAAGATACAAAATGCAAAGTAAAATCCCTAAGATTATTTTACTAAAATACAAATAAAAATGCAGTAAAGGTAAACAGTCCAAAATATTCAAATACAAAACACTGTATTTTAAATACAAAATACATTTCTTAAAATACCCACCTAATGCTCACTCGTTTCAGTTTCTTGAATATATATAGCATTAACAAGCAACCTTAATCAGTTACCGAAGTTACTTCAAGAATTGCATATAAGACATGTATCGTAATAAAATTTGCAACTGTTGCTGATTAAGCCAGTCCAATATAATTACATTTCAAGTTGCTTAACTATCCAAAATTAGCTGGTTTGACGTATGCTATTTGATGTAAATTAAAATGAAATTTTATTATGAAAACTATTTATTATTAAATGTATTTTCGGAATTGTAATGGAACATAATTCATGTTTGAAAATTAAATTGAGACGGTCTTCGGTGTATCTTAAATACTAAATATCGGCAGCCTGAACGTATTTGATGTGGTAAAAAGGATGCATTCCAACGTTGATTATTTCATTGCTAAAATGGAACAACATTCTCGCAAATACATATTAATACACATCATACACACTATACACAATGCCAAAACCATTATCATGCTGGTGAAAAGTATTTTGAGCGAAATAATTTATTTGAAATACATTTGTCATGCCTTTGAGAGTAAATAAATACTTTTGTACTTGCTGGCCTTTAAAATACTGAGTACAAAATACCTACCCACTGGTTGTCGACTTCAAAATACTAAATATTTTGTGGTCTCAAAATACGCATGTATTTGAAAAAGCAATATAGCTCTGGTTGCTGATAATACATTACTGTTTATTGTTCGGTGGCATACACTAAAGCAACTTCAATTTCTTTTATTTTCTTTTAACAATTTTCAAGAAGATCAAGCGTAATCTTATCTCTGTCCCTGTAGATTAGTTGGCTTGAACGAAGAAATTATTTTGATCTCAAATATGCTCCAAAAATGTAATTCAATTCACTGACCTGCATTTCTAAAGGAGAGAGTTATTATGATTTTATATGCACACGAAAGGTATACATATAGATAAAAATAGGAGTGAACATACTCATTTCTACCTTCAGCTTCAGCTCAATATACATACATACTAACGCATGAAAAAATGCCTGAAGCTGGTATTTTGTCGCTCAAGCAAAAGCAACCTGTTGTTCCAAGTTACTATATTTACATATGTCCGTATATATGTATAGGTTTAAACTTCAAACTTAGACTGAAACAGACAATGAAAAATTCCAGTTCTGTGTGTATGTAATTATAAGTTAGCATCCTACATACATACGCTCGTATGTAATTATGCATATACATATATTTACTTACTCTGCCCAATAGTGCCCAATGCTAGGCTAGTAAGGCTATGGTCTACACAGTCTACAGTACTCTACTCTCTATCTCTACTACAGGCACAGGCCATTCATTCATTTGCTTTCGTATCGGAACTTGCAAAATGAGCCCGTATATGTACGTATACAATAATTAAAGGCTGCTGGGAAATACGTGTAGGATTTTTACGGCTTGCAATTCTTATACGTACTTTAGCTGTTTAGTTATGGAGAGCATGCTTTTTCCTACAGAGTTCCACACCAGCCCATATTTTAATGTAGTTGTAATATTTTACTATCTAAAAAATAACTATATACTTGAAACTTGGATCACTGGGGTTTTTAATGAATAATTGAGGTCTACAATGTGGACGCTTCAACCTTGATTTTACATGTAATTTTTCAATCAGCTATTATTTTTGTTGGTGTACTCCTCAGAATCCTATCTCGTCATATGCAGCATGGATTTCTCATACATACCTGTAGTAATAGGGAAATACAATGATGTCAGTGTTCCTCTCACAGTCTGCTGAGCACCAGCTTACAAAAGTCTCCACTTTTATTTCATCTTATCTCGACATTAGGAGACCTCAGAAACATTTTGTTATTTTTTTTATCACTTTTGTATTCCTGTGAACTTATAATTTCCATTTAGTAACGCAATAAATTATAGATTCCGCGTAAATAATTCCCGAAGCCAGTTTTGTTACAGGGAGGACAATTTTCTTATCAGTTCAATTACTCATGCCGGCTTTTTCCGAGTAACAAACTTGTCAGTAAGCGTGTCAGTAAGTAATCAAATCGACTCTCGATTTTAACCAGAATCTACGTCATTTTAAATGGGGCTACCTCTCATGTTCGTTGCGAACTCATACATGGGATCCAAGGATGAGTTCCAGTAAGTTATATTTTAATCTCACACTACTCAAAGTGCCTCCGTACTTTCCGTTCAATCCATAATTTTAGGGGAGTCAGAGCCCTCAGAAATTAATTCCCCACGTAAGTACAGTTCTTGAGCTATTGTGTCACAATGTCTTCACAAAAGCGAAGTGAGAGGATGAACAGACCTTACCTGGAAATACTCATCCAGCCTCAGTCCCGATTTCGGTTCAGATATAAATCCGAAATGACAGGGAAGCATGGGAGTCTCTTCGGTGTGGTCCCTTCCTCAAATATGTCTCTCACAGAGAAGAATATATGTGTGATTCAAAACAAACTGTCCAACGATTTGAATAGCCCTTCTCGAAATTCTGTCCCACGTCATTATGAAGGTCAGTTAAATGTGCCTCATCATGAACCGCATGAGCGACCTCATCAGTTGCCAATGTCAATGTCGCATTCCTCCCAGAAGTCAACTGGGGAGAGGTCGATGGGTCGAGTGGGTCCCAGTAGTAGCAGTTCCTTCAATTTTAAACGTAATACCGTACCCCATACAACAAGCTCACCCGGAAGTAGTGCCGGGCACGGGGTGAGCCCGTCCCCTGTAAATTCATCAAGTGATGGGAACGGAGCTGGGACCAGTGCTAACGCCAGCACCACTGCAGGGCTCGGTGGCAATGGGGCCAAAATATATCCAATGGTCAAGGTGAAAATAGTTTCCGCAATATTAATATATCCTGTATTAATCTCATTTTATTACTGTTGTCTGCACGTGAACGCACCTGAGGAGCAGAGATGCAAAATGGAATGAATACACACTTTTCTCGAATTTCGTTGTACAAATATTTCATAAGGAATAATGATTACTTATCAAGCTGTACGCATTGCAATATTGACAACAGAGTTCAAGATCACTCCAAAACTGACAGCATTTTATCTAGTACGTTCTCAGATAAAATGTATAAGGAGACTTTAAGGAAAGGATAAATTTGTTAGGAGCAAATTTATACCTTATTCTGCTAAGTTGTGTCGACGTCAGAAGGGAAGCTATACATATACATATACTCACTTTTTGTGGATTTAAAAGGAGCTTTCGACTTTCGTTCAGGAATTCCTGTAGGGCAGGCTACTTGAAGGGATAGGGGACCAAATTGTAATAAAGGATTTAAATTACAGAGTTACAACACAGGTATCAGATGGTATCAGTCTCACAAAGGAGTTGTGTAGGAAGAGTACCTTTGTCACATATTTACTGTCCCGAACTCTTATTGCTAAAATCCTGAAATTATCAAAAGGAAGTGAGGGAAAGGAATCCATGTGTCTGTGTCGAGCATAATAATAACGATACGTTTATAAGCAGATAAAATGATACTCCTTCTAGAAACAGTACATGACCTTCAACTATGTACAAATAAAATATCTCTATTTTTCGACAACAATAATCTGAAGATAAATCTGGGAAAAAGGAAAGTAGCTATGTATCTATGTAATGCACAATGGTGGGAAAAAGAGTAGAATAAGTTTGCATGGAAAGAGTAAATATAATATTCATAAAGTCAGTTCATATGTATGTACATACTTACATACACGAAATTCCCTTACAATCACCTTCAATGTTTTGTGGAGGAATTGAACATCTCATTGCTACAGCAAGAGTAGTAGCAAAGTCATTTGTCTTTTTACTGGAAAGTTAAATAAATATTGTGAAAACTGGCACTGTTTGACCCACTTGGATCCTCTACTTTTGTACTTTATCCCAGTGTGGGGATTGAGTTACAATAACAAGCATGTTTCAAAAGCAGTTTCCCAGCCAGGTACTAAATCCTACTATGAATACGCTGGATTGTGTTCCATGCCTGGAAATCCATACTGTAAACATAAAGTGTATGGTATTTAGAGTTGTAGTAAATTTCGTATTTGTATTCAACACAACTATGTGATGTTACAACTAAGAACAACTTTTTCAAAGACATTAAGAATTGTTAATTTGTATGTAAATTCAAAACTGGATATCCTGAGTCACAAATGCAGTACTCTTTCAATTGTGAGGATGAGCTACAAGTCTTCAGGAATCATGCCAAGGTGAACTTCTCTAGCAATAGCTAAATAGCTAGCTGTTGTGTGGTCTGTGAAAATTGTCGTAGATAATTTGCAAAGTAATTCAAAATTAATTTAACTTTGCAATATTAAAAGGAAATTATTTATAAGATTTTACAAATGAAATATAAACTTCGCTACCTAAATTCTAAATATTCGCATTTCATGGGAATTATTACGTTCTGGGCTATGTAGGAATTCGACTGTCGTTTATAGACAAAACTGAAAGAGGCAACTAAGTACTACATGTTTTACCACGTCCGTATTGTTGTGAGAGTTGTAAATTAAAAAAAGGAGAAGAGGTCAAACTGGTAAAAGTATGGTCAGAGATTAGTGCAACTGTACTTAGAATTTATTCAGAGAAAAAAAAGGCGGAGAATGTAAGAAGTCGGAGACGGACCCCGATGCACCAGGTCTGCTCAAAGATTGGAATCTGAGATAAAACTAATTAGACATTTAATGGAAACGAACCTGGAATTTATTCTAGCTGTAAATACAGCGTTTTTAAAATGAGCGGTGCATTTCTACTTTCTCCCACCAAACCCATATAAGCAGGTGTGATAAAAATGTAAATTACTGCAGGCATTGGTAAAACCATAGGGTCATAGAGGTCAAATGAGTAAAGCAAAGATTATTGACTCCAGTGTTTCATTCTGCCCCATCTTTAGAAGCCAGTACAAAGTTTTCCTAGAATGTTCCATAAAGGGAGCAATGAAAGAATAAAATCCTAACCAACCCAAAGTTATATTGACATAGTAAGACAGTTCGTATTCAATCATACCAAATTTGAATTTGGGATGAACAAAATCATACCCTTTTGAGGCAAAAATGTGGGGGGGGGGGAGAGACAAATACGTAGGATGTCCCTTCTTGGGAAAAAACAAGGGGATAATGTCTCACCAGAAATCTTGTTGTTTAGCCGTGAATTTTTGTACCTTGTTTCTCCCAGTCACCCTGACACGCAGTAATTTTGGGAAATTTCATATTTTTGAATACTCCGCCAAAATTTTGACTGTCGTTTTAAATTTTCGTTTATCAAAATCAATTTTAAAAAAATTTGAATCCTGTCCACCATGAATTTAAAACACTGGAAACAACAACTTGAAAAATGAATCTAAACAATGGCATTTGGTTGAAAAATCGGCATTCTTATAAAATTGTCATTTTGTCTATGATTTCGAAACTTGAAATTTTCTTTTGGATCAAATAATAAGTTTTCAATTGAGCTCTTAGTTATTGAGATTTATCAAAATTCACGATCGCACTCAAAATCGTCGAAATTTGGAATCACGATCATTGTAAATTGGAAAGATTTTATTGGATGAAATTAATCCTCAGAGACAAATTGCTCCTGAGAGAGGACATCATCTCAAAGGAATCCTTGTTGAAAAAAAGAGATTGAAATTTTGATGGGAATTTCCGACTTTTCAGATAATTACTTAAAAGAATAAACGTACTTACTTCAGTTGTTAAGGAATTGTAAGCTGACTATCAAATTTTACAGATCACATTTTAAAAATTGTCTTCGTACCATTTTTAAAATTTAGAGGGTGTAGGACAATAAATAAATCTCAATTTTCACATTTATTTCTTTCCTGAATATTTATTTTAGTTCCATAAGTTTCCATAATTTAGTTTTCATTTAATTTTAACTGTTTTCTGGACGCTGATTACAAATATTCTGTCTGTAGGGTCACATTAATGTGCAAAAACAATTTGTAGATGACAATATGGCGACATGATATTGCAGCTAATCTGACAGGTGATATTTCTGGCCATAATTACCTCAAACTTCGTGGGGAATATCGCTTCATCCCACAAGCAGTTTGACTAATAAAATTCCACTATATTCGAACTAAACTCCACAACGGTTTTTACAAGCATCATTTTGAAATCATATATTCTTCTATTATTCAATTAGTACATTTGTCAGTATAAGAAAGTACAGCACTAGCTATTTTTAAAATTGGGAAGATAAAAAAAGAGTGATGTTGAGGTTTGTGTACAGTTGTTTCCCCTACAGTGCACTCTCTCTATGTTAAATAGCTTTGATGAACATTGCCATTAATCATAACGATATAATTTAACATTGCAGTAACGGAGAAATGTTTTAAGACATTTTAGACCCTCTAAGCAAGTGCCCTATTACATTTATAAGGATTTCGTACTGAAAGAGTATAATTACCTTAATCATGTACATAAATACTAGTGTAAGACACATTGCATGTTCAAATTCAAACGAAAAAAGGCTCTCAGACAGCTCTACAGCCCCATTTTCAAAAGAATCATTGATTATTAATTGAAGACTTGAAAAACGTTTCCTACACTGTAAATCCCTTCTGCGTTTATACAATGCATATGTATAGACATAGTTTGTACTGGAGGTCTGAAGTTAATTATCCATGCGATCTGGCAGCTACAAGTTTTACAAAATTCTTCACATAATTCAAGAATTTTGTTTTTCGGTGCCTTAGTATTAAATCATTCTTTTTTCAACAGCTTCATAATTTCCCTGGCGACGCCATTATACGTTGTTCTCTGGTAAGTGAAACAGCCCCGTACTACCCACACCCACATATTCTCGAAACGGATCTAGTAGGAGGATCAGGCTGGGCTGAAGAGACTGACAACTCAATCCTTGCTTTGGGAAATAATTTTGCTGAAATCCCGGTATCAGCAGGAAATAAACACACGGCTATGTAAGTATCCTGCACGTCATTCTATAGTTCATTACAGAATGTACAGGCTAGCAGGAATCGTGTGGTCATCAACAGGCCACAAAATTAAAAATCAAATTAATTAATTTAAATTGTGTCAGTCCTACAAACTAATTCAAGTTCAAGGAATATGTCCCAAAGCCTTGTTTCGCAAGTTTATTTTTCGATAAATGTTTTATTTTTGTAAAGAATATTATATACAAGGGGCATTTTAAACAATTAGGGCCAGGGTAAACAAAATTAACGAAGGCCATCAAATTCCGTGCGGAAAGGCCCACAAATATATTTAAGGCTTAGGGCAAGGGTACAAGTTACATGTTAGACGTTACCATTTAAATGTAAACACGACACCCTTTAGACGTTCCTCCTTGTGCGTTAGGATTTATAGGGTAAGAGGTTAGACATTCGGCGTTACCCTTCTAGGTTTAGGCGTTAGCAAATAAGCAGGTTCAGTCATTAGGTTTCCATTCCTTGGCGGTTAGGATTTAGGGTAGGAAGTTAGACGTTACTCTTTGGGCGTTAGGTTTCCAGGTTTGCCACTGATCTCATTCGTGCAGTGTAAGGAAATGTAGGAATGCTCCTTTTAGTATGAGAAGTTACAGGAGGAGGCATTTGCTTCCAATCTAAGCCAACCGGATCAATTCACTGAATTTCAAAGAAAGTTCAAGCTAATAAAATCCTGAAATAATCGTTTAAGAACTGGTACTATTTATTTGATTTTTAGTTTTTTTTTTGCTGATTTACAATTTTATGACTAAGCATTGTATAAAATTGTTGTCTCCTTATTGTCGTGTAAATATTCAACGCATGTCATGTTGTGACTTTTGGATTGGAAATCCCATTAAATTTTCTACAAAAGAGCACCAGTTTTTGTTTCAATTTTCTCACACAATTTGAATCAAAACCGGTCAAATTTTTACATTTCCAAAATAAATTTTGACTGAGCTCCACTTCCTTGACCCCTGGTATCAGGACTTTTTGGCAGGGGATGGAATAAATTTGTGTAAATTAATTAAAAGAAAATGTATTATACAAAGCAGGGGAATGGCCTATCTACGTCCTAAAATTGCGTCCTTTAAATATAAAAATGAGATGAAGTCATAAAAATAGAAAACGAAAAAGGCTTGAATATTTGATAGGTGACTATAATTGGAGAGAAAATGTTCTTTGTATATATTTTCTTCTTGGAGGAGGATGAGTCCATACATGGATGATTTTTAGTTGTATGTGTTTAATAATTTTCTTGACTCAACAAAATTCCCCTTATTTGTCAAAATACATAGATTTCAAGGCTTAAACATTATCTACACTGGAAAGAAGGTGGTGCGAAAGGTGTTGGGGAGCAAGTTATCCGAGCTTGGAGAGGGGGACAAGCGGAAAGTCAGTCTGGAGGAAATTGATTCTTTGTCCGTGAACTGCAATCTAAATGTTGTGTGCCTTTATTTTGAAGCTTTCACAAGACTTGAGGAGTCAAAGTCTCCGACAGTAGACCCTAGCTCCGAATCAGGGACAGTAAGAAGACTTATATCAATATGTAGGCCCATCGTGTCGGATCCCATCCATCATAACAGTGTGTGATTTGACCTTGTGTATATATCTATGAATATCTCATTTTAATTCGGCACGGTCTTCAAGGAAATTCTCATTTATGTAATGTATACGACAGTTAACTCATTAACAAATCTCCTTTCCCAATTGTTCCAGAAAGTACTCAAACTGGAGACTTGCGGATCGTTCGGATTGATAAGCACGCCAGCTACTGCACAGGAGACGAGGAAGTTTTTATTCTTGTAGAAAAAGTGGATAAACGTAAGCAGGCTTTCTTTTACACACTCCTTTGCTTTACAGTCAACAATATCAGCATAGTATATACATAATAAAAATAGAATCAACCCTGTGGAAAAATGGCCACACTCGAATTTCATGTAACCTTGCCTCACTAGTCCACGAAGATTGTTTTTTATGTCGTTTTTACGTCTACAGAAAAATTGTCTGGAAGGGGTCAAAGTTCAATCAAAAACAAATTGAGTGTTCGCCCAGCTCTGATTGTGAATACGCGTCAGAGTTAATATTTCCTTCATTTCACTCGTTTAAAAAAGTACTACTGTTGAGAGTGAACCGTCAGCGGCAAAATAAAGTTTGATATTGAAAATAAATTAATATTTTATCAACTTCAATAATAATTGCTGCTCGAAATAATTCAAACTTTTAATTTCCGCTGTATCCTCATTATTCCATAAATGTAAGTGTTTGTACAATTACGAGTATTGTTGAAAGTTCCGAAAGCACAAATGCAGTATTGTATTAATGCACAGTCCAGTTACAGTACTCGCCCTGGCTGTTAAACTTCGTGATGTCACTTCGCCCCTTATTGTTAGTGAAGTATCACCTTAGTACTGATCACCAATGATTTTTTATGTACAACTCCATAAAGCCACTACTTAGAGCCACCCCACAATTCCAGGTTTCTTAAGATTAGACTCACCCCGACTTTCAGGTCTGTCTGGAACAATTTTTTTTTATTGATTTTTGAGGCTCCGCTCATTCGATGAGTTTCAGTCTGGCATCTGGCCAATGATATATCGCGAAAAGGGAAATACTGTTTGAACAATGATTAAATTAAATCAGAATCAGTACTTCTAATTATTTGGGAACTGACGGCAGTAATGAAATTACAGTTCACAGTAGATACATAAATGTGTATATATGTATAAGATTCTGTTTTTTAACTGTATATGAAACTGTTGTCGGATAGGGGTAGGACCTTAGATGATTACAGCCAGAGGTTTTTTTTTAAATTTTAACATTTATTGCAATAATTCTCAAAAACTCTTCCCGCGTCAATCAAGTCCAGTACTCACTGATTTAACAACGTAAACAAGAGCAGTAATAATATTCCTCTTCCGGGATAATAATAATTATTTGATGTGGAATCTCTGGGAAATTTTCCTTTCAGATAATATCCAAGTGAAATTTTTTCAAGAGAGTGATCAAGGTCTGGAAATATGGAAAGCTTACGGGAAGTTCAGCAAGCTGGACGTCCATCATCAGTACGCCATTGTGTTTAAGTAAGTTCAACTTCAATTTCCCATTTCTCAGCTCCTCGTCCCTGTTAGAGGTAATCCCATCATTTACCTTGTTGTAGATATAATCTCCTATGTAATATAATAATATATCAGGTATAGGGTAATGTCCCAGGCATAGGTCACACATCATTGATCATAGCACATATTTTGACGTATTAATTCCGCTCCTGTGTCTGTTTTCTGTCTATGCTCACGCATTGGGCAGGGACTTCTCCCACAGGCCAATTTCCTCTATCTGTATCAAACATCGATTAATTAGTACAGACGTATGTACATAGCATTTCATGAGTCTATACGTCCTCCCAGACCTTGTTTATGTAAAGGTTGAGTAATTAATATTAAACGAGAGTTTAATTTGGGAAGAAGGCTAAGTGACATGGAGTTATGGATAAATAATAATAATTACTATTGGGGCATAACCAGACGAGATAGTGTGGGGCTGTTGGTAAATATCTGCGTCGTTTGAGGAACGTGCTCTTGTTTGGAAGTTAGGAGTTATGCGTGTGTATGGAAGGAGTCCTAACTTTGGACTTGAACCATTGGAGAAGAAATTACAAAACAGAGGAGTTCACACACATACATAAGTATCCAGAAGAGGAAAGGCTGGTATTTCTCATTGATTGTTAATTTTAATAGTATTGGTACTTACTCAGGATGGAAATTGTGGTGACGCAAGAGGACTGGGAAATACCTACCATGTATTTATTCCGAGCAAGAGTTACACATTGACGTGAATTTTTTGTTTTCACTCACTGTGGAAATAACTGTTGCACATTAGCCAACCTTCCCATAGAATCCAGCTACATATACTTATACTTGAGTAGATCCCCAGCCACGTAATGGCAGAATTAAAATCCTTATCTCAGGAATATCCTGGGGGTTACACATTTGTAACGTTCCAATCGCCATTCAAATAAGCGTGTCAAAACAGAGGCCTCTCCCCTCAATCTATATCTTGTAGAATCAGAGACTTGGAGTAACAAGTTTTGTCACAGGTTTGTAAAATAGGTGAAGAAGATACAATAGAAATATACATATGCGTGTGTGGATAGGCAATAGGCATATAGGTGTAGTGTATATAGTGTATAGTCCTGACAATGAGGAATATATTGCATGAGGTTTTACGAAGAAAAGTCCCGACTTCCGACTACTGCACTGGGCATGTATCATATAATTATTACAGAAAACAATTATTATGTGACTCCAAGTACCTATGCATGTATAAAAAAAAAGGGAAATGTAAGTAGGAGTTGACTATTAATCATCCCAAGTCCTTACTTTTCTGACACATTTGTTACGAGTCAAACGGTAAACCCCAATCCCTGTAGTCTTGCAATTAAGCCTTGTAAAATGATTATTTGGCTCGGGAATTCATGGAATAATTACTACACATAGGCAGGCATGTGTGTGTGCCGTCACATTATCAGTTAATAACTTAGTTAAAGTCCCATTGTCAGCCTCATATCTACATATTATATTTATGGGGAGGTGCTGAGAGCTATTAATGCGGGGATTTTTATCACTTCGCATGTACAGGAGTGTGTGTGTACACAGACCACGGACTTATCTCTCCTCCTCGACACTTGCTCACATGATATGAGTAGTTAAGGATTCCCAAAATGCTCCCATTAGTTTTTCCGTCGTGATCATCATTCCTTTCTCCAATGTATATAGAACACCACCCTACAGATCTTGCGAGATTGACTGTGAGGTTGACGTTTGGCTCCAGTTGGAAAGGCCCTCGGACGGAGCAACTAGTCAGCCTATTAGCTTTAAGTACAAGCCTATTGAAAGACGTGAGTTTTTTCCTTCCAGATATTTGTTAGGTCCATTGTCTTCCGTTGATACAGTCATTTAGATATTTGAGATCAAGTTAAGGACTAATAAAGTTAATTGTAAAAACCCCGTATTTTTTCCTACCCCTTCAATGGTGACAGTGAGGAAAATGCCTAAAAAACAAGTTCCAAGAAGTGGACCGGACCGGGACCCCCCTTCAAGTGGTTCAGCTCCCGGTAACCGTCCACAATACGATTTTTTCGGACAAAATAACCCAAATTTCCCACAAAATTTCCAACTCGATAACAACCCAAGAGATGAAAATGGACCATCTTCAAGTGAGCATTCATTCATTCAATTATATATTTACAGGGGGAGGTTAAACTATGTGTACCAGTTATCCCCTACCCTCCTCCAACCCACTTGACGGAGTGACCTATCAAATATCCTAGTTCCCAGTTTCATGCACAACTTTCTTCCAGCTTCAAAACAAGGATATTTTTGTTGGCCTAGGTTGATTTTTACGACGACAGTGACCAAGCCCGTGATTATTATTAGTCCCTACAATAGTTTATTTGTATGATGTGTTTTAATAAAAAGATGTAACACCAAATTTGTATAAAGTACGATTAAAATTATTCTTATTCCTAAATCAGCCAATCAGGCACTTACAGAATTTTCCTGGCAGCAGTGTCCCTAATTTGGATTTGTTATGTCTTGACGCCGTCCTGCAAAAGTTCAGAAACTTTCACTGACCGTTACAAAAAATTTTGTCCTACGGCTGCGTATGAAGTAGCAATAAATTAGATAATTGTAAAGCTTTAACCCGACCCTGAAAAACTACGAATAGTGGATAAGTTCCGAACCCTTGACCCTATTTCAATGCCAAGGTCGTAAATTCGATTACATACGAAGTCCTTCGTGCATGAATTGTCTATCTCTGACGTCCCCATACTTTACGAGAAATGGCTGATTTCCAACAACTTTTTATTTTTGTTACAACGTACAGCTTGGGAAACACTATTTAAAAAAATGAATGAGGACTACAAACTTTTTTGGTAGCAGACAAAGGTCAGTAAGGACAGAGGTCAAGGGTCAGTTAAGTTCACGGTTGGTTAAGGTCAAAGGTCAGAAAGGCCTCATGACATTTTTGGAGAAGGGTCAATGTGTTAGTTACCCTTCGAATTTGTAAAAAACAATTATTTTCAAACTCGATGTCGTTTTGAGTTTTAACGATGTTGGAATTCAAACTTCAGGACTTTTCCGCATGTACGTTACTGTGCAGGATCATTGGAAAATAATGTATTAAATTTCTAAACAATGGTTTTTAAAGGTTACAAAACAATGATTTTTTGTATTCAAATTTCCGGACAATTCAGAGCAATAGAAATCAAGTTACTCTTGAACTTCTTGCAAGAGTGGAGAATAAAATGAACGATAAAAATAAAATCAAGAGCTTCGGTGTATGACCTTAAGAATACATTGTACTCAAACGTAACAAACAGCATCAAACAAAGGGTGCACTCTAAGTTTTCTGTTAGTATACAATACACTTTAAGAATCGGAACTGGTCGTCACGCGAAACAAACAACTAATTGTATTGTTTGCGACAAATGGTTTTTACATTTGTACATAAATATGTATGTACGTTCCGACAGAAAACTGACAATGGGAGCGCAGCGCTTGTTTGTTACTTTAGAATTATTATTAATTATTAAGGTCAAACAAGAAAGCATCTTTATTTTGTTTTTATCGTTATGTAATTTTGAACAAAAATGTTTGACATTAAAACGTTTTTATTTTGTTTACAAATCCCCACGTTATTGCAGTAATAACTTAAGACTAGCTGATAGGTCACTCGTCACTTCTGTAGGTTTGCGGGAGAGGGACCTTTCTGTACTTTCTTACGAACGTACTTGCCAAGACCAAACAATACTGTAATATGAGCCGTTAATTATGTATTCGCTTTCTTAGAATTTAAAGTCTGAAATATTAGAAAAGAAAAATGTTGATATAAAATGTCATGTTTTCTTCCACTGTAGGCTCGCATTCTGTACGTCAAGGTTGTGGTCAGAAGTTCCCCTGCGACTTCAGTGCAGTTGCCACGGAAGCTGGGAAAAGTAGCAGCGCTAACGTGGCTTTCAACGTTGCCCTCAGTGTAGGCGAAGGCTTGCATAATTGGGCTGAAACGTCAGATTTTGACTTCCTACTTCACAAACTTCGTCATTTGTTGTGTCTCGTCGACGAGAATGGTGACAAGTAAGTGGATCCTTGTCTTCGTATATTTTTTTCTAACAAATGTTATGACATTAGTTATGGGGGAAAATGCTTCGCAAGGAGCATCTTCGTGGAGACAATTATTCCGTAGTCTTGAGACATTGGTACAATATTATAAATGTCAACGGTTCCTTTGAAATTACTTTTCAGTGCCCTGCATGCCGCCATTTCAAACAAGCAGAGAGAGCCTTTTATAAAAATTCTAAACATAATGACCTCGTCACCAGACATCATGTGTGCTTTAAACGAACAAAATATAAACAACCAAACCCCAGTTTCCTTAGCTGTGTCAATGGACTGCCCAGACTTTGTTCAAGAACTGATAGAACGAAAGGTGGACTTGTCTATACCGAATCTAGAGGGCGACACCCCTTTGCATTTAGCTGTCAAAGACAATAACATTCCTTGTCTGCGAGCACTTTTGAGGGCAGAAAAGATCGATTCTGTTATTAATAGGTTTAATTATTCCAGTAAGTTAAATGTTTTATTTCAAAATCTATTGTTGTGTTTACAATCCTTGCTAATTCCATTATTAAAAATTATTATTTAATTAATCCCTTCCTATTTCTTATTGTATCATGGTTTATATTATTGTTGTAAAAAATGTTGTGTTCACACAGGTCTTACACCAATGCATCTAGCAGTAGCAAACAGTAATTTAGAAGCATTGGATTTAATTTGTCGAGCTGGATCAAATTTAATTGTCCAAGAAGGGACCTTCGGAACGACTCCACTTCATCTTGCTGTTGAGAAGGGAAGTATCACTGCCACAATGCTCATACTTCAGGCCGTGAGTTTTTCAATGCCAGTAACAATAATAATTAGTATAGTTCACTTAAGGTTGTGCAAACAGACAGATAATTTATAAAACTATCCTGTAGGCAAGAGAAGCGGACATTTCGGAGATCGCCAACACACAAAACTATAGGGGCGATACTCCTCTTCACGTTGCAGCTAGTTCTGGGCTTGTAGCTATAACTTCGATTTTATTATATTATGGAGTAAGCTTCCTATGAATTCAATTATACCTGAATTTCAGTTTTGTGAATTAAACTTCCTCTATTTGAGCATAGAGTACTACTTTTAAGGCATCGTTTCCGCTTTTAACAGTTTCTTTGTTGTTTTAAAGGCCGATCCAACTATAGAAAATTTTATTGTCAAAGAAACTCGGGATCAAGATGAAGTGAGAGTAGGTCAAACGCCAATTGATGTATGTTCTAATGATAAGGTCAGTCTACTGTTCATTTCCAAGGTTGTGTAATATCCTATGTAAAAATAACCTGCAGTTGGTACTACTAATAAATTCCTTCTTAGGTTCTTCAGACATTTGATGGATGCATGGATTCTTGGGAGACCGTTGTCAAATCTTGCTCGCAGTTACTCGATACTCGTCCAGAAAAAGATCATAACATTTTTTCACTAGATAGCCTGCAGATTGATTCGGGAATAGATGTAAAAGATCAATCCGTTTATTCTAGTTCCAAGTTAGGCTGAACAAATTCTGGCTGTTTGCGCACGTATGTATCAGAACTAAAAATAATTATTACTAATAATAATTATCATAATTGTTGCATTTATAAGATAGTGAAGTATCTAGATATATGTTTATTCGTGTATTGGAATGCCCCCATGTCTTGAAAATTTGTGTAATTCTGTGTAATTATCTGAGAGAAGTTTTTTAATGACTCAATATTTTGGAAATAAAAATGTCAAGCTAATAAAATTAATAAAAACTTGGCGGTAGAGCGGAGCCTTGACGAACGCATTGATAAAACTTACCTCATCTCATGGGAAAAATACTTTGCTGAGTTTACGCACTAGTCATACACACCATCTGATCATGATCAAGCACAAAATGAGTATTTATTATTTATAATGCGCACTAATTTTTATGCGTTAGTCATAGAATGAAATACAAACCGCAGGAGTGGAAAGAATGGAGTAGATCTAGTGTCAAAATGTAAAAATGAGAAACCATATTGTTTGTTTATTCAGCGATGTCATTACTTAAGTTATTTCCCGACATAGTTTGTGTTTACGTGTTGAACTTGCAAATTACTATTAAGTTACTCACTACGAACATCTAGTTGCAATCCAAGTACTCGATAAATTACAAACGTACATATACAGAATTACTCATCACTAATATCCAAAATTCCGAAAAATGGCTTAATAGCTCCGTAACTCGTTTTATGCGTACCTTCCATTCACACGTCTAGCCGAGGCTAGCTCACAATTAGATAGAGGAACCCGTCAGGAGTTCCAATTGGCTATAATTTTATAAATACGATATCGTCAAATTTTTTGAATTCCAGAGGTTCCAGAACTGCTTTCAAACCTCCATTGTATTTTTACCATCGTTAGAACTCCACACTGACCGTACTGAATTACATACTTATACACCCACAACTATTTCTCGTAGTAGAGGAGAAATGTCATCTCTCAATTTACATAATACTATAAATGGTACTAGTATATAGTTGCGAAGGTACTTTTGTACAGTTGCAACGGAGATGATTTCTACAACTGTGTGGTTACGATCGAAGAATTTATAACATATTGAAAAACTTACTGCTAATGTTGGTTCAATACGTGTGTGTGCACAGTTATTCTATTTAATTGTTTGTTCAGCATGGTAGGAAAAATTCTCCAGGAGTGAAAGCTACACATACACCACATGGAAAAATATATACCCTAATAATCATACACATTATTACATTTTTAAGCAGACCATGGTTTTTGATTTTAAGTGCGAAATATTTAGCTAGGAAACCACGCTCGACGTACAACATACTTTTAGTAACCCAGTAATCTTCGCCTGAACACGGGATGCCAGATGTAACAATCATACCAGAAGATTTACATCATGCCTACACTGTTTAAATAAATTCTTGAACCGTTCATAATTTCTGTAGTTGTAATAGTTAATTGGGCAAGTAATAATTTATAACGCTCGGAAAGAACAGGGGAAAGGCATATTGACAAAATGTATGGTGTGATTCTAAATGTTATGTCATTACACGAGAATACTACTGTGTTAAAAGTATCTTTCCCCAAAAACAGTACAGCAGGGAAGCACAACTTACGATTTGCATCTACAATAATAATTATACGTACATACGTAAAAATTGTCGAATCGTGCAATCAAGTCCTGCCAAATGAATGAATATGCAATGTTATGGTATGCAAACCCGCTAAAACAAATCTTCAAATACGATAACTGCGTTTAACTCACCTACCCAAGCTACACTTTTCCCGAAAAGAGACGAGCAATCAGTAGAAATGAAAAATGGTTTACAGACAACTCCCGTCTACAATCCTCTGCTCAAACTACTTGCGGCAAGTATGTACCTTATTTATACAAATCATGTATTTATATTACACTTGAAGGAAGTTTTGTTAATATTTTAGCAAAGATTCCCGAAAAAAGATTGTAACTTATTAACTTACTCCTAATGTTTTTAGTGAGCATAGACTTTGTACGTAAACTACTTTGCAAAACTAAGGGCAAAACAAATCTAATATTTAAATTACCACCACTGGAAAATTCTGTTGTTACAGTATGAACTTTTGTATGAGAGGTGTATCCATTCAAAGCAAGCTGCCCAAATTACAATAAGTGTACACGGAGGTTGGAGTTGGAGGTATCTTAAATTTTATGTTCTATGTATTTAGGTAAGTAATAGAGCACTCATGTTTTTCGGTTACAGAAATACCACAAAGAATAAATTAATTGAACCGCGTACGCTAGCTACAGAAGAGTAGAAAGTTGTTTATACGTAGATTAGAAAACTCAATTGTACGTACGTACTCCAGCCTTGCGTTTTGTTTTAAACTGACCAAAAGTACTCTTTCAAAGTTTTAGTTAAATGACATGATGAAAACAATAATTTAATAATCATAATTATGATTAGCATCATTATTGACAGCTTGGTAAATATTACACAGGGCAGTAAGATTAGTGCAACGTGTCTTTTTATAGCAATTAGCAACACTCAATCTTGAGTCGAAAGATGCACAACGTACTTTGTATGTAGCACACGTAATTACATACATACAGTAAAAGTACAACTTGGGTCCTATATTGTTTTCACAGTAATGCGGGAAACACTTCCATTAAAGAGTACATACTCAAGGAAGCATTTCCTATGAGATGTATAAATAATGTATAATTATTATACTTATTGTTAGATTCAGATGCATTGCCGTGCCAGCTATGAACTGACATTACTTACATTGTGGTGAGGCCATTCGCTGAATGAATATATGCACGCGCGCTTATAAATAGCATAATTATGATTGGGCCTGAACCTGCACTTACAAAACATCACTACTTGGACAAACATGCATTAAATTCTAAGCCATAAAAGCACATAAATGGAATACAGCTGGATAATTTGACAATCATTACGTTTTAAAGAGTCTAGCACTAGTGGAATTATTGGAGGCACGTGATGGCAGTGAGAGTTTTTCCAATGGGATGGAGACGGGCAACGAATGTGATACCAAATGGTTCTTCAACCAACCCTCAGTCTTGAACTCTCGTGGACAAAACTCACATTTGAACACTTCTGATGGACGACGTTTGGGCAGCTGAAAAATTATAAAAAAATTAGTGCCCCTCAATAATATATGTTTTATACCACTAGATCCAGTTTAGTCTTCCATAAGTAATAAATGTACAGCTTCAAACGGATTTGCTTATCTCTAGTACTTACTTCTGGCTTTTTAGTTTTCTTCGGAGTATTCGACAAGCGTCTTTTGAAACCACGTCGTCGCTTCGATTTTCGTTTCCGAGGTGTTTTCTCCTCTTCAAGCCATACAGCGTTGCCTGCACACTCAAAGATATGACGATGGAGGTCTTGTGTCATGCTATCAGGACACACGAGAGCACAATGAGAGTTAATTAAACTTGGTTTATTTCTAATTTCCGAAAGATTATCTATTAAGATTGGTTTAGCTAGTTTTCATCATTCAGTTATAAGTTTCGAAAGCATATTTATTGGGAACTGATATATCAGTTGGCCTAATTACCACATTGTACTAACACTAAAATTTTACACACACGAAAAATAAGACACTTAATGACTTGTTTGCTGCTCTAGTCCAACGTTCAGATTGTGGAAATAGGAAATTCTGGTCATAACTTCCAGATTTTTGAATGCCACGCCAAAATGTTTACTTACGATTTCGAATAATTACTGTTGAGATGATTTTTTAAATACGACTGTTCGAATGGTGTATTAATCATGGTTCTACCTGCCCTGCTTCAGAAGCTATATCAAGTTGTTTTATTCCTCTAAATTAATAATAGTAGTAATAGCACAATGAGGAAAAATACATACCTAAAGGTAGCACTGCATTTTGAACAAGATGGTATAGACTCCTCGTCTGAGGTTCCTGTCGTCGATAGTGTTCTGACTAAGCTGTGAGGAACCTGTCCTGTCAATTCCGTGTGGGTCACTAAAACGCCCGGATGTAGCTCTCCCTTGTGCATTACCATATCCCAGAAAGAAGACTCGATTTGTCCACACACATGACAAATGTATTTGCGTGGTATGGTCCATTCCCCTGAAAAAAGTGGTTCCTCGTGTGGTTCTTTTGGTTCCTCTTCTTTTGGCTGGAGAACAAAATCAAACATGAGTTTATAAAATAACATACAATAATATATAATTCCTCCAGTATATTGCCGATGAAATACCAAAATGAACTAAATGTACGATACAAAATATGAGGAAAACATACCATGTACAAAATATGTACATGGATCATACTGCTTTTAAGCAAGAATGCATTGTTCATTTTGACTCTGCACTAACAATATTAGTCATAATTTTCTCAACTTTCATAAACTTTCATAGCTAATACCAACTTGTAAAACAAGTAGTGAGATGCATAATATTACAAAACCAACAAGTAAATTAGTAATTATAAACGACCATGAGGGTTCAAAAACTCGGAAAATTATAATTGCTGCCGTGTATGATTTTGTGTTATTTGAAAAACTCTCATTTTGATTTCGGGTTCAAATTCATATTTTGGAAAAAACAGCGAACTGTCTTGGCGATTGAGAATAAATAGGTACTGGTGGAGGTAGAGATACCACGTGACGTTGTTGTTGTTACATTATTTAAGAAATGAAGTTCCAGTAATTTGGAAACGCCAAAGCTACTCGGGAATTGTACTTTGATTCTAATAGTTCTAACCCTCAATCTCAATCCATGAAGAAGTGTCCTTACCGACGGCAGCGCAGCCTTGCCAGTTCGAGGTGGTCTTTTAGGCACTAGTTTGAGATACGATAGCAGTGACCTTCCTCGGTCTTCCTTAGGTTTACACTTGGCCCGACGTTTGTTTAGCTTTAGAAGAACCTGAGTGGCCATATGAAGTCTGTATGGTGCCTCGGGGTCATTAGGATAATTATCACCATGGTTGAGAAGATACGAGTTTTTCGTCCGCTTCCTACGCTTAGTTTGTACTTTTGTGACCATCCGCCCATCCAAGTAATTCTCCATGTTCTTGCGTACATTGTCAGAAATTAGGAAGTAGAAATTGGAGCGGCGTAGCTGCATACCATCAGGGGAAGCTGGAAGGCTATCTTCAGAACCTTGAAGTTTTAGTATGGTAAATTGTAACCAAGAAATTAGCTTTAATTTGCGTATTAAAATTTTGTTTGTTCAGGATTATGTGCCTTTTCTAACCGCAAAACAGATTTGTGAGAATGTATAAGTAATTACAAATAGTAAATTAAATCAAGTGGATGACTCAATTATCAAAAATGGAAGAAGAAGCAAGAATAGCAACGAAACATAAACAGAGTAGTCACTTGACAAAAAGCCATAATGCAAAGTAAAAGGATAACAATACATACGTTTAAAGCTACCTGGGGCAGATTCCAGATACCCAAAGTCATGACTTCCATTTGTGGGGTCAAAAACACTGGAAGAATTTAAGGAATCGCTTGGTTGCTTCAACTGTGAGTCTAGGCCTGGAAATTCATTCAAAAATTACACACATGATTATGGGACTAGTCCAGCAATTGTCATTAACCACTAATCTGTTAGAATCAACAGATCCTGCCACATGTATAATTACGTGTACAATCAAGTTTCAAGTACAGTTTACAGATAAATTATAATGCACCTGAATTGTCGAGTTATTTCAGGAAGCAATCAAACTTCTAAATAATAAGTAGTGTTAACAAATACATGGAAACAAACTCGAGTGGGATAAAATGCCAAATAGATACTCGACCGCATACGCACTAATTGTGACCTGTAACCTTCCAATTTCCCAGGAACTACCTCGAGCAAAATTACAAAGGATATGAATACGAATACGAAAACGAAGATTGATTGATTTATGTAGAAAACTAAGAGGTTTGCCAGAAACGACTGAATAAATAGGAATTCAGATTCTAATATTTGGGAAGTTATTCTCGAAAAACTTACGAACCTAAGTTCAATCGTCACTCTTAGTAGGTGTTTAAGGAATTAACACCTTAGTAAGTTGTAACTTATGATATCGTAAATTTTGTTCAAGAACAATCCCCATGCTTTACTACATCAATCATACTGTTAAACTCAGGGACTGGACAGGACAATTTCTCACCGAACACAGGACTTCACAGGCAACAGTCTCAGGGATCATGAGACAATTTCTGACGGAACACCGCAGAATAAATTCTCAAGGAACATCTCGGGACAATTTCTCATGCAAAGGACGAACCAGAAAGGTTCCAACTGGAAGCACTATCCTAGAAGCCTTTGTTGACTACGTTTACTTTTTGCAACTTTCGTTCCTTCTTCCCACCGATTACTTACGCGTTTGTGGCAATAGTTTTGTCAGACATCATAACAGGAACCCGTTGGCTTTCACTAGACTACCTAGTAGTTTTCATGAAATTGTGATTTTTTCTCAGGTGATAGAGTCTTCACCTGAGACCTGAGTAAAGATATTCATTGCAGTGTATAAGATATTCATTGTAGTAATAGTGTTTCTCAACGCTTCCTCATTAAGTTAACTGAATGTGAATGAAAGCCTAGCGCAGTTACAGGGTTGAGATAGGACATGTAATATTTCTTAAACATGAAGTTACAAATATCATGGTGTCCCATTGAAGTCTGTCTAAACTATTCCAACAGAGGTTTGCAATATATCAAGCCTGGGAATGAGGGAAGGTCATTTTTGAAGAAATGTCGAAGGAAGTTTTAAAAAGGCTTCAGTTTTCGGAGGAAGGAAAGTTGTAAAAAATGTATTTGGTCATCAAAGGCTACAAAGGAAGGCACATTAATTTTGAAAATTTCTAGTTTGTTCGTTGCCTACGAAATTGTCCCTTGACCCGTTAGACTGTGCCAGGTGAAAAATTGTCAAGACCCGTTACTTCATCATTCAGTCCCACCCCAAAATCAACGAGTTTACAAGAAACTGATAGGTAGGCTACGAGCCCGAACACTACGCCATTTAGCTTTACAGTTAGTAACGGTTTATGGAAGTGCGCACATGCACACATAACTTCCCTCACTGCACACGATAACTTCCCCCCTGAAGCAGGGTTTAGTACTAGTATACCATTAAATATCTCTGATCAAGGTTTTAAAAATGGTGACCATGCAAACCCTGTTGGGCTTTGGTTCTCCAGCAAAGCGAAGATAAAGTTGCAACCATATAATCTAGCTACATTATAGAGGAAAACAATGCGCTTTTAAAGGGCTTTATTTCACACTTCAAAGTTTCCTTCTCTGTTTGAACACTGTCTCACCTACTCATGAAGACCTTAAAGAGTACTTCATACCTCCGTACGCTACACCTCTCGCCACGTAAATAATATTGACTGCAACTGCAGAATTATCTTAATTTAATAAAAAAATTATCCAAACTTTATCCTCATTTTGTGTGGAAGTCAAAGCCCACGCATGGTTCGTATGTACACTGGAAAACCCTGAGCAAGGTCTTTATCAATAGTAGCAAATTATGTAAAGTTTGATCCTGGTGCTAGCGAGGTCAATACTGGACTGCGAGTTGGAATGTGGGCGTTTCGGAATTTCTGAAATGTCCAATATGTCCATTTAAGTGCACATCTGGTACAGGCAAGACATTTGTTGCCATTGCATTCGTAATCTCGAGCCCGTATTTTAGCACTCTGCTTGCCAGGTTCAACGTTGATGCTAAGTAGGATTTTTATTTAGTTGTGAAAGGACATACTGACTATTCTGCAGAGCTGCTGACTACATGCTAAAAATGCAATATTTATTGTGGATAACCGACCGGTACATAATATCCGTAAGTGCAACAGCATGGGCATGGGCAGTTATACCCCATATATTGCCGATCCAATTGATGGTAGATTGACAGATGTACTAGCAATTTTGACGTGCTGTAGTGCTATGTACTAATTTAAACAGAGAACTGGCAGGTACATTACGCTCCGACCAGAGACTACACCATTGCGAGCAACTTAACCTAATGCTGACAATAATGCTATCGGTAAAGTTACCAGTAACTGTAATAGAGACCTTCCAGTCAAAATTAACACTACACTATACATTAAATATAACCAGGAATGTGTCTTACTAGAGCTTCCAGAAGACTCGCTCCCATTCTCCGCTTTAAAATCATCAGATACGGAAGCATTCTCGCTTGAAGGCAGACCCGAATCAATACTTGGGACACTATCGTCATCTTGACCCAGGCAGGCTTCCTCTTTGATTTGGAAAACCTCTGCAGAACTACCTATTGGTTGCTTCGCCAAAGCTTCAGCTTTTACAACCTTTTCCCTTAAAGGTTCCAAACCTTGATATCCATTAACCGTCGTAATTACACTTTCACCTTGTATAATGTCTTGGATTAGATGGTTAGGGTCTGTGATATTACGTCCCAACTGGGAACTTTCCAGTATTTGCTCATTTGGCGTGGCTAGGAAGTGTTTCCTGCTCGATTTCTTGAGTCTCATATTCTTTCGGACGACAAGTCGGAGTTTACCGCCCCTTTTTTTCTTCTTCTTCCTTCCGTCTTTAAATACGTCGATAAAGCCGTTAGGCTCCTCACTAGCGCAATTTGGTTGTACTTGATTTACTTGTGAGATCTTTTCGCTTTGAACACAGTGCGTGATTTTTACTATTTCCCGTTTAACACTATCATCCTTTTGACTACCAGGTATACAACTAGGTCTACTAGCCTCCAGACTATCTACATGGTTGAAACGTTTTTGAACATCCATATTGCTTAATTTCTGAGAATTGTTCTGACGGATTCCACGAATGATGTCTGGGGAAAAAGCTCTTTTTCTCTTTAATAGAGAAGCAAGTGGCATGGAATCCTCGTCGTCTCCATTTATATGTCCGTCCACCAACTCAAGTAGCAATGGTGCTCCCACTTGCGGTTTCCGGTCCACTACAGATTTACTTCCCGGTGGGTCACATATACTGATGTTGCCATTAACTGTCGTGAATCCATTGCGACATGCAGAGTTTACCTTGGCCATATTCTCGAATGCTCCAACTTTAAGTAAATCATTGCTTACAGGCTGAATCAAACGATTTCGTTTTTTCTTGCGCCGGCCTATGCCACCATTTCGTTTTCTTTTCTTGTTCGTAGTAATGCAAGTGGGTAGTGTTGAATGAACAATGGTACTTGAACTAGAATCAGGAATAATAGTCTCATCCTCATGAGCATTGATCGAGCCAACCGTCGTGACTGTAGCACAGTTAGAATTTCTAATAAGGTCATCCTTTACTATTTTGTCTTCTGACGTAAAGTTTGTCAGACTTATAAGAGAATTACTTTCTTCGTTTCCACTATTACCGTTACCAGTACACAAGGAACTTTCAATGGGATGGGGCGGCAGCAGTCTATCATTCGAACTAGAAATTTCCTCTTGATTCCCACAACTCGAGATAGAAACTGTGTCTGAAATTGGTAAGATAGTTTCTGTCCGAGCTTGGGCAGCCCGTTGAGCTGCTCGAATGGCTTTAGCTTCATCGGCGATTATTTTCAATTTCTTTTTTAGTTGGGCTTTTCGATGCGTATAAGGCTTCCTCACCCGGCGTCTCCGACGCTTAGGATTTGAGTGATACTCTCCTGGAGAGGAGGATGAGCAAATTTGAATTTCCTGTAATGTCGGCTCAACTTTATTATTCGCAGAGACGGAAACTTCATGACGTAATGTTGGTGGTTGGGAGTCCGGCAGTAGGGGTGACAGGAGTTCATGAAGTGATGCTGCCATTGACATTACTGACTTGCTTGTGAACTCTTGCTCCGAGTTTGCCGGTGTTGTTGGCAGCAACTGCGGTGACAGGGGTGGAGGCGAGGGCGAAGGGGAAGGTGAAAAACTATTTATGACTTTCTCTACCGACTCATGTATGGCTACATTACTACTGCTGTTACTGTCCGTGCTTCCATTGCTATTCTCCGACACTTCACACTTGATAGACGGGATCATCGGCAGGCTTGAAAAGAGCTTCGTTGAATCCTTATTTTCTCTTCCCAGCTGGCAGAAACTGTTGGTGGAGGATGGTGTGGAGGATGAGAGACAGATTGAATCTGGGGTAGCACTGTCGGCTAAAAAAACAAAGGACACCACAAATATGAAAACTTATTTAACAAAGCTTTCTGGAACTTCCGACATTACAATAGGAAACTTTCATTAATCGACAATGAAGCACGGCTATTGAAGTGCAAGTAAATAGACAATACTGTGTACAGTCTGAGAAACTCACGTTTAGTGCTGCCATTGCGAAAGTCGTTCATGGTGAACAAGACGCAATTGACTCCATTCTCTCGCAGACGTTCGATTGCAATAGCTACCTCATCGTTCTGTTTCTGTTTCTTTTTATTAAAAACAACACTTAGCACAACTAGGTCTGAGTCTCCTGAGCTTCTTCGTCGACGACGGAGGTGAGAGCCATCCGTTAAACCGTTGGGTTTGTCATTGTTGATCTCCTGCATTACAGCAAATACTTGCCATAACTCTCATTGTCTCAATACTTGTATTCCAGCTTAAGAAATAACGTTAAAATCAATTGGTCCAAATACCATGGCTAATTTCCCCAACTTTTTAAAATCGACGAGGTTGCCCAAGTTAAATGTCTTTATGGTTCCCGTCACTGGAGCTTCGGATTCACACAGAGTGGGAATTTCCGCTGCAAATAACACCCAAACAACAATAAATTATACTTTCTATTCCTTTCTCATTTACGGTCTTCTCCATGGTATGATATCTTTAAAGACTTTTTCCTGGTTTCTAACTTCATATAGTATAATTACGCAAGAGAACTTTGCCTGAGGCAATGAATGGTGACAGCTACTTTCTCTTAAACTGAGGAGCGAATTTGTTTTAATACGTAATAGTCAACTCATAAAGTATGAGAGACTGCAGGAGTGAGAAATAAATTTTAATGGGTATCTTGAACGTACAAACATATCCCTTCAATCGTTTTAATGGTATTTACATTTAAAAAAAATACCTACAAGCTACAATAGCTTCCTGTTCCATTGCAATACTACAAGGCAGGTTTCAAGGACCAAAGGTTAAAAAAATTGAACGGTTTTAGTTTTTGCTACAGTATTTATACGAACGAATAAAAACTTGAACGGATGAAATAAATGTAGGTGTAGCTTGAATGAAGTCATGGAGCATAATCCTTCGAAATTCCCATTGCAGACATTGCTAGTGGAAAGATTACACTGACACACTCTGGGACAATGTACCATTGTGAAAAGGGTCACATCGTCACATGCTCACAATGAGTAATTGAGACAGAATGGACATTTGTAGATTTTGCATTATCTTCAGTGCGTAACACGAAGAAAACAAACTTATCTGGAATGTCCTCCTGACAGATATAAATTAAAGTGATAAAACTGGAGTTTCCCTATACCAATTTCCTAGTCCACCCAAAGAAGTTTTAATCCTAAACTTTATGATCATTAATTGTAATTATATCCTTTGCGGCAATTCTTTGATAACTGGTCCCAATCATAACTAACAAGATTACAAATAGTGAGTGAATACGAACACAAATATTTGTTTTGTTATGGTTTGGGGCCAGTTGTTGAAGAATCCCCGTGCTGTTATTCAGCGTCAGCCACAAGTATTTTTAAGCAAAAAAAGAAATATTGTTACACAATAATTACAGATATTTGTAGTTCCCACCTATTTCAATCCCTATTGAACTTGAAATTAGGAAAATCACTGAAACAAACTGGATAGACAGATAGACTACTACAAGTATAGAATTCAGTACTACAAGTATCGTAGGAAAATTATTGTATATATATTGAACTTTTTATGAGTTGCCTCATCGCAACTTCAAAAAAATGTACTACTTAACCTGGTTGATTAGAAGGGGGCATTACTCCAGAGTGTGTATAAATACTGATGAGCTTTCCCTATAATTATTATGTAAATACATAACACTTTAATGGAGTTACAAGTTACACCCAAATATTTTCAGGAATGAGGGAATCCAAAAACCCTTGCGTTTTAAAAGTTAATTTTAACTCAACAGCAGTACAAAGGGCTTACTTTTATGTCCAGTTCGTTGTCCCTCGGGCATCAGGAATAGATTAGAAAGTGAACTGCATACTGTGGGACCTCAAGGTCTGAAACTAAAAATACCACAACAATGTTTAGTGGTCTGATCAGTGACATACATAATAGGTACAATATTATATCAGTATCGAAGTAAATTGAAAGGTTGTGTTCCCTAATTGTAACTGTGGCACAACATGCCTACTGTTCAAATTATTTGAAAATGCAGAAGGAACAAGGAAATTGTAATGCATATACAGAGACTTACAATTAGACGTTTCTACACGTGCACCAGCTCCAACCTAAGGAAATCTGATTGGGAGTCAAATTCCGAAGTTAAATATCCCTGAACCCATATGCTTCATGATGGGACGTAAAGTAAATGTGCAGGATCAAAATGTTCCAAACATTCCAAACCACTGACTCAAGTGTAACTCTCAATGAAAATTAATGTGTTCGTCCCATAGTCTTCGGCCTTCAACATGCAACTCAATGAAATGAATAATGTGGACGAGAGTAGGAAAATCTAATCGTGTCGTCTGCCTCTCAACTTTTTAAAGTCGATTGCACGGCAAAGATGCACATGTGACAAAGAGATTATAGTCATGTTTGTCTCCTGTGTATGTCATTCACCATAAACTCCCGATCACCCTCCCCTAGCTAAGTGTTGCATACTTGCATATGATTTCCTAATTGCTCTGTCCATTTTCAGCAAATTATGCCAAACATTGTGAGTGAATCAATAAAAATCCAGGTATTTTGTTACACATCCCTGGGATTTAGTCAACTCATTACGGCATCTTATCAATCTTATGCAATTATTAGATATTAAACTACTCGTCTCCCAATCAGGATGAGTTCCAACAGAAGTACACTTCATAGAACATTTAATACCTATGGAAAGCACACACCTTAATAAGATATCCTCATGGATTCATCTACTTCTTGAGATTTCTATTCCTCTTTTGCAAAGATCGTTGCAAGAAAGTAAATGTAAAATAACAAGTTTTTGTATGACCTTAACTTAACTCGTCTGGGGTTTTAAAATGACTGACTAAATTGAAACGCAAGGCAATATCTTGAAATATCTGTTTTCACTCCGTAAGTGCAAACTTCACAAATCGTTTTCACTTCGAAATTCTAAATTATCTCCGAGATTTTTTTACGATTATATTGTGGCATGTTCATAAAGAATTTGTGGCTCAAAGATCTGAAGAGCAGAGTCAATCACCCTACGAACCTAACAACACCCACGAAAGACGTTCTACAAACTGTTAAGGCTTTGTTTCGCAAATACAAATACACACTTGGCGACTCTCTTGGAATACATATTTTATGCTGTCAATGTAATACAGTTAATACTATAAACTAAATCTAGACAATAAATACTGAAGGGATGACTATCATATAAGCTCAAATTAATACAAGCACATGTAAATCATGGCTGACATTACTAGTGTATCATAATCCCTTGACATCCCATTGAACAGCGTTCAGTCAACGCTGTTCCGAAAGTGCCAATAAGACTGGCAATATATCTAGATATAAATATCTAGATACTGTCAAATATCAATGTATCTGCACTCCCATTTTCTTATTGTTTCTATAAAAATAGCTAATTCCCCTAACTTTTCTACTTTTTAATAAATTGCGTATCCTTAAAAAGTTTTTATCAGAATCCCTCCGGACTCGGACCACTTTATTATTAATGGAATCACACTTGAGACGCGTATATTTCCAGGTTTGCAATGGGAACTTGAGGATACGTCCATATGCATATTTCTGTTAGTTCAGAATGATTTTTAACAGATTTCCTCAAAGATTTAGTAAGTACACAGTTACAAGTGAAAACGTTAATCACATTACAGAAATCGCATTACCAATCTAACATTATGCGTCTGGTTTATATAAATGATTCATTATTATTTATGTTTCTTTCCTGTAATATCTAGCTACTACCTATCTGATAAGTCTAAGACACTCATTTTAGTTTTTATCCGGAACCTCACCAAGTACTATCAGATACTTCTGACGAAACAATACCACGTAAATACAATTTAAACTTACAATAAAATTATTATTTTTGAATAACTGACAATATCCACCGTGTAATGTTCATTAACTCGAAGTACCCATCGATTCCCGGATATAAAGGGCAAATTACAACCCAGTACCTGATTTGGAACATCGTACCCGTAACCATACCAAAAATTATGTAACTGATTAAAATGGAAAGTTTGCACCCATGTGTTACGAAACCCCACGGGTAGCTAATCAATACCCGTACCCGTGTACCCAAGTAGTACACCAACCCCATACCAGTCTCGAACTCTGAATACCTTCCATGTAAAGTTCTGAATATAAATGCTACAGGGAACGTGGCATCAATAAAACATTTGAGCACAAAATTGCACGAGCAAAATTACCTGAGTACTCAAAAATAAATTCCTCATGATTAATTACTTTTCTAGATCTGTTTCCATATATTGTAACAAAACTGTAGACAAAGTACAATACAAAGGTGTGAGTCTTTATTAAGTGGTCCCAGGGTTCAGGTTATTCTGTACGTACTTCTTCCTTCACATTACATCATTCTTACACATATTTCTAAAAAGCCTTCCACCAAACAACCTGTCATTAGATTCAGCTATATATTTTTATAGTCGGAACAACATTTCAAAAAACAAAGGTTGCACTGCACGCTTGTTCCCACTATGGAGTTACTAAAGCACAGCAGCTCTGGGGCGCATTAACACTAACGTACATATATAGAAGAATGAGGACATGAGTGAGAATACAACTACAAAAAATGAAGTCATAATTTCTAGAAAATAGCAAAATCTTACAGGGTTTGGTCTATATCCCACATTAGGGCTGAACTGATCTGGAATGAATAAGTGGGGTCCTTGTAAAAGGTGATGCCGGACTGAAGAAGTGATGTGGTAATTTGTGTCTCACTATTAGCCAAGTAAATACTATTTGAGAGAGTGGGCATAGTCCGGAAAGTGAAGTGATAGAACACGTCATTGGCTTCCCATCTTTGGCAAGTCCAGTAGAAGATAATAATTTATGACTGTGACCACACCAGAGCTTGCTTTCCTCCAATTTGGGGATTCGTTTCGAACCACTGCAGGGTTTCTCTATTTTAGTTCTCAAAATCGAGCTCATATTTGTCCAACATGGTTGTTGTATGTAAGTAACTCGTTGATACTTCTAATGAAGATGAGTACGAACAAGACAGGTGATTTCCAATCGTAGCGGCGGCTGACAATGAGTCCCAGTAAAACTTTCGGCTTCTCCAGATTTCCGAAGAACAGTTGATTTCCGAGCTGGTTTAAAGTGCCCCCGACAAACCGGAACCCTTCCTTGTAATTGAGTCACACAAAACTACCACTAATTACAAGTCCACTCCATATACTAATACTTCCATGCATAAAAGTAAGTACTATTCAGAGCAGAGGATTTGATGAACTTCCCAAGTCTATAATAATTGAAGCCAGTATAAATATGATTACATACATATAATATGTATGATCTGATTTCTAGAATAGAAATATTCCACCCCCACACTCTCCTCGCTTCAATAATTCTTTCCAGCTAAATTCACCACTTGGACAAATCCCGGGGAAGTCCGAACATGATTAAGTAATAAAATTCCTACAACAAATAATAAGAGTACTGGTGTGTGGGACGACGTGAGGATTATTCGGAAGACAGTCTGTGGCTCGGGTCGTCTCTGGGGCTTAACATGTGTCCATTGAAAAAATGCATATTACAGGACCACATCTCACTTTTTCAATACACACACACACACAGCAGACACACACCGTTCTCAACGGATCGTCTGAGTCAACAATAGTGCTCACTTTCTGAGGATTCTTTAAATTCCAGTCTATGTGAAGACACGGTCCGCCGAGGGAATGATCCCCTCCGATTTTTTTCATTTCCTCATTTCATGTGGTAGTAATTCCAGTAATTAGTTATAAACAGTTTAATTTCTAACTAACTCCGAATTATTATTTGAAGCTTGGAGGCTCCAGGGATAACATTTCCCCCTTTCAGCATTCACTTCTCTCCCGGGAACAGAGCCTCAAGAATTCTTTGTAAATGAATTGTTCAATCGTATTTACTGAGTATGAGTTCAAGTTGAACTGTTCCACTCTCTTGTACGGTATTATAGTCCTTAATAATAATTATTTTTGTTCCAATGCTTTGGTGGACGTGAGGAGTATGTAGACGTATGTAGGAGATGCGGCGGAGGAAGTGCACATAAGACTCATGTCGAGCTGAGCTGATTGTGACTATTGTGAGTATGGGTTTTAAATATTTGTCTTAAATTTACTAGAATTAATATTTTGCGAGGAGACAGCCCAAGTGGTAGAAAATGTTCTAAATGAATGGGTTTCACTTGTCCTACAAGTAGGGTTAGGACTAGGACCATGGACCGTAGGCTCAAGGCTCAACACATACAAAAACAGAGGATTCAAGTCTAGCGCTAGCCCGCACTATTAACTATCACCAGAGCCAGGACCAGGACAGGAGGACAGCTCTACTCTTCTCGTCTCACACGTATACCCATTCATACTCACTTCCTATGTGTATTTACATTAGCCCTATATACTGTATACCGTATATTTATACACCAATCTATACTCTCTGCCCTGTGTACATGTATACAGACGGAATGGAATGGACTTTTTTACTTTTCAGAAACACGTAGCCGTGTGTGTGTGAGTGAGAGAGAGAGAAGAGAGAGATTGGATTGGAGTATCTGTAGTAAGTTGCGAAGCTGCATTCCGGGTAACCTGTCACTTTTTCCTGAAGGTTATTTGCCTGTGAGGTTGGGGCATGGGTGGAGAATTGTTAAAAGGCTGCTGGAGACCAGGGTAGAAACAAGTTTTAAAAGACGGAATCAGCTGTGGCTGCCTCTGCAACATGCCAAGTTCACTGCCTCAATTTTTCATACGGTACTTTCCCTTTGCTTCCACTTGAAACGCACAGAGTGCAGTTGCAACCAGCTCTAGCACCATCAACAAACTCTTGGAACAAGTTTTTAGGGGTGTCGTGAAACCAAGTTCCTTGCTTCTCTCGTTGTCTGCTCTTGTCTGTCATGCCCGAGCCAAAACAATAAAATGTCTTGTTTACAATGCTTGAGTACTTACTTACTTACGTACTTATGTACTTATGTGTACTTGGGTTTTTATAGCTACACCCGCGACAATAGTGAGTCCGTCCCATTTTTGTGATTCTTCTGAATGTGATTTTTCAACATTTTTTTGTATCACTTCGCCCCTTTATGACTTTGCACTGTATTGTTACTATTGTTAGTACTAGGATTGCGGGTATTGTTCAGGGTACCCAGTTTAATCGATTCTCATATCAAGACTTCAAATTCAGTTTTAAAAACAAAACAAAAATCATATACGGTTCAATGCAATTAACTATTTATAATTTGTTTGCATATGCCTAAGAAACCTTGATAATTAGATTAAATTAGATTGGCTGGTTTTACTAACTGTAAGAGCTCCTGTGGTTACGACTTTATTGCCCATATCTTTATCACAACTCAGTTATAAAACCTTAATAACCTGTTATTCTGGTTAATCATGATTATGAGTATGTCATGTCTGATGTGTAATATGTGCCATTCCGTAAAACTCTTGATTTGTCTGAGCATTTTATTTATCTGTTCATAATCGAATGAACCTTTTTTGTTTACTAAGGTCTGGAACTCAATAGGTAGAATTCAGGGGTCGGATTTTTGTAAATCTCCCTGGAAGATTATTTCTGAATTTCCCTGCTGTTTCTCTGAAACCCGTCAACAAATTTGAAAATCCCTGCCAAAAAAAAGGTCAACGATTTTAAAAATCCCTGTTTGTAAAAATAAATCCCTTCCCTTTGAGATTTTCCCTGCCAGAATTATTTTTTCCCTGGGAAGATTCTTCCCGTCTTCCTACAAAAATCCGACCCCTGGTAGAATTTAGCCTCAAACATTTCATCCCCCCCCCGCTGTGGGACATGAAATATGTTCCCTATATGTATCAAATTTAGTTGCAGAATTTCTAAAATTTACGTTTAACAATTGGCATACGAGGAACCTTTCGGAATTTAACGAATTCAAAATAGAATGTAATTATTCATTCACGCAGAACTTTTTGCAACAGTAATTTTAACTCCAGGTTTTAGGGAATATAAGTTTTGAGAGAGCTACAATTTCTCCTAAGTTCCTGGTACTCACAACCGGTAAAATTAGGAAGGTAAAGAAATTTCTCGTCATGAGCAATAAATAGAAAAGAGTAAAGGATCTCTTGTTCTTTTGAATGCATTTTCGGTCGTCTTTTCCACAGGGATGTCAATTTCCAATTTTGTGATTACAAATTACAATAAATTAACGATTACTTAGAAAATCAAATGAATCTATAATTATTACAATTTATGATTAATGGGCTTATAACTACTAATTAATAATTACAATTAACAACTGCTTTAAAAATAATTGTCATTGATGATTACAATTAACGATTACTTTAACCTTAATTTTCATTGATGATTACAATTAACGATTACTTTAACCTTAATTTTCATTGATGATTACAATTAACGATTTTTTAATAAATAATTCACACTGATGATTGCAATTAACGATTACTTTAGAAACAATTTTCACTGATGATTGCAATTAACGATTACTTTAGAAACAATTTTCACTGATGATTACAATTAACGATTACTTTAGAAATAATTTTCAATGATGATTACAATTAACGATTACTTCAAAAATAATTTTCATTGATTACAATTAACGATTACTTCAAAAATAATTTTCATTGATGATTACAATCAACGATTACTTTTGAAAATTAATTAACTGTGGATTACGACTAACGATTATTTTTGAAAATTAATTAGTTGAGGATTGCAATTAACGATTATCTTTTTAAAAAATATTTAACTATCGATTACAATTACTAACGTCTATTTTTTAAATATTTAATTACCGATTACATTATTAATGATAAGCAAAATGATCGTTCAGAACGGACAGACGTCACCTGCGTTGTATATATGATATAGATTATATTTTGGTATCTAAATACTATAATTTGAAGTTGATGATGATGATAGTGGAAGAGGGGACATTTTTAAATCTTCGCTCCCTCCTCAACGTGCTTTTTAGGCTTGCGAGTACACAATGCCATAAAGCGCTTTTGCTACAAGTAATGCACTGTACAAGCACACGGCACGCAACGCAGCACGCTTTGGCTTTAGCTAGAATTGCCGCTCCGCGTCCTCTCCCATTACATTACATAGCATGCTTCCACCGACGCAGGCGGTGGCTATGCTGCTCGTTCTTAAAATAAATCTTAGCTTCTTGGGAGACTTAGTTTGATTAAACAAAATAAGAAATATCAGACCATAGCCCATAGCTACGAACTTGTAGTAGGTAATAACTGCATATGATGCAGCAACAAAAATTATTATTTTATATGGTTACCAGCATTTTTTTAAAGTAAATTATTTTTTTACAAGTTTATAATGCTCAAGCTTTGGGCTTAACGTGTCTGACATAATCAGGCGAGACAAATTATTATGAAAAATTATTGTCCCATTTCGATTTCCCTATTATATATTAAGAATAATGTATACTTTATGAAAAAAGTGATTGATGATTACGAAATACGATTACAAAATACTTCCTGCTAAAATATCATTTACGCTTACAATTATTACAAATTACTTTATACTAAAGTCTCATTTACGATTACAATTACAAATTACTTTTTACTAAAGTTTCAGTTACGATTGCAATTACAAATTACTAGTTGCTAAATTTTCAGTTACGATTACAATCTTATATTATATGGAGTGAGTATGTTCATTTGAATTTTCGCGCCAAATCTACGAGCCAATAAGAAAGCTGCGTCTAATTTAAAAATTAGTACAAAAATAAAAGAGCATATTGTTAAAAAAGAGCAAAAAATGTAAAAACATCTGCGTAAATAAGTACAAAAAGTAGAAAAGCATATATTGTAAAAAAGCGCAAAAAATATAAAAAACATCTGCGTAAATAAGAACAAAAAGTAAAAAAGCATTTGTAAAAAAGCGCAAAAAATAAAAAAGCATCCTCTCTACTAAATTCAAAGAGTGGACAGTCTTCGTCTTTGTCTTGGTGTAATGCGGATTTGAGATTTTAATTTAAATGCGCTAAAAAATGAACTATTAAAATGATTTTCTAAAACATTTTTAATAAATTATTAAAGCATTATACAGTATCAATGGCGGCGACATTGTCACGGGCAGCCATTTACCACCAAGACGGCCCACTCTTTCAAATTAGAAGAAAGGATTATTTTTTTTAAATTAAAAATGAATTATTTAAGCCGGATACAGTAGCAACGGCGGCGAAATTGTCACGGCCATGCAGCCATTCAGTACCAAGACGGCCCACTCATTCAAATTAGTATTTCTAAACAAAGAAAATAAACTATTGAAGCATTATACAGTAGCAAGGGCGGCGACAGGAGGCTGTCCCGGGGTCTTGCGACGTGAGACCTTTGGGCTTTCTTAATAATAATTACTATAATTTAACGTAAGCTTCGTTGTGACGATGAAAAATTCTCAAGGAAAAGTTTGGATACAGTTGATATTTGTGTATCGAAGCCAATGATTTTACATAGTCAATTGTATGTTGCATTTTCGACAAATCAAAAATAAAGATTAAGATCATTGTAAATGACACTGCAGAAAGGTGAAGGAACCTACACAAGTAATAGTGTATTTAAAGAAGTTGTGTAATAGATTACAGTCATACGAAATTATATTTCAGAATCAAAAATGATTATTTAAAAAATATTCGATAAAAAAATCACTTCAGCAATATAACTTTAATACTAGCGGATCAAGTAGTTATACTGTTGGTGTTGTTATTGGGAAATGGAGGTTATCTACCGACGTAGGTGGTGGCTTGATCCGCTCAAAGAGAATCTTATATTCGCTAGGGTTTTAACCAGGGACGGGATATCGGAAACATACGGATTTAAATTCGGATTCGAATACTTTCTAATTTCGATTTCAATTTTAATTACTTATTTTAATACTTAAAAATTTGAATTCCGATACGGATTCTAATATATTTGAATACTTCCGGAATTTGGATTCCGATTCAAATACATTTCGGATATTCTTATAAAAATGGGAATTTATTCAACGGAACAATTTAATCGCAAAAATATAAGCGATACATAACGCATTAAGCGTTTCTAAGCTAAATATATACTTTTCCTTTGCCAAACGTTCGTTACTTTGTCTTTGGATTTTATAATATTATATGTGCGGCTTTTAAAAAATGCTTCCTATGAACATTTCTTCGCACGTGGCAGTATAAACCCCAATGAAATTGACACTTTATTGGAATCGGAATTCATAAAAAAATATTCGAATACCGATTCGAATACTCTTGTTTTTATTCGGATCCGATTTTGGATACAAATACCTTAATGAATTTTTTTCTGATTCCAATATCGATTCGGATACCCGAATTTTTGAATATAATTCCGATTCTAATTCCGATTTGAATTCGAATTCCCGTCCCTGGTTTTAACAGGAAGGGCGGAAGGGGACACCATGTTTCTTTCCCAAGTTACACTAATTTCAAATGAGGGTGATTCCCGTTTGTTTTATAGGAAAGTAGGCATTTGGTTATCAAAACCGTTTACTCATGGTCAGCTCTATGTAGAATTTTTTAGAGCGACTTCTCAAAACAGTGGAAAAGTATATGTCGACAAAACTGAGGATCAGGCGAACTACAGGGTGAATGGGATGGTACTTATAGAGATTAGACTTATAGAGCCCAAAATATTATAAACTTTGCAGGGCTACATTTAGAAGGAAAGTTGAAGTAAAAATTGTCAACATTTAGCATCAATTCAAAATACTTGATGACAGAAATGAAACGTTTACAATAAATATTGTTTTAAGGAAGTTTTTAATCTTTAAATTTACTGATTTACTTCACTACTGGACCGACTCCCAGCCGCGGTCTAGGGATCAAACAAGGGCGTTAGTGTGAAGTTCAACAGTGCGCTCAACCATGATTTTTTCACGTGTTTATCGATTTTTTGCATTTTAATTGGCTTTTATTCTGCTATCTGTCTAGACTATTATCACGCAATTATTAATTATTAATTACAACAAACCAAGACGTCAAGCAAATCTCCCTGCGGAGCAGGGCTTTTACTAGTCTTATATTATATGGAGTGAGTATGTTCATTTGAATTTTCGCGCCAAGTCTACGAGCCAATAAGAAAGCTGCGTCTAATTTAAAAATTAGTACAAAAAATAAGAGCATAATATATTGTTAAAAAAGAGCAAAAAATGTAAAAACATCTGCGTAAATAAGTACAAAAAGTAGAAAAGCATATATTGTAAAAAAGCGCAAAAAATATAAAAAACATCTGCGTAAATAAGAACAAAAAGTAAAAAAGCATTTGTAAAAAAGCGCAAAAAATAAAAAAGCATCCTCTCTACTAAATTCAAAGAGTGGACAGTCTTCGTCTTTGTCTTGGTGTAATGCGGATTTGAGATTTTAATTTAAATGCGCTAAAAAATGAACTATTAAAATGATTTTCTAAAACATTTTTAATAAATTATTAAAGCATTATACAGTATCAATGGCGGCGACATTGTCACGGGCAGCCATTTACCACCAAGACGGCCCACTCTTTCAAATTAGAAGAAAGGATTATTTTTTTTAAATTAAAAATGAATTATTTAAGCCGGATACAGTAGCAACGGCGGCGAAATTGTCACGGCCATGCAGCCATTCAGTACCAAGACGGCCCACTCATTCAAATTAGTATTTCTAAACAAAGAAAATAAACTATTGAAGCATTATACAGTAGCAAGGGCGGCGACAGGAGGCTGTCCCGGGGTCTTGCGACGTGAGACCTTTGGGCTTTCTTAATAATAATTACTATAATTTAACGTAAGCTTCGTTGTGACGATGAAAAATTCTCAAGGAAAAGTTTGGATACAGTTGATATTTGTGTATCGAAGCCAATGATTTTACATAGTCAATTGTATGTTGCATTTTCGACAAATCAAAAATAAAGATTAAGATCATTGTAAATGACACTGCAGAAAGGTGAAGGAACCTACACAAGTAATAGTGTATTTAAAGAAGTTGTGTAATAGATTACAGTCATACGAAATTATATTTCAGAATCAAAAATGATTATTTAAAAAATATTCGATAAAAAAATCACTTCAGCAATATAACTTTAATACTAGCGGATCAAGTAGTTATACTGTTGGTGTTGTTATTGGGAAATGGAGGTTATCTACCGACGTAGGTGGTGGCTTGATCCGCTCAAAGAGAATCTTATATTCGCTAGGGTTTTAACCAGGGACGGGATATCGGAAACATACGGATTTAAATTCGGATTCGAATACTTTCTAATTTCGATTTCAATTTTAATTACTTATTTTAATACTTAAAAATTTGAATTCCGATACGGATTCTAATATATTTGAATACTTCCGGAATTTGGATTCCGATTCAAATACATTTCGGATATTCTTATAAAAATGGGAATTTATTCAACGGAACAATTTAATCGCAAAAATATAAGCGATACATAACGCATTAAGCGTTTCTAAGCTAAATATATACTTTTCCTTTGCCAAACGTTCGTTACTTTGTCTTTGGATTTTATAATATTATATGTGCGGCTTTTAAAAAATGCTTCCTATGAACATTTCTTCGCACGTGGCAGTATAAACCCCAATGAAATTGACACTTTATTGGAATCGGAATTCATAAAAAAATATTCGAATACCGATTCGAATACTCTTGTTTTTATTCGGATCCGATTTTGGATACAAATACCTTAATGAATTTTTTTCTGATTCCAATATCGATTCGGATACCCGAATTTTTGAATATAATTCCGATTCTAATTCCGATTTGAATTCGAATTCCCGTCCCTGGTTTTAACAGGAAGGGCGGAAGGGGACACCATGTTTCTTTCCCAAGTTACACTAATTTCAAATGAGGGTGATTCCCGTTTGTTTTATAGGAAAGTAGGCATTTGGTTATCAAAACCGTTTACTCATGGTCAGCTCTATGTAGAATTTTTTAGAGCGACTTCTCAAAACAGTGGAAAAGTATATGTCGACAAAACTGAGGATCAGGCGAACTACAGGGTGAATGGGATGGTACTTATAGAGATTAGACTTATAGAGCCCAAAATATTATAAACTTTGCAGGGCTACATTTAGAAGGAAAGTTGAAGTAAAAATTGTCAACATTTAGCATCAATTCAAAATACTTGATGACAGAAATGAAACGTTTACAATAAATATTGTTTTAAGGAAGTTTTTAATCTTTAAATTTACTGATTTACTTCACTACTGGACCGACTCCCAGCCGCGGTCTAGGGATCAAACAAGGGCGTTAGTGTGAAGTTCAACAGTGCGCTCAACCATGATTTTTTCACGTGTTTATCGATTTTTTGCATTTTAATTGGCTTTTATTCTGCTATCTGTCTAGACTATTATCACGCAATTATTAATTATTAATTACAACAAACCAAGACGTCAAGCAAATCTCCCTGCGGAGCAGGGCTTTTACTAGTCTTATATTATATGGAGTGAGTATGTTCATTTGAATTTTCGCGCCAAGTCTACGAGCCAATAAGAAAGCTGCGTCTAATTTAAAAATTAGTACAAAAAATAAGAGCATAATATATTGTTAAAAAAGAGCAAAAAATGTAAAAACATCTGCGTAAATAAGTACAAAAAGTAGAAAAGCATTATATTGTAAAAAAGCGCAAAAAATAAAAAAACATCTGCGTAAATAAGAACAAAAAGTAAAAAAGCATTTGTAAAAAAGCACAAAAAATAAAAAAGCATCCTCTCTACTAAATTCAAAGAGTGGACAGTCTTCGTCTTTATAATATTATTAAAATGAATTTCTAAAAAAATTTTAAATAAATTATTAAAGCATTATACAGTAACAATGGCGGCGACATTGTCACGGGCAGCCATTTACCACCAAGACGTCCCACTCTTTCAAATTAGAAGAAAGGATTTTTTTTTTAAATTAAAAAATGAATTATTAAAGCCGGATACAGTAGCAACTGGCCATGCAGCCATTCAGTACCAAGACGGCCCACTCATTCAAATTAGTATTTCTAAACAAAGAAAATAAACTTTTAAAGCATTATACAGTAGCAAGGGCGGTGACAGGGGGCAGTCCCGGGGTCTTGCGACGTGAGACCTTTGGGCTTTCTTAATAATTACTATAATTTAACGTAAGCTTCGTTGTGACGATGAAAAATTCTCAAGGAAAAGTTTGGATGCAGTTGATATTTGTGTATCGAAGCCAATGATTTTACATGGTCAACTGTATGTTGCATTTGCGACAAATCAAAAATAAAGATTAAGATCATTGTAAATGACACTGTAGAAAGGTGAAGGAACCTACACAAGTAATTGTGTATTTAAAGAAGTTGTGTAATTGATTATAGTCAAACATGATTATTTAAAAAATATTCGATAAAAAAATCACTTCAGCAATAGAACTTTAATACTAGCGGATCAAGTAGTTATACATTACACTGTTGGTGTCTTTATTGGGAAGTGGAGGTTATCTACCGACGTAGGTGGTGCCTTGATCCGCTCAAAGAGAATCTTATATTCGCTAGGGTTTTAACAGGAAGGGCGGAAGGGGACACCATGTTTCTTTCCCAAGTTACACTAATTTCAAATGAGGGTGATTCCCGTTTGTTTTATAGGAAAGTAGGCATTTGGTTATCAAAACCGTTTACTCATGGTCAGCTCTATGTAGAATTTTTTAGAGCGACTTCTCAAAACAGTGGAAAAGTATATGTCGACAAAACTGAGGATCAGGCGAACTACAGGGTGAATGGGATGGTACTTATAGAGATTAGACTTATAGAGCCCAAAATATTATAAACTTTGCAGAGCTACATTTAGAAGGAAAGTTGAAGTAAAAATTGTCAACATTTAGCATCAAGGCAAAAGACTTGATGACAGAAATGAAACGTTTACAATAAATATTGTTTTAAGGAAGTTTTTAATCGTTAAATTTACTGATTTGTAAAAACGTATGCGGGACCGACTCCCAGCCGCGGTCTAGGGATCAAACAAGGGCCTTAGTGTGAAGTTCAACAGTGCGCTCAACCATGATTTTTTCACGTGTTTATCGATTTTTTGCATTTTAATTGGCTTTTATTCTGCTATCTGTTTGGACTATTATCACGCAATTATTAATTATTAATTACAACAAACCAAGACGTCAAGCAAATCTCCCTGCGGAGCAGGGCTTTTACTAGTTACAAATTACTTCTTGCTAAATTTTGAATTTCATTTACAATTAACGATTAATGGTTTATAATTTAATAACTGATGATTAAAATTGATGATTGATTTTTGAAAACGGTTAATTGATGATTACAATCATGCTTGCAGTCGTTCAGTTCATAACGTGGTGAACTGAACTGAACTAACCCATATTTTCATTGTTTTTGAATGAACTTGAACGAACTAGTTAAATAAAAAATTTTGATTGAGTGAATTTGAATTGAACTCAGCAGAACATATTATGAATGTGAACGAACGTTCATCCTACGTTCAAGTACCACAAACTGAACTGAATTGAACTTAAGAGTCCAGGTTTGAATATATGAACTTTGAAGGTATGAACTTTTATATTCGTGAACCCAACACGAATATGATGTATCACTAAATTGTATGATCATCAGGGATGGGAAATTTACACATACTACCTGCCGGATTGGATTAACGGATTAAAGGGAAAACTTTCGGTCACTTGGATTGGATTAACGGATTAAAGGGAAAACTTTCGATCACTTGGATTGGATTAACGGATTAAAGGGAAAACTTTCGATCACTTGGATTGGATTAACGGATTAAAGCAAAAAATTCCGATCACCTGGATTGGATTAACGGATTAAAGCAAAAATCTCTCATCACCTGGATTGGATTAAGGGATTGAGGGAAAAAATTCCGATCACTTGGATTGAATTAAGAGATTGACGGGAAAACTCCAAACGTTTGGATTCGATTAGAGGTTTGATGAATAAAATTTTCATTGGATTTCCAATAAACATGCAGATATTAAGGATTGATGAACAAAATCAAAAAATCTCTAATGGATTAGCACATACAACATTAATACATACTTTGGCCACCATAAATTCGGCAATTCATATTGGGATAATGCGACGACGCAAATATCCTAATTGTTGGTTCAAATTACAAGGTTGGTCCCATTTATTCAAAGACATTAGTACGCAGTAAATTATTGTGGATGGAGTGGAACCAGGAATAGTCTACATTCAACAGCTGAAATACTAGTAATCAAAATATGCACATATTTGAGGCACACCTAAAGAAAATTTGTTACTCCGTAATTAATACAAAAAAGCTTATAGCTCCTACTATGCTCCCACGTTCTTTTCTCAGATTTATATTTCTACAAACTATAACGGAATGATTCCTGTTTGAAATCGCTAGCCTTGGAATTGTAACATGTCAGCATACACAAGCTACATGTTCATTATGAAGCCGCTAGATGTTGAAAAACGTGAGCAAAATGTAGCTATGACTGCAGGAGATATAATCCAATCCACACTACTGACAGCAGTGGATTTTGGGATTACGATTGACCAAATAATTTACCAAGTTTTGGATTCGGATTGGGGATTAATTCGTCGCCTATAAATAGTTGGATTAAACTAATAGATTAAAATGAAAGCCTTGAACCGGGATTGAGGATTAAGGATTATATTCAAGTTTCCCCAACACTTGGATTGGGATTGGGATTAATTATTTTTTATAAATTTTGTAATCCTGGATTAGTTTAATCCCGGATTAATAATCCATTCCCATCCCTGATGATCATATATTTTATAGTTGTAATCTCAAAAACTAGCACGCTGGTTTTTGACTATTCATTTCAATGACATTAAATTACAAATCAAAGAAATAGTTATTTACAAGAAAGCCTATATCTTACATTTAATAACGCATATTTGGCACGTTTTGGACGAAATTTTGTATGCAATAAAACGCACAATAATTGTCAGCATATTAATATGATTTATTATATTGGAATAGCTTGGTTTTCTTGGATTGATCGTTTACCAGAAAGCTCAAAGTCAATACCACTTTCAAAACACCGGAGATTTGAAGGTAGTTATCTAATCAGTCATTTAGTGAAAATCGTGCTTTAGTCAAAGTTCAAAGTCAGCTATAAAACATGACTAAATGCCAATAAAATATACCATAAATGACTTGAACTAATTAGCTCGCTAATGACAGATAAAGCGAACTGAACTGAACGAACAAAAAGTATATAATGAATTGAATTGAACTTTGAAAAAATACGGCAAGGGTGAACTGAACTGAACGTAACGACTGCAAAGTACGCAGTGAATTGAACTGAACTACGACAGGATTTGGACAAGGGGAACTGAACTTAACTGAACGGCACGAAAAATTTGGGGGTGTGAATGGAACTGAATTTGAACTTTGGACCAAAACTGCAAGTATGATTACAATTAATGATCATTTCAAAAAATACAAGCTAACGAAATTAACGTTTGATGATTAATAATTAGTAATCGTTAATCATTAATCGTGATTATTAATCGTTGACATCCCTGCTTTTCCAGCACAACCTGGTTCACAAATTCCAGTTTCATTGGATCGTAGAGTTAAAGGAGTTTCTGTAGGTGTGTTGCAGATGTAGTCATGTATATACCTGATATCCCGTTGTATTCCAAAAACCGGAAGAATACTTTCTTAAACCTTGAAAATAATACGGTCTCGAACTGTGCCGGGGGCTGATGTATAGTTATTAAGTAACGTTAGCCGTACCGTGAATAACCATTGGATTTATGATATCGCGAATGTTTCCATCGAAATTGATTCCAGATGAGGTCCGCATAACAAAAGTAAAGGACTTTTTTCCTCGTTTTAAAATATCACAAATACAAATGGAGTTCAGAGCTAATCCCGCCGCGACAATCCCGATGGTATTATTCCCGCGAACAGTATTCCGCTGTCAATTTGACCGATATATACAATCCCGCTCACGATAATCCCGACATCTAATGAGATAATCCCGCCATGCAATGAAACAGAATTTAATGAATATAAATTATTGTTGCTATAACAACCGTGAAAATACAACAGTTTATCACTCAATATCAAAAGTAATAAACTTATGCATTCATAAATTCAAGCAGAAGCAAAATTCATTGGTTACAATGCTACAACGAGAACGGCAGTCATCAAGTCAATAAATGCATGTGTCTTCACTTTTATTATGAACATAGTGTAGCGGAGCAGCTACATACACATGTCACAATTCACAATATAGGTACATATCAAAACAGCCAGTCTGTCAACAGTACAGAGCTTGTTGTCAAGGAGATGGATACTATTAAATAATAGGAGCATACAATTATTGTTTACTGAAGTTAATACAATAAAACTTGGTTCGGGAATATCGTCAGCGAGGTTATGGTTGGCGGGATTAAATACTATTGAGATCGGGATTAAATCATCGGGGTTGCTTCGGCGAAGTTATCACTGGCGGGAATGTCGAGGCGGGATTAGCTCTGGACACGATACAAATAAGTTTTACAATCTGACTCGATTTTTGATTTCATATCATGTAATGTATAAATACATACCACTACATTTCGACCAGTCTCGATACCAGGGTTGTTTTCCAGGTCATCGCTGCATTCCCTAAAAAAATATGTTAAATTATTTAATTTGCACGGATTATTGAACTTTTTTAAGTCGTTACACTTCAAAATTTTCCAGTTTATCCAAACGATAGAATAAGTTATGTTTTGTAGTTAGTGTGAATGGATAGTCCGGACCTAATATTTTATTTTGAATTTGCAGAACGGCGTTATAAAGTTCCCGCGCTTTTTCCTATTTTCCCTGGTTATCCCATGTACAGGATAAGTTATGTTTTGTATTTAGTGTTTAAAGATGACCTGGACCTGATATTATATAGTGCTCGGATCGGTTCAGTTCAAAACTGAATATTTTCAGTTCAGTTCAGTTTGGTTCATGCAATTTCGGTTCAGTTCAAGCTGTGAATCAAACTAATCGGTTCAGTTCAACCACCGAACCGAACTGAACTGAAACGAGTGAACCGATTTTTACTGGTTCACAGAAGCTCGCTGTTCAACAGAAGTACAACGCGGCATTTCAAACTTTCATTACTACATTTTGTTAAAACCTACGGTCAGCCTATGCACACGGGTCTATGATCTTTATCGTCACCATTTGAGTTCGCTCTTACTAATAGTAAAGCACATTCAGGTTACCATTTCGAAGCCATTCTTGAAGAATTCTACTGACCTAGCTACACAGTTTTTACCATCCAGTTCAATACACATTATTTACGGGGATACGAAGTATTGTATACTCCAGACCCAGACGATGGTACGTTTTTAATCACAAAACTATTTTTTGTTTTTACTTGTTCCAGTCAAGTGCTTGGTTGTTGTGATGCTTAGCGGGATATGATGAATTGTACCCGTTTGAATATACTGAAAACAATTATGATAAATAAATCATTATTTTCATAATCGAAATTTTATTTTAATTAAGGCTGACAGTATATTTTAATTCCTCCATACATATTCCAACCCAACCATTGTAGTTCCAACGGCGCCGTGAACCATTTTGTAATCAGTTCAGTTCAGTTTACAGAGGAAACCAAACTGAACTGAACTGATACGCTGCAAATTGAACTGAAAATTTCAGTTTCGATTCAATTCACTTTGTGAACCAAACCAAACTGAAATGTGCGAACCAAACTGAACTGATCCGACCACTAATATTATATTTAGGGTTTGCAGAACGTCGTTGTAAAGTTCTTCAGCTTCATCATGTTTTCCTTCTTTATCGAATACCAAGGCCAAGTTATGTTTTGTAGTTAGTGTGGAAGGATGATCCGAACCTAATATTTTATTTTGAATTTGGAGAATGACGTTGTAAATTTCTCGTGCTTCTTTTCCCTGGTTACTCAATACCACAGACAAGTTATTTTTTGTAGTTAGTGCGGATGGATGATCCGGACCTAATATTTTGTTTTGCATTATTTGCAGAACGTCGTTATAAAATTCTTTAGCCTTTTCATATTGTCCCTGGTTATGCAATGTAGAGGCTAAATATTGTTTTGTAGTCAGTGTGGAAAGATGATACGGACCTAATATTGTGTTTTGGATTTCCAGAACGTCGCTGTAAAGTTCTCGAGCTTCTTCAAAGTTTCCCTGTTTATTCAATGCGAAGGCTAAGATACGTACTTAGTATGGCAGAATGATTCGGACCTTGCAATTTATTTCTCATTTTCAAAACATCACATATTTGATTGTTTGCTTCATCATAGCTTCCTTGAAGGTTCAAGGCATAGCTGAGTAGGTCTTTTAGGTCCATGGTGGTGACTTCATTACGTCCATGAAGCATCTCGCTCGATTTTGCTGCTTGTCGGTATATCTGTACCGCAGTACTATAGCTTCCCGTGTCTTCTAGTTTTTTTGCGAGAATTACTTCAAAGAGGAATTGCTCGTACAATTTTTAGGACCTTGTGCATGGATTCGTACAACGTTATTCAGGATTTCATGGACGTTTTTAGAATTCGTACTTAAATTTTGTATATATTCCTTTACCTTCTCCACGATTTTATTATAGTTTTGTTTCAGATATGTCGATTTTGGTTTCAATAAGCCCTTTATGTTGCTTGTCTCTATTTTTACGGCTTGAATCATACGGTTTATTTGGTAGTAACTGCCACATCTAGTAACTAAATTGAATTTGTGTAACAACTTCAGTGCATTTGAGAGATTATCTTCCACATGACTGAGAATATTATCTCCATAAGCACCGTCGGAATGTTGTCCGGGTTCAGTATCGCCATTATATCCAAGCATTGAAGAGCCAACTTTCCTTGTTTCATGGAGCCAATTTGGTTAAACGTCATAACATATATTGTAAACAAGTCTGGATATTCACCTTCATCTGGTGTGATCTTTAGAAATTCTATAATTTTATTAGCAACGCCAGCTAGAATATACTCTGAATAGTAATCTCTACATTATAACGGCCACTTGATGGAGTCTGTGCCTTTTCAAATTGCGCGCTCTTCTGCTTCAAGCACCAATAGATGCCAAGAGTACATAAATACCATAAGCAATCCTCCCCTCATCGTACGCGCTCTTCTGCTTCATTTACTTTCCACAAGCGACGTACGCGCTCTTCTGCTTCATTTACTTTCCACAAACACCAATAGATGGCAAGAGTACAAATATCACATAAGCAATTCTCTCCTCATCGTGCATCGTATAATTGTTAGCTTGGATCGGAACTCCACTCCTGCCTATCTCTAGGACGCAAGCCCTTTTCATAACGACTAACGAGCTCACCGAATCACACCATTCAAATCAAACTTTCACTGAAGAATTCATCATTCCCACGGCTTCAACCTTTTCTATGGAGTGTGTAGTGTAAGGAAATTCAACACACTAGGAATCTTGCTCTTGTCTCGTCAGTCATGAGAATCTTATAAAGTGTGGATTGTAACAATATTAGTGGAGGATGCACTTTTGAACAATTTGCTTGTGCACACACGCACTTGCTCGTGAATGCACGAACTTGCCCTGATCAGACATCACACTGAGCGGGAGATTAGTGACGATTCAAATAAATGTTTACCTTCCTTTCACCTTGACACTTTATTTTTATTTATTATTTCCAGATTCAACAGTAGTGTTAATTTAATTTGTTATTGATTGTATTTTCCTTTTTTTAGATTATGGAATATTGGGAGACATTACTGGAGTGAATTTGTGCGGTTATGTACATATTACGAAGGATGGTTTTGAATTTGATAGAATATTTACGACTAATTTTCGGGCTATTTAAGTCGGGATTAGAAATTGGCCTCTAAATCTGAGTTAGATGTCCATTCATTGCGTACAAATACTGGGAAGGTTGGCAATTAGAGTAGGACGTTCATGAGATGAAATCAAGGTAATTGCCTTTGAGGATCCTGAGAAATAATATATCGAATATAAAAATATTAGTTATCAGCGTCTGGGATGTAGGTGGCCAAGATAAAATTCGACCTTTATGGCGGCATTACTTGTAAAACACACAGGTAAGGGGATTTGGGGATGGTTGTTGGAAAGAGTTAAAATAGGGATTGCGGTGGGGTTGAGTTTTTGAGTTTTTTTGTAAGAATTTGAAGGAGAGAAGAAGGGAAGTTATTTTGGGTTGGGCTCCGGGGCATGAAATTATGACAAGTCTGTAACTTCTTTTGCTGTAGACGTACGGAGCCCCGGAATGAAAATTTCTCCCGATCCAAGTCAAATACGAGCGCGAGAAGCGACAACTCGGGACCCGTTCTGGACGGAAGGTTTAAGACGAGTTTAATCATGTAAATTCTGGTCAGGACCTACCCCAAGTGGTGGTTCAGCGTTGGGAAATCCAAAACAGGAAGAAGAACTTCCCAAAGATGGGATAAATTCGGAGGAGGTTCAAGTAGTACCGAAATGTCCAGTGTGTATTAATATTCCGCGACCACCGATTTACAACAGTTATACCGGTCTTATTATTGGTGGTGGATGCAAGGATGTTAGTGCATTGGAAAAACGAACATTAATTTGGGTTTGGGATGCTCAAAGAGAAATAGGTCGTGGTACCAATCCAGTGACGATATTTAGCATCAGATTCTGATTTTGTTTTTCACGTTTTTGCCTTCAAAAATCAGAAGCTGGATAAAAGATCAACGTGAGTGAGAGTTTTTGTGCTGTTTAAGTATTTACATATCGTTGGCTAAATTCTAAAAAGTACTTAACATTTTCAATGGAGGTCCAATTTCAAAAGCATAAGTTACGAAATGAAAATGGTACGTTTTAAAATTTAGCCAACGATGTGTTGGAGTTTGGCATGAGGATTCGTATATATACCTACATAAGTTCGGTCATACAGCCGAAGAGCTTCTTGATTAATTGGAAAAGTAATTAGATAGAGTTAAGCTGAATGACATGAGATGAAACGCTTCAGTAGGACCTGACACCTGACTCAAATGGTGGAGTGTAGTGTGGACCCAGTTATATTGTCGAAGCTGGAGGCAAAGAGGAAAAAGAAATAATCTGGGAAGGCTCGTTAAACATTGTTATTTGTATACTTATATTTCCTGCTTGTTGTAGTGAAACATTACGGATACTTCTTGAGCGGGAGTTGACATTTTTTGTACGAATGATCATGGCGCCAAAATAAATGCCGTCAACGGCTTTCCAATTCAACCACTGCTCTGAAGCTGCATGGTTATTAGAGCTTTTGTGTGATATGAGTGAGAAGTGCGGTGTGATTTTGATTTGGGATTGAATGATTTTGGAATAAGATTTTGGGATTTCGTTGTTTCGGTGTTTTGGAGTAAGTGAGAAGTAAGGTGTGGATTTTGAATTGGGATTGAATGACTTTGGATTTTGATGTTGGGATTTTGGAGTAAGTGAGAAGTAAGGTGTGGATTTTAAGGATTTTTGAGTAAGTGGGAAGTGAGGCGTGGGATTTTGTTGTTTTGGAGGTGAAGTGAGAAGTTAGGGGTGGAATTGAAGGGTTATTGAGTAAGTGGAAAGTACGGTGTGGGTTATTAGGATTTTTGTGATACTGCATGATTATTATCTGGCCAGTTTTGTCGGAGAATAATCAGCTCAAGAATTTCTTGCAGGACGATATTTACGGAAGTTGCGTCTGCAATCCTGTTTCAGCGGCTGCAGGTAGACCTTTGACATTTATAGAATTTGTTAATATTATATAACTGAGGGGTCCATGTGATTATACAACGGACATCAAGCTTTGAAGCAAAAAATAGGGACCGTGTACAGCATGGTCACATTTGTTTGTATTTTCATCATCAAGTTGTAGAGGAAAATCGTAGGTTATCCCCTTGTAACATTGTTAGACAGATATGTGATTTTTACCGTATTGTTGTATGTTGCCTAGAAATCAAAGCTACGGTTCTTTATCCTGCCACGGAGGAAGACATTGAGCAGTACGTATTTCTCCCCTTTCATTTGATTGACCAGACTGCCGAGGTATACAACAACGTGACCCTTCCTTATTTGGAGAGCAGCTCTTTAAATATTCAGTGGATATTTAATATATTTGAGCACAACAAAGAAGCCGATCGTATATTTTTTGAGGAGTCAGATCCAAACAACGGGTTTGTACTACTGCCGGATTTAAATTGGGACAGGATTTGGGATTGATTCGGAGACTATCTGGTGGCTATTGTTCACGCCAGGAATATCAGTTGGATTGGGAATTTGACCCAAGATCATTTACCTTTGCGGGAAAACCTTCTGAAAGCCTGATCCGTAAGATTTTAGCGAAATTCTGTACATTTGAGTAATTTGGATGGTGTTATATTAGATGGTGTAGCATTTGATTATATTATTTATGGCGTAAATATTTATACAGAAAGCAATCGACTGAACGGATTGAAGAGGAGTAAACTCCGTATCTACTTGCACTATTGGGAATTACGTATACCGTGTGTTACATCTTATTTACGAGACTGGCGAGTAAACAAGAACGTGACCCTTCCTTATTTGGAAAGCAGCTCTTTCAATATTCGGTGGGTATTTATTAAACTTGAACACAAGAAAGAAGCCGATCGTATTGTATACAAATATGTTTACGATCATTGGAGTAATCTAGAGGCGGTGTGTTAATTTATCCGAATTGAGTGATTTACTGCGTCAAATGTTATTATTCTGGTTTGTGGATCAGGTCAAATATTTAAGTTGAAGTATTTCATGATCATGATGTACTATTTAGTTTATAATTTGAGTAGTGATATGTACAGACAGGATACATTTGGGTTGATGGAAATGGTATTTTTGTATGTATATAATATTTATTCCAGTTTTTTGCTACTGCCAGATTTAAGAAGGAAAGAGATTGCTTCCGAAACTATCTGGTGGCTATTGTTAACGCCAGGGATATCACATCAATTAGGGATTTGATCCAAGATCGCTTACCTTTGCTGGAAAGCCGGAACGGTAAGATTGTTTCGAAGTTCTCTACATGGAAGTCATTTGGTTGGTGTCATATTTGATTACATTATTTATTAATTATTAATATTCATTCAGAAAACAAGCGAAGACAAGTACGGATTGAAGAGGAGACAACTGCGTATCTTCTTGCACTACCAGCCGTCTTATTATTACAATCTCCATATTCATTTGACGGCTTCAGGGTTCATTTGCTCGTGGTAAGACTTTTTGCTGTATCACTATCTCCATAACTTTCAGGAGATGTACAAGTCGCTTAATCATTAAATATATACATGTGATGTTCATGTTTATTTATACCCAGGCATTTACACGGAGAAGTCACATTAGCTTCAGTCTGTGATAGCCAACATCAAAGGAAAACCAAATTACTACGAGGAGGCTGAACAATGCCAAAAAAGATCAAGCTTCGCTTTGGGAGCTTTAATGTACCTGTAAAGGTAAATAATTCCCATCAGAACGGAATTTCAGTTGTTAGAGGTAGAGGTGGTATTCGGCCTTGATTTCAGGCCCGAACCCAGAAGAAACCCGAACAAATACTTTATTAGCCCGACCCGGCCCGCCAACTGGCCAAATATTTGATATTCAACCCCGCCCGATTTATGCACTTCACAATTTGTGAAGCCCGAACCCGTTAAAAACCCGGTCTCCAAATTTTTTTACAACCCGAACCCGCTAAAAACCCGATGAAAACTAGCGTTTTTAGTAACAATCGAATCCGCTGTGAAACCTTTATTTACATATTTTATATTTACATACACCATCCCCTCTCAGCACATTCAATAAACGTGCACTCACGGAGCAAAACTTCTTATTTGCTCTGTTTTCTATTGTAGTAGAATTTTCGGGTAATTTTTAATTTTTGACCCGCCCGAAACCCAAACGGAAAAATAAATACAGGTCCAAGCCCGATCTTAACCCAATTTCATTATTTTTGTGTAGCCCGACCAATAATTTAGCAATTCATAGTTTACTTGTATATTTTACGTGGGTTCGTTGGATAAGACAATAAAAATTGTAGTTCCATCAGCTTTCTTTAGCCAAAATCCAGCACAGCTCAACTTGTCGTGAAACCTCTAAGCATAGTTAAATCCCAATAGAACCTTCCACGAAAATAGTTTCGTCGTTACTCGAACGGTTAACGTGCTGGGTCAAAGGAAATTTTTTCAAAGGGCATACAATATCATCGGCATTTATGGATGGAATGACTTCAAATTTTGCAAGAATGTTTGTTTTTGTGACCCCTTCGGGGATATTCAAAATCTTTTTGATCGGCGGTCCACCCGTTTGACCTTTAGAGGATCAAAGAACTTTGCGGGGTAATCGGCAAAACTCGTGGAAAATTTGTTGACCTTTACAGGTCAAACGGGCTGACCGCCGATCATAAAGATTTTGAATATCCCCGAGGGGGTCACAATAACAAACATTCTTGCAAAATTTAAAGTCATTCTATCCATAAATGCCGATGATATTGTATGCCCTTTGAAAAAATTTCCTTTGACCCAGCACGTTAACCGTTCGAGTAACGACGAAACTATTTTCGTGGAAGGTTCTATTGTGATTTAACTGTGCTTAGAGGTTTCACGACAAGTTGAGCTGTGCTGGATTTTGGCTAAAGAAAGATACGGAGTTATGCAGTTACAAAAACTTGCGCACGTGAATATACACAAGTATACACTTATGCAAATATTGTTTTCAAAAGTTGAAATACAAACCAACTACCAAAAGTATTTCAGCTAACATTTGGATTAATTTCTTTTGAAACAGTGGGAGCACTGTGAGATAGATTGCAAAACTAAGTGAACTACGCAACTTCCAATTCTAACCGTGTTTTAAAACGATTTTCGATTAAAGTGTCAAGTAGTTTTACATTTTTTATTGTCAAAAATTTTAGCATCTGTAGATGTATTCGCATATTTTATTGTACGAAGGTATCGTATGATTACCATATGAACGGTTATGCAAAGGTTTACATCTGATCCAAAGTAGTAATTCCACGGATGGTCATAGAGCAGGCCAGGATGTATTTTTCGAGGTATAACAAAACGTATCTTCGTCATCCTTGACCGGAAGTTCCTTAAGAGCTTTATCCCTAAGTCGAAACATGTAGTAGACCAGACTGCAGGGCTCCAATTCGTTGTAGGAGCACCACTAAGCATCCTCAAAACTGTTAATAAAAATGAAACATGAGTCTAGCATAATGGACGTATCGTTATTAACTCAACAACAATGCAATACCGTTTACGATCTAAAATGACCCTGATTTTGAATTAACTTTGTAAATTATTTGTTGAGATTTACGCGAAACATTTGGAGCCGCAACGGAAAAAACCATGTCAGTATTGTCAAAGTTATTTTTATTTTTGGTTAGTGTGTTGTCCTTGGTAATATTTCCAGTTTAATTCGTCTTCATACTCTTTCCTGATCGAATAGTAAATCCTGAATTCCCATTAGGCAATGGAAAAGGTGATGTGGGTCTTTGAAGATGTTCACACTTGGAATGATTGTGTCGTTGGTGCTGGTATTGAAGTTGTTGCTGTTGTTGATTTTGCTGTTGAAGCTGTTGTTGTCGTGGACATTTCTTGTTACCCTGAAAATTCCGACTTTGCTTCCAAACCAATACGGCATTTTCACTTTCGGTTGACTGTTTCTGGTGACCTTGTGTAGTTGGATAGCTAAAAGCAGATACTGTGGGACTAGACGGACTGAAATCAAGATTGGAAAAATGTCCTGCTGAATTTGAGAAAAATTTAAATTTGGGTGAGACTGGAGTCGGCTCTTTCTTTTCGCATCGTTACTTCCCTGTGAATGTGGGACAACCTTTCCGAAAACTCTTGCTGGAGCTTTTTGTTTTTGCTGGACATTTTGTTGAACTGTTGAATTTTAACACTTTTGGATCGGCAGATTTGTGGAAAGCTCTGTTTTAGCTAAATGTTGCTCCAGTTTGTCCTGTTGGTCGTAGTAGAAAGCTTTGCTGCTAAGCATGAAAACGAACTCATTTCTATTTGTTGGATCAAAGGTGCGAGCATACCCTACATGTATGCCTACAAGTAGGCAATATTGTAGGCTATGCTCAAATTTTCACACATTTTGTAGGCATTTGTATGTAGGCTGCTTATTTCGAAGGAAAAAATCTGCAATGTATGTATGCTGGGAATAATCAGTACATACCTGCATAAAAAAGGTAGGTACTTCAGCATAAAAATGTAGGTATGTATGTATGTTCGCACTTTTCGTATTCCAAAGTTCTGGATAAAAGCCCCATCTACATTTTCTTTCACATATGGTTTTTTTAATTTTGTTTACGTGCTGGAGTGCACACTATTTCAATTCGTTTGCAGTAAGTCTATCCCCTTAGAAATAACGTGCAAATCTCGGGAGTGATGTATGTAGGTTATAGGTAGGGTCAACTCTCTGGATGGGTGTGTGTAAGTTGTAGGTAGGGTCAACTCTCGGGATGGGTGTGTGTAAGTTGTAGGTAGGGTCAACTCTCGGGATGGGTGTGTGTAAGTTGTAGGTATGGTCAACTCTCGGGATGGGTGTGTGTAAGTTGTAGGTAGGGTCAAGTCTCGGGAGTGATTTATGTAGGCTAAAATGTAGGTTGTACACTAGAATCTACAAATATGTAGGATTTAAGGTATGCGAATACTTTACCAACCTTTGTGTTGGATCGTTAAAATTGTCCACAACTTTCATTCGTTTCTTGTTCGCCATACAACCTGGTAAAGCCATATCCTCTTAACATAACAGCCCTAAGTACGGAATTTATTAACGGTTCATGGTCAGACAATTACTTGAAAATTCAGGGTCAAGTATTCAAGTAGTTTTCGCGGAACTTTAACCTGACCAAGTGTAGTCGGGACAACTCTTGATTTGACCATGACTTGACCATGACCTGAACTTGAATTGTCAAGTCGTTTCCAACAGAGAAATAGAAAAATGGTATTCATACTTACAGTACAGAAAGTACATTTATTATGACTTCAATTAATGAAAGGCCAAATAATTAAACGATGAAATACACTTGGCTTTTATTACTGCATACAACTAATAGGTGGAAACAGGAAAATATATTAATATTCACAATTCACAAGCAACTTGATTCATTAGCAATGCGTCTATTTTATGCAACAATACATGAACATTGTTGATTTCATTAGTCCTGCTCCGACCTTTTTCTGTTCTTATTCTTTAGTTCACTAGTACAGCCTAAGCGGATCTGGAGATATTGAATCTTGAAAAAGACGAACTTGCGTGGAAACGGAGTCTCGGAAAAATATTGGGCACCACAAATTTTGATACGCGTAACTTAATCGGCTACTTGTTTTGTAACTTGAATAAGTACTTCAAATACTCTAGGTTCATGGTCAAGGATTTATACATTTTTACTTGACCATTAACATGACTTGGCTCTCAAGTACATCTATATGTTTTGACCATGATAACTACTTGACTCCAAATCTCAGGGTCAAGTACATAAATAACTTGACCATGCCTTGAATGCTCAAGTATCCATAATATTTTACTTGACCATGACCCGAACTTGACCATGACTTCAAATACTCATGGTCTACTTGAACTTGAGAGCAGCTCTGGCCTGGAACAGCACTTCCACTTTCCTTTCTGTGCGTTAGCAAGTTCTTTGTCTAGTTCTCCCACTTTGAACTTCCACTGTTGGTGCTCTTGTTTTTATTTTTTTTTATTGTACTTACTAATCCATCGCTTTTCTACTTCTCCCCTTTCTGTCAAACTTTGGGTGGGCTTTGGAGTCTTGTTGGTGACGGACATTGGTTTGCAGCGTTCGCATCTCACTCATCGTTAAATACGAGTTACCGCAGTATTCACATGTTGTGCTGGGGTCCTTTATACAATAATAATCTCCTCCCTTCTAGCGAAATTGAAAACGTTTATGACATGCGGTTAAAATATACCTACAAGTAATGTCTATCAGGCATGAATCCTGAAACACAATCGAAATTCATTGTGTCGTTATGGATTTTCCTCCAAAAAGCCTAAAATGCCTAGCATGTGTTGTATAGAAGCCATGCAGTAGTTTACAACAAATCGATTTTGAATGACAACTGGACTGTACTGTGCATTTGCGCTAGACTTTAGTAATACATTACAATAGATACATTTTATGTTGCTTACATGTTCTCTGTACACTCACCCTGGTATATTTTCCAATTCTAGCATGTAAACTCGAAATCAAAAACTGTCCGGAATGCCCCAGAGGCGGATAACTTGATGACTGTAAAAGAAAAGAAGCTACTGCAGGTCCAATTTGCCTACGAACACGTGTGTAGCTTCTGTAATTTCAGGGGCCATAATTTCACAGAGGTTGCTACACATGTTGCGTCTAAGTGTGAACTTCCACTAACGTAAAATTTGAAAACATTTAGTAGTTATTATGAAACTTAGTTGCTACTTATTATTTTGTTTCCTGTAGAAAACCAATGATTCACAAAGTTTCTTAATAGTTATTATTGTTTGTTGTAGCAATGTAATGGTGTTCAATCTCTTGGAGGATCAACCCAAAGGCACTTGCAAGAAACCATCAGCTGTGGAATTAGGTGCGAGTGGAGTTAGCAATAGGTCGTTAAGCCGATTATTCGCTCAGGTAGAACTCCCTCGTAGCGTGCTTATTGCACCACCGGAATTCCTATATGTGTGGATAGGTCCCCGTTTAAAGGGTAAAACCCGCAGGTGTTCGGACTTACGACAGAAAGGACTTCGGGGGATATCTGATATCACCAAATTCAAATCGGCTGTGAAAGATAGGATTGCGGAAGGCAGTTTGGAATACATTGGTATTCCAATCAGCTTTTACCCCTCACAACCTTGGCATCATTTAATTGGGATGACACACTCTGGGTTTCTTCTACTTAAAATGCGCCATGACATTGGTGGCACACTGCAAGGAACTTTTTATGACAGCTTCGATGCTGCTAAAAGCACAATTTTCCGAGACAGGGTCCGTCAACCTGATGTTCGACTCGCGCTTTCCCGTTTGGTTGGTCGGTCAGTTGCAATAACTGCGAACGTAGTTTGGCCAAGTCCGTAAGTACTTTTGAAATTGATTACATTCAATGCTGTGGTAAAATTGAGTAATCACTTATACAAAAATTTGAAACTGTTTAACTGTAGAGTAACCAGGGGATGCAACGCCGTTACTGCGTACTGGGGATTGACTCTTGCCATGGGTTATCCAGAGAGCGTGGATGATGTACTACCGATGCCACGATCAGATGCAACCATTACTGGACTTAAAATGAGAATGAAGATGATGAACAAGGTGGTAACAGTAAAAGACGCGAATTAGCGCATTTGTTGTATTCATTTTCATTTTTGACAAAATAAATTCAAAATACTTCTTTACAAAAGTCCTAAGTTCCTCTACACCTAATTTTGAGAAATTTTGAAAAATGAGGAAATTTTCAGAGTTATTTTACAAGTAGAAATTAAGTTTACCTGGACCTAATGTCCAATCAAGCCATCTACTTAGACTTGTAGAGCAGTGTGTAAGGAACACGCTGATGTTAGTTTTATTAAGTTCTAAGTGTTAAATTTTGAGAAATTTTGAAAAATGAGGAAATTTTCAGAGTTATTTTACAAGTAGAAATTAAGTTTACCTGGACCTAATGTCCAATCAAGCCATCTACTTAGACTTGTAGAGCAGTGTGTAAGGAACACGCTGATGTTAGTTTTATTAAGTTCTAAGTGTTAAATTTTGAGAAATTTTGAAAAATGAGGAAATTTTCAGAGTTATTTTACAAGTAGAAATTAAGTTTACCTGGACCTAATGTCCAATCAAGCCATCTACTTAGACTTGTAGAGCAGTGTGTAAGGAACACGCTGATGTTAGTTTTATTAAGTTCTAAGTGTTAAATTTTGAGAAATTTTGAAAAATGAGGAAATTTTCAGAGTTATTTTACAAGTAGAAATTAAGTTTACCTGGACCTAATGTCCAATCAAGCCATCTACTTAGACTTGTAGAGCAGTGTGTAAGGAACACGCTGATGTTAGTTTTATTAAGTTCTAAGTGTTAAATTTTGAGAAATTTTGAAAAATGAGGAAATTTTCAGAGTTATTTTACAAGTAGAAATTAAGTTTACCTGGACCTAATGTCCAATCAAGCCATCTACTTAGACTTGTAGAGCAGTGTGTAAGGAACACGCTGATGTTAGTTTTATTAAGTTCTAAGTGTTAAATTTTGAGAAATTTTGAAAAATGAGGAAATTTTCAGAGTTATTTTACAAGTAGAAATTAAGTTTACCTGGACCTAATGTCCAATCAAGCCATCTACTTAGACTTGTAGAGCAGTGTGTAAGGAACACGCTGATGTTAGTTTTATTAAGTTCTAAGTGTTAAATTTTGAGAAATTTTGAAAAATGAGGAAATTTTCAGAGTTATTTTACAAGTAGAAATTAAGTTTACCTGGACCTAATGTCCAATCAAGCCATCTACTTAGACTTGTAGAGCAGTGTGTAAGGAACACGCTGATGTTAGTTTTATTAAGTTCTAAGTGTTAAATTTTGAGAAATTTTGAAAAATGAGGAAATTTTCAGAGTTATTTTACAAGTAGAAATTAAGTTTACCTGGACCTAATGTCCAATCAAGCCATCTACTTAGACTTGTAGAGCAGTGTGTAAGGAACACGCTGATGTTAGTTTTATTAAGTTCTAAGTGTTAAATTTTGAAAAATTTTGAAAAATGAGGAAATTTTCAGAGTTATTTTACAAGTAGAAATTAAGTTTACCTGGACCTAATGTCCAATCAAGCCATCTACTTAGACTTGTAGAGCAGTGTGTAAGGAACACGCTGATGTTAGTTTTATTAAGTTCTAAGTGTTAAATTTTGAAAAATTTTGAAAAATGAGGAAATTTTCAGAGTTATTTTACAAGTAGAAATTAAGTTTACCTGGACCTAATGTCCAATCAAGCCATCTACTTAGACTTGTAGAGCAGTGTGTAAGGAACACGCTGATGTTAGTTTTATTAAGTTCTAAGTGTTAAATTTTGAGAAATTTTGAAAAATGAGGAAATTTTCAGAGTTATTTTACAAGTAGAAATTAAGTTTACCTGGACCTAATGTCCAATCAAGCCATCTACTTAGACTTGTAGAGCAGTGTGTAAGGAACACGCTGATGTTAGTTTTATTAAGTTCTAAGTGTTAAATTTTGAGAAATTTTGAAAAATGAGGAAATTTTCAGAGTTATTTTACAAGTAGAAATTAAGTTTACCTGGACCTAATGTCCAATCAAGCCATCTACTTAGACTTGTAGAGCAGTGTGTAAGGAACACGCTGATGTTAGTTTTATTAAGTTCTAAGTGTTAAATTTTGAGAAATTTTGAAAAATGAGGAAATTTTCAGAGTTATTTTACAAGTAGAAATTAAGTTTACCTGGACCTAATGTCCAATCAAGCCATCTACTTAGACTTGTAGAGCAGTGTGTAAGGAACACGCTGATGTTAGTTTTATTAAGTTCTAAGTGTTAAATTTTGAAAAATTTTGAAAAATGAGTAATTTTAAGATTTACTATAACAAATTTTTATTTTTACGCTTGTTTTTTAGATCCCTGTAATCATATGCTTCCTGAAATTCGAGGAAAGGATGCGGAACATTATTAATGGCGTCCTGAAATCAATCGTCTTATCACTCCTGGTTCAAGTCATTATGAGGAAAATCTGTGGATTATTTTCGTCGGTTTTAATAGTTTTTGGAAATTGTAGTGTGAATTTACTAGTGTGACTGCGTTTTGTAGCAAAAGTAAATTGTATTAACTTACATTAAACCAGATTAATTTGTAAAACCAATGAGGGCTTAATAATGACTGAACGATTTTGAATTAATTACATTCTATCAGTCTTGCGTAATTGTTACATTATTTCACTCTTCCTGTAGCTTTCCTGCCAAACACATGACATCTTCTCTCAAATATTGAAAACTATACGTATAAAAAGCAAGTTAAGTTGCTTCATGCGCATTGGGAACTGCTTTTGTCCAGACCAAGTAGAATTTACATAAGAGTAGCAATAAAATCGATTGGAAAAATCTTATCGTCAGGTCTGTCCACAGGACTATTTTGGAAAAAGTAAATCTTTAAATGTATTGTTTATTTATTTAAATTAATAATAATAATTTATACAATAGAAAAACTTGCTCATTTTATCGTAAAAAATGTAATATTCTTTGAAATATAAGGTTTTGAAATACCTGTGCTGTAAATTGTAGGCAGATGAGAAAGCTTTATAGACTGTTTTCAAGTAAACGTACAAGTAACTAAATATTGCAAAGAAGGCATGCAGTCATAATCCGAACTATTTAAAAGATATTCGAGCATCCCAGGTGGAGAATCCCTTCTTTGGTTCAAAATTGCCTTATAAAACATTATGACAATGCAAAAATACGTGTACATCCTCATTAAAATTTCACACAAGCCTTCTAAAACTGAATGGCGTCATTACATCTCGGAGAACCTTTGGTTGCGTCAAGCACCCTGTTCTCTTATTACCCCTCATTTGTTCAACAATTGGTTCGTGTAAGGTCCAACGCAATGCAGGAATTATAATCATGGAGTATTCCATACATGCATCTTGTGAGTATCCATTACTAACTAAAATAATTTTCTTCCTTTCCTCACGCATACTAATAGCCTTGACAAAAAGAACCAAAATCAATTAATCAAGTAAAATTTTCACGTTACAAGATCTACCTTTAATTCTGAAGAACTATCATTACTGGGGAGAATTGAGAAGTTTATTGACAGCGCTGTACAACGTAGGTCTGCCGGGCTTTATGTTGCCTGTAAAAAAGTTTTTCAGGTGTTTTACCTGCAAAACGGTTGTTTAAATGCATTGCTATGGTATTTCGTGTTATGAAGGTTGAATAGCAAGGAAGGCTGTTTTTTAAGGCTGAAGGCAGTAAATTAATAAGTAAAAAACGGCTGAAAGAAGGCGAAATACTTTAAAGGCTTCCTTGAATAGAAGGATGAACGAATGCGTTTTTTAACACAAATGTTTAACACATTGCAAGCTCTACCCGTGTCAATTAGGGGTTAAATGTGCTGAAAATTGGTGTGCATATTATTGAGCAGTATACTATATCAGAGTTTCAATTTAAGCCAAATCCGGATTCCCGTTTCGGAGTTACCCGGGTTTTTCGCAGTTTTATTCGGAATGTGATGAAAATTGGTACGCATATTACGCAATAGTATAATATATCACAGTTTCAATTTAAGCCAAATCCGTTACCCTGTTTCGGTGTTACCCGGGTTTTTCGCAGTTTTATTTGGAATGCAATGAAAATTGGTACGCATATTACGCAGTAGTATAATATATCATAGTTTCAATTTCAGCCAAATCCGTAATCCCGTTTCGGAGTTATCCGGGTTTTTAGCATCAGAGTTAAGAAATAAAAATCCGATTGTTCTACAGACAATGAAAACCACTGGTATAAAAAGCATGCAAAATCGTTTCATGCGCGTCAAAAAGACATGCCGAGACATTTGCGGTTACCAAGAGAGTGGGAAATACTCCCATAGTCTTACAGCAAACAATTTCTTTTACAGTCCTGAATCATGCAGTTCTTTAGCTACAGGCTGGGGGCAAAGCCGCAGTTTTTCCACCGTCCGTTGTTACAAATATGAATTTATGAGTTACCGTTTGGGATCTGTTAGTAGTTTAAATGAGTGACATGATGCATACATCAGTGCATGTAATCACAGGTGTGGAAAATACATGCAATTTAAAATTAAAATACAAAATACAGCTACAAATTCAGAAACCTGAAATACATTTATAAAATAAAATACTACGAGTAACGTAGTCAAGATACAAATAACATTACAAATCTGGATAAGTTTTTGCAAAATACTACATATAATACATAACTTACATAATTGACATAAGTAAGATTAAGTCTCTTTGAATAGTAACCTGAACGGAAATTATTTCGCAAACTTCAGGTCAGATGCATATTAGTACATTTTGGAATCTTTATTTTGTGTACATGGAAATCATCGTAGATGGGTAATTTATGGCACTTGAGGCATTAATTTAACTAAATTAAAAATTAAATTGCGTGGAATATTTCAAAATATTCCACTCCTGTGCATGTTATACTACTTGAATATATTTCGTAAATACTTTGTTAGTGCATGGACTAGACTTGGATGGTTTCGTCTACTATATTATAAATATGGAATGAATAATTATTGTAGTCGGATTATTGTAAGTACCTTAACTTTTGGTTGCAATTTTTTGGTTAATGGAAACTCAATATGTACCCGAATAACAAAAACAAGTGTTTCATAGTTTAATAATCTTGGATGAACATTTGTCATGTTATTAATTTTTGTGGAAGTATCATTACTGTTTAGCCTTATTATCTTTAACCACAGACGATAAGGACCACTTAAAATTTTGAATACCAAAAAATATAATTTTATGTGCTTTATTCATATTGTATAAGAACATTGTAAAGAACTAAAACAAATAAGGGTAGTTATGGTGGTGGCAGATGACCGAACACACATTTTTAGTAATACTTAGGATTTGTTACAGCGATATAATTACAGTGTCATAATTCTTGTAACTTCATAAAAAATTGCGTTGTGTTAATATGTTATAAGCATCCTCGTAAATGTCCTTTCCATAGTTCAATGACTGACGCTACACATCTACAGTACTGTAAATTGTAATTACTTGTACCGTTGTAGTGCAAATAAGTTATTCATTTGTATGTAAATGCATGCGTACAATACGAATGTGTAGGTACTGTATTTACAGTTTGCAATGTCAAATATTTTTCAGGAGGCTAGGATCTCCACCATTCAGAAGACTTTTGTGGAAAAATCGTCTTAACTTGCTCCACGTAAAATGGAGGGATAGGGTCACAGTTTACAATGTAAACCCAAACTTTGTTTCTCGTTGTACCATCTGAGCCAGGGACCGGTTCACACATGTAATATTTATGCTTCCAGTCCGCATTCACATATTCCGTATGCGTTTTCTACCGAAATCATCCAATGGATTCAAATAACGCAATCAGTTGTAAACAACAGTGATACAATGACAGAAAAGCATCTTGAGTTTTCTTGTGCCGTTCGATGTGATCACAAAACAATTTTCCGTGATTTCTTCGGTTGTCTCAGGAAAGTAGTTTCAAGTTTTGTCTTTCAAAATGGAACGAACAAATATTGTACACGGTAACTTCGGCGCAATTTCACCTGAAATTATGAGATCCACAATTGAGGCTTGTGTGCAATTTCTACAAACCAACGGTATGTTGAGTAATAAAGAAGTATGAAACATTTTTTGCAACCTCTTTAAAATAAAAATGTGTTGTTTTATTCCGTTTTACATAATATTTCTATCAGGTATGAATGCTACACAAAGCAACGCAAGTAGTCTCCCCGGCGGACAAACCATATCTCCAGGTGGAAATTCTTCTATGCCAAATGGAATGCCATTTACAATGGATTCGCAAAGTAAGTACAAACATTTATAATATACCTGTTCTCTTAAGCTGGAGTGCAACAATTACCGTAGGTATTGTTTTATCTCGTTGTATGTACATAATATTTTTTCCAGGTGTGAACGTTACACAAAGTAACACAAGTGGTTTCCCCGGCGGACAAACCATATCTACAGGAGGAAATTGTACGATGCCGTATGGAATGCAACTTACAATGGATTCACAAAGTAAGCAAAAACATTTCTGATGTGTTCTCATAAACTGAGGTACAACTGCAACGATTGTCGACTGCTCTAACAGACTACATGAGGAATGTCCCACAATACAATTCCGGAAGGGCCACTAATCCTGTAGGCAGATCGAGCTCATCTCAATTTGCGACAAACCGAGGTGTCGAGATCAGCAATATAGAATCAAGGAGCAATGGCAACCGCTTGATGGGTAAGAATCATTACGACGTTATGCTGTTTCAATATTTGTAAAATATTAAATAATTTTTTCAGGTCATAGCTCTATGAGAGCTTTGCGGAATAGAATTGATTCATCTCGTAACAACGCTTTTCGACGGCAACCTGTGCAACTCATAATTCAAAAACCCTTGGAATGCATATGCCTGGGCTGCCCAAGTGATGTAACAACGCCCGACATATTCTACTTGAGAGAATTGAATAAACAAAATTTGGGAAATACCGTAATGTATTTTGGTAATGAGTGACAACTCGAACTTTTCATGGATTCTTTATGGAATGTATACAGCATTCCAGTAAACCGTTTTACGTAATGAGGGAATACAGAGTAACATTCAACTATATATTTTAATATTTCAGAAAGCAATGCATCAGCAGAACAGATGGAACACAAGATTAGAAGTGCGTTTACGCAGCTTACATCTGTTGAATTTACGGTCATGAAGGCGGCTCATGGAGGAGGTGTTCGACGAGGGTTGATTGAAGTGGATAGCAGAAACCGCATACCGGATATGGCATCTATATTGTTAATGAAACTGAAAAAAATTTATGTTGTACCCAGTAGGAAAATTTTCGTTGTAAGTTAAACAATTCTGATTGTTATTGTAACGCAGTAATACTGTTTACACCTATACTATGTATGCTACTGTGACGATGTTAAAATTGTTTTAATTGTATATAGGAGGAAGACGAGGACGTAAGTGACAATATGATTGTCATGGATTTATCGGGTGACATTTCGGGTGACGAGAGCTTTAATGCTGCAGTAATCGAAGTAAATGTGGCGCATCATGAGTCTTCAGTTAACACTGCAAATTCTCTTCCCCTGCAAATACTTGGAATGCAACCGTCAGCAGAAACTGGTAAAATTACCGGTTTGATAAAACTAAGTATCACAAATACCATGGAATTAAACTTTGTAACAGTCTCGATTGCTGTTCCAGTTGCAAAATGGAGATCATTCAGAGAAGTTTTGATTGTGCAAGGAAGCCAGCGAGTGGATGTGAAGAGAGAGGAGTTACTAAGTTCAAGTTTTCAATGTTTAAAGGAACATGAATTTGACCCATTCAAAATTCCTTACGTATCTTATGAAGGCGAAATAGGTAGCGTAAATGATTGATTGATAGCCGTTACCAAAGTAACGATGTTTTCAATAATAAATGAACCGATGTAATAGGAATTGACCTCGGTGGCCCCAGACGTGAATGGCTTTATGACCTGGAGAAATTAATTCTACATAGCCAGTTCAACAATCATGTACTGTTCGACGGCCCAAGGAATCACAAGTTACCAGCAGGAGATGCTGTAATGCTGCGACTAGGTGTTTTCCCAGCAATCGGCAAATTCGTACTCCTGAATTGTATTCACGGAAGATTGGGAATGCGAGGCCTGGGGAGATCAGCAGTCAATTATTTCATATCTGATGATAGTGACGACTTAATTTTGAATTATTTGGACGAGTCGGATTTATCTGATGAAGCTAAATCAGCTCTCGATACTGTAAGTTTTAGAAATCAAGAAATGTTTTCACCAGTCTCGAATGTTTAATTTTTTAAATTTCAGCTGAAAAGCATCAAAGATCGTAAGGAAACGAGTCAGGAGGAAAGAGATGAGCTTACGCATCTTGCATCGGTCGCCGGTTGTTTCTTGGCAAGAGGCATAACTCCTGACAATGCCGAAGAAACAAAAAATATTCTAACCCAATACGATATCATTGAGAAGAGAAGGCGTCAACTCGATTCGATCAAGCGTGTTCTTGAAAAATCAGGGTTGTCGGAATTTTTGAGAAAAAATCCGGACTGTTTGCCCTTGGCATTTCCTGAAGACGACTTTTTTTTAATTCAAGTAGACTCGTTGATTGCGAAAATTCGAGTGAGTACAACAGACGTAAACAATAATGAAGTGGCAACAAATGTGAATGACTGGATGAAAGAATTTATTGAAATTCATAGAGAAGGTACAACAAATTATTTTAACAGTATTTATCATTGTCGTACTTACATAAAATATTACCTCATAAATTCCAATTTAAAGATGCAGATATTTTAAGAAAACTCCTTCGAGTGTGGACTGGTTCTGGAGACATGCCGGAGGATAATGTGTACTTGGAAGTTACTCCAGGGTCTAGATTCTTATTTCATACATGCTCCAGCGAACTTGAAGTTCCAATGATATTATCAAAGCAGCAGTTTAATGATATGTTAACGGAATCTCTTCTAAAAACAACAGGGTTTGAGTTCATATAAGGTTACATAGAAACGACAGTGAGTACAGCTAATAATGTAATTAGTAATTAATACTTTTATTTTCTTAGTTTATTCCACATGTTTCAACAATCAAGATTGTTTAAATGTCCTGTATGTAAATGTATATGCATACATAACCGAAAAATGAAGTCATATTGGCGAATAAATAAACAATAATAATATTAATTTCCTTCTAAGAGCACTTGTATTTGCTGTCTTATAAGCAGCGATCGTCGGGAATTATAAATCTTGTGGTAGTGCAAAAGCGTTTATCACTGTATATGAAATGCATGTAGGCCCATTTAATGAAGTAGCAAAAACTGCCTTTTAAGATTTTCTTATCCTCTATAGTCCTTCACAGACGGTGGTGAAAGTGGTAACCACGATTGATTCCGTAGAGTCACAACAAACTAAAAAGTCTTCCCGGACATGTGAGCCTCCAGTGACCAGATGAGAGGAGCACAAAATCGTATACACACCTGAGGCTAAAAAATATTCCAGTGCATTTTATCTCGTCTTCCCCTTCAAAAAAGCCAGAATAATTTTTCCTTTGCTTTATTTTATTTTCCTGCGATCGGCCAGCTGTAAGAATGACAAGCATACGTTATTACAGTCAACTCATTCTATAAGGGAGTACTGAAGAAGGGAAAACTCACTAAAAGGGACATAATTGGTTGGTCCCAGCAAAGTGTCCATATAATTACATGTATAAGACTCGGCTTATCAAGGATATGTTTATAAGGGAAAACTCCTTATAACGGAACACATTTCAAGGTACGGTGGAGTGGTGTACACTTTCTATAAAGGATTTTCAAAAAATAATGCGTATGTCTGCAGACGCGTCCACCAAAATTTGGAAACAAAACATGTAAAATACATACTAAGCTTATTTTTGCACTTACATTTGCTTCTTGCTTGAGTAACCAAGACAATAACTACTTGTTTTTCATCTGTCCGGAACTACAATTCAAAAATTACTAAACTGTTAAACTAACTACATGTGTTTTTAGTGATCTGTCAATTCTTCATACGCATGTGTAGTTACATTTTGGATAAATTAGTGTGCTTTGTTTATATTGGATTTATTTCCGTTATAATATAATGTAAATATAAGCCTATAAGGTACAAAAAAAAACAGAAAACCTAGAATAAACTCATTTGTAGTGTAACTCTCCAATATAATCTCGGTAAAATCTAGAGGCCAGAACGTACACAAGTGGCAAGGTAAATACATTTAACGTAAAAGTAATAATCTGACAAACAGACATAACATACATACACACCGCAGAGCAAAGTGTCAAATAATATACAGTTAATAATGAAAGGAAAGGCTAGCATCACCTGAGGTAGAATCCATTCAAACAAATTCTTTATTTGAACACACTTATAGCTAAAGTAGTTGCAGGTATTGATTCTAAAGTATCCTTGAAACATATAGTTACGTACACATGTGCCACAAAGCGTTTTCGCATCCGCAGTATAATGTTGTTTATAATTATTTATTATCAATAACAGTTACAACAAATGGGGGATGCAAAACTACTAAATTTTAGTCCATACAACCAACAACATTAAATTCGCCAACCAACCCCCATTGGATTTGGGTAACTAGATGTGGAGGCATCTGTATGTGTGTGAGCTGTTTTTAGTGGTGGAGTAATTATTGTTGATGGTGATGCAGGTGTCGACTTTCTTTTTCGCTTCTCTTTATACACTCTCAAAGTATGCAAATATCATTTCTTCACACCACTTATCCTTTCACTCAGTGGAAACAATAAATTGTATTAATTGAACAAGAACGAACTAGGTAACGCTTATTATTTTGAGAAGTATTTAGAATCTATAGCCACACAGTGAATATTACACGAAAATTGATTATTTCCCCGATGGAATCTCAAGTTGAAGTTGAATTTGAGTTGCAAACTTTATTCCAGCCTTACGATTGTCGTCGAAGTAATGTAACCGCATCGCGTATTTTTCGTCCATTTTACTGCCTACCATCCCCGAATGATATGGTCACACCAAACTTCGAGTATGATAGTTTTCTTGCAAACGCTGGCCTTGGCTACAAAGTCATCGCTATAGGTATTTATTTATATAAAACATTATAGTTATATTCCTGGTGTCTTATCTTCGTACACAACGCTTTAATTAGCGTGTAATTATTTTCAGATCCTCAAGCTACTGTAGCTCACCTGCGAATGACGCTGACTAATCACTTTAGTTTGTTGAGATTGTCACCATTTTATTTTATGAAAACGACTAATGTTTTGGTAAATTCAGGAGGTGTGCCAATATTACCATACAATAGTTTTCACGAACACTCGACATGTATGCAACTATTCGGAAGTAGAAGTGAAATCATTTTTTTACGACCAATGTGGGAAATACTATAATAAAGTAGTATTATTATTTCAACCATCATGTTTTAGACATCTTTTATTTCATTTTCATCAGTCATGGCTGTTACGTGTTCGCTACCTTCAGTTTAGACAAATTGAAAGAGCTTCAAGGTATATATCCACACCATTGCATTCAGACGGACGAAGAAAGTTAATCCTTTCCATTCTCACTTGTTGCTGTGTTGTCAGTATGTAAGCATCGTTAGTAGGATTGCGAATTACATCCTCCTCGAATACTTGAAAGTCATTTTCAACATTTACCAAGTAATTCCAACCTTCAAAGTTGCGCTACAAGTATATTTTTTTAAATAAATATTACTGAAAGTTTACTCAGTACTTTGTGTTAATATAAAGTATTAAAATTACTTGGTCAAAATGGTCTTCATCTTGCCTTGGTAAATGTACTAAAAAAATCTGTTTAGGACTCCAATTGTGCTCCGTTGATAATGGATGCTCATTCCAGCCGTCAGCAAACTCCTGTAATTGACGATTCAGCCTCGGAATGAAAACCAAATGCAAAATTGTCAAGTGGATATTGTTATTAATGTCTAAAATTCCTTGCGACTCCATATCAGAAAACATGACGTAGTAAAACCAAAGCATCCCTTGGAACAACTCCCCCCAGTATCTCTCGATTCTGCAAAATATGTTTTTTACAATTACATCTCCTACAAACAATAATAACTTTTAAAATCCTCATTTTGACCTTTGGTTATGCACACTCCGGCCACATATGTGACTCCCTCGGTTTGTTCCTCGAGTTTCAAGCATGAACCGTGCTATTAGGACATTTTCCATTCCTTTATCTGAACGAGTTCTTAATGGCAGGGACCATTTTTGAACTCCTTTAAGGAAAGCCTTCAAGTTGTTTTCGCTCCGGTTGTTATTGTCGGCCTCCAAGTAAGGAACTAGTCTACTTTTCCCATCAATAGCTCCTCGGATAATGAATTTCCATCTAAAATAATGAATGCAAATGGTTCGGTGCGACAATAATAAGGGAGTTTGGCCGGCCTGATAATCTGATTTTTTATATTACAAGACTAATTATTTTTTCAAACAATCTTGGAGAATACTTATAGTACTAGTTAATTAACTACGACAGTTTACTACTTTAATACTTAGTTCCATCATTTCATAACACATTTTTAAAACATCTACATTTTGTGTAAATACAATATTTATCAACATGTGTACATACCTAATTAATTTCATGTGAGTGTCCAAATGCCAAATTTCATTGCTGTACTTAACGAAATATTGACGCCTAACGATAATTCGTGATCTCATAGTTCTCTGAAAAACTCCTTCCGGATCTACAAACTTCACAGCTTCTCTTAATCGCATTTGTGGGATTATGATTTCTCGGCTCCTCAAGTAACCTTGCATTCTTTTGTATCCTGTATTTGGGAACTCTTGATGCACGTTTCTGATGACTTCGTACAACTCATCGTCAGTAATACTTGAATACTTAGAGCTGGCCTTTAGTCATTACAAAAAAATCACGACTGTAATGTAAGTCAACTATGCACATTATATTTCGAAAATCTCGATTGCTATCTTACGGTTAGTCCTTGTTCTCCTAGTCGATTATACACAGTCCATCTTGAAACTCCGAGAAGCTTTGAGATTGTTGTTACGTTAAACCCAGTTCGTAATAAGTGTTCGATTGTTTCCACCTGTATCCCAAGTCGGGGTCTACCTGGTCCTTGCCGGCCGAAACTATTTTGGCCGCTAATTGAGTTCATGATGTGATCGAACAAGCTCTCCAGCAGCATATTCACCTGTACTCGATTTGGAATTTGGAAATCCGCATGATCAATTACATGTAATACAGAATCAATAAAAATTAAAATTCTGTCGTAATTTTCCTGTCCACCATTAATCAGCTCCAGACACTGAAGTAGTGCAGACACTACTTCGTTAACCATGGACATGTTACCCGCAAGTTCCCGACAATGTATAATATTATGTATCGCAAACTGGATAATTTCCAGTTACAGTAAGAGTTCTGATATGCTTCAATCAGGTAGTTATTTACATTCCAGTACCGTATGTATTGTACACCCCAGAAACACCCAACTCCATATTTCCTATTTCTAACCAGCGGAACAAGTTTTAATAGAATTGGATATATTTTGAATACTTGTAAAACCATGAGAACTGGTCACTGCTGTACTGCTGCAGGTACTTTTGTTTATGTAGCGCTACATTTATTATATACAGGCCTCTGCACATGTATGTACAACTCAGAAATGAATGTTTCATATGTTAGTCATGTCTCAACTCATGTTCATGTATCCAATGTATAATTTCGGAAAATATTACAGGCTAGCATTCAAGCCTTCCACCAAGGTGAATGGGAAAACCGGAATTGCAATGATTTGTAATTAAAAAAAAACATTTATCTTAACATTACATAACTTCGCAGTTTTTTACATACGATGTTCTTCGTTTAAATAAATGCAACGGATCCTTTAAACCTCAAATCCGTATCCATTGGGTAAAATGTGGAGCAGAAACCAACGTCGTCGCTTATTAATGGCTGTATATATTATTTTTTTCATTAATTTACTTGCAAAAACCTTTATTTCAAAGACGTGTGAATTTAAGGGGGGTCAACTCTGAACCAGTCAGGGTAAACAAAGAAACCTCTGTGTATAGGTACCCTTAAGGCCTAAGTGCAAGTACAGAGGGCGGCACGAACGCCAGCCAGGGCTTGCAGTTTGACTTGGCCGTTGGGTATAATTACAGCAGTATTGGCGTTTTATATATACCCTTGTAATGACGTCATTTTATACCACTATTCAATATCCTGGATAAGACTTTTCTCTTTTGACCATATATACTGGTATGCCAACTGGAGAAGGAAGTAAGAAGTCCCAGCCCGACAAGGTAATTATAATTAACTGTTTTAGTGGAACTCTTGTACTTAACCCTCACCAGTACCTTTCCATAGAGTTTTGAAAATGAAATGAGATTTAAAATAACGGTAATAAAATTTTGAGTATAGTGAATCAAGACACGTGATACGCTACAATTCATGAAATTTCAGATATGAAATTATAATGATATACAAATTGGTTCAAACAAAACATGTATCGAAATTTACCTTGCTGGAAAAATAATAGAAGGAAAATAATAGGCAGAAGTATCCCCAGAAATGATTGAATATGCCGAAAATGCCTGCCCTACGCGGATTATGCCGAAAATGCCATAGATGCCGAAAATGCCATGAATTGAAAATGCCATGGCATTTTCAATTGCCCAACCCTGGGCACTATATGCACGCATATTATTTAAACGTATTTTCGGTCAAACTTTAAAGGATATTATCTATTGACAATATAAGGACAAGTGCTAAAGGTCTCGTAGTTCAAACTCGATTCTATAAAATAGACAATAGGAATAATTTTAATGGCATTATCAGGTGACACTTGATTTCCTTAAAGAAAGTAAAATACACATACTCTAATTACTAGAATGTTCCCTGGGCTGACAATGAGTCGTTTATTTTGTTTACTACGTATTTACAAAATTCCTTCCTGTAAACTTTTCAATAAAATATAGACAAAGGTCAACATCAAAATTTAGTGATTTCCGATTCAAGTCCAGTCTTGCAACGAACTTGCCGTCTCAAAGGCCTCCACAGCTCCAGCGCCCAGGAGCGCCCTCCCTGACCTGAAACGAATCACACCTTATACACATTACAAAATTATTATTATTCTTAATTAATTTAAGTACCACAACATCAGCGTACCGAAAGATCAAATTTCCCTCTAACCGTTATGTTTTGCTGTGGGGTACCTTCACATCTGACATTCTTTCTCTCAATTTCTTGAATAACTTCTGAATTGCCTTAAAAATTCAATTCGATGAATTAATTGACCAATCTAGTGCCATGTGAATTGGTAATACTACAACAGATGCTCGAATTTCGTTTCAGTGTAACCGCTACTGCAACTCCGGATGTGGAGACCGTTGTCCCCCCCATTTCACGCTGTGGTTCTCGCAGCTGCCGATCATGTTTTTCGTGTTCCTGCAACAATAGGGGTTGTGGCGTCCTTCCTTGCTGCGGACACAGGTTAATAAATTATTTGTCGGACTGTAATAAATTTACATTAAGTTACATAACAGTTTTAACATGCTCTGTCAAAATTATCAAATTGGCCTTTACAAGTGTTTTTAAATATTACGGGTCCCTTTTGGCTCTACAGCCCTTGCAACCCTCCCTGCTGCTGCGGATCAAGAGCCCCAACGTCCTGCTACCCCGGAGCCCATCCCCCATGGCCAAAAGGTTGCTGCTGTTCAGGACTGCTAACAGCACCATGCTATCACCCACCCTTCAGTGTACCGCTCTGTGGCTGACTGCGTCCATTAGTGATCAGGATGTAGCATCGACCAGACACGCACGTCCAAATTTTGGGGCTATCTTCGTACGCATGGTGACGTTGAGTCTATAAGTCCAGTGTACATCTGCAGACATACATAGACACTGTACAGTGTATTGTAGTAATAACATATAGAGTCAATTGTTTCGACTTTCCTTAAGGACATGCCTTTACTTGCGACAGTGGCATTGCTTTCGTACTTCATTCAGGTCCAGGCGTCCAGGAACATCTGGGCGATCTCAATGTGTGCAACTTAAATTCTTCAGAAATAATTTATTCAATTTGTGTTACTAAATGTGTAAGTAATATTAAAACAGTTTTCAAAAATCCAGGGATTTTTATTCAATACGTTATTATGAATCTTCAAAAATCGACAATTTAATTACCTGTCGTAACAGCTTGAACCATGGCAACTGGACTCTTGTTGCGGCGGGCGAGCCAAGAAACGAGTTCTCCGAGTTTGACCGGAGCCCATTTGGTATCCGCTACGGAACATAATCAACTAATTAAAAGAACCATGGAGAGCAGAAATAATTTTTAGATTGGAGCTTTTCTATCAATAACCGGGGAATTTCCGGGAGATAATTGAAATTAAGGTGACTTAGTTGTGAACTTACGTTTGCCATAGTAGCGTGCTGGGTCATAGGGCCCATGATCCTTTGCATTATATTCTGCTGGATATTCTCCCCATGCCATTTTGGAAATTCAATATTTGACCACGAACAACTCCAACGAAACTGTAGTCACTTTTAATGGGTAGCTGCTGCGAGTAGCTACGTAAGAAGTAGTTCACTTCAGCAAACCAACAGCATCAGCAGACCAGCACAGGTTGAGTTGAACGTATACTCTGGCTATAGGCACGTCCCAAGGAACTCCCGAAGCCCAGTGCTGGACAGCGTTCAGATGCAAAGTCACTCAGTCAATCACACCGACACAAGTCTGCCCTAATGGGTAGCTGCTAATAATAAGCATAATAATAATTATTATCATTACCAAAACAAGACATTATTTAGGATCATCTATGGTGGCCGTGGCCACGTCCACCATCCTTGGGTACTTGACTTTCTTTTTGTCCAACTCAACCTGTGCCCACAGAATGCACTTGAGGAGATACGCCAGATTTGAAATGGGCACTTCCTGGTCCTCCCCAAGAAATGCTGTGTCCAGTTCACTTTGCACCTTCTGCCGGTTCGACAGATCCAACAAGTCACCAAAGGGAGAATTCTCAGGATCCTCACAGGCTATTACCTTGATTTCTTCTCATGAACGTCCCACTCCAATTGTCAACCTTCCCAGTATTTCTACACAATGAATGGACATCACACTCAGATTTACAGGCCATCCTGCATACTATGTACATAAATTGCACAAATTCACCCCAGTAATGTCTCCCAATATTCCCAATTCTAAAAAAAGGAAACTACAATCGATAATTACATTAACGCTACTGTTGAATCTGAAAATAATAAAAAAAAATAAAGTGTCAAAGTTAAATCTTCGGGACAAAAATGTTTTGATTGAGAATGCAAAGAATTTGATTCACGCACGTAATCTCTCAAATGCGCTGCGCACAGCTAGATTCAACTGGCAAGAAGCAAGTTCTAAGCACTGTTGAGCAAGATTCTCATGACTGACGAGACAAGAGCAAGATTCCTAGTGTGTTGAATTTCCTTACACTACACACTCCATACTTTTCAGGTAGGTAATTTTTGTTGTTACTATTTTGACATTTGCATGCGACTATAAATATATGTAAATAAAATACATTTACAATAAAAAAAATATTACAAATATTATTATGTTCACCACATTACCTACTCTCAACTCCGTAGTAGAAAGCAGGATCCACCAGTCTCTACCTTTTTCAGTCCAAGTCTAAATCAGTCTTAAGTTTCTGATCAGTCAGTCAGTCCATAAGTCTGTTTGCCGTTTCCTAAGAGTCCCAGTCAGTCCCAGTCATTATCAGAGTCAATGAAATAAGTCCCAGTCAGTCCCAGTCATTATCAGAGCCAATGAAATAAGACACAGAGGGAAGTTTCAAAAATACCTATTTTTTGTAATTTTGGTGTGCTGCATTTTAATACGATTGATGACCTGGAATCTTCTTTTGTAAAATACTACTAAAATCTCCAATATTTTCAATACTCCGCTAGATACAGTACGTATGCTCTATGATTTTCTTGATTTCTACATTGGTTTAAGCGTTCGTCTCAGTCTCAGTCAGTCCCGCTGAACCAGAAATAAGTCTAAGTCAGTCAAAGTCTTAAGCTGTAGTTAGATTTATCAGTCGCAGTCTCAGTCAGTCATCAGTCAGTCACTCAATGTTGCAGTCAGTCCTTCAGCATCAGTCTAAGACTGGTCTATCCTGGTAGAAAGCCCTGCTCAGCATGGATAATAACTTATAGGTTTGGGATAATCCTACATATATAGACGCTAGAATATGCATTACTATGATGAGATTTAAGACTTGAAATATTAGAATAATTCAAACAAAATATCATGATTGAGCGCACTTGGGAACTTCCCCTCAAGGCCCTGCCCAAGCCCTATGTTTGACCCGTCACATTATATTTACTTAAGATTCCGTTTACCCCACAGTATCGAATTGTGCTGTAACTTTGAAACTTTAAGGTAGTAATCATAATTATTAAACAGGTGTACTATTGACGGAGTTTGATATTTTGTGACGGATACCGTACGTATTCGGAGTTTCGGAATGAATATTGCTGGTAATGGCTATTGCTAATTATTTTTGTCTTTAATGTTGCAGAGTTCAAGCGACGGCATTTAATCACATATCCAGTGATTCATTTGAAGGCGAGTTGTGTTGTCCTGTTGACTTTACCACAGGTAGAGAGTTGGAGTGGCCCATTGGGTTTACCAAGGGTGGAGAGTGGTTGGGAGCCATTGGTTCAACAAAACGCGAGCAGAGTTGACCTGTTGGTTTAACCACAGGTGGAAAGTAGTTGCGACCTATTGGTTACATAACAGGCGGAGAGTTGGAGAGACCCATTGGTTTTACCAAGGGTGGAGAGTGGTTGGGAGCCATTGGTTCAACCAAAGGCGAGCAGAGTTGACCTGTTGGTTTAACCACAGGTGGAAAATAGTTGCAACCTATTGGTTACATAACAGACGGAGAGTTGGAGAGACCCACTGGTTTAACCAAGGGTGGAGAGTGGTTGGAAGCCATTGGTTCAACTAAAAACGAGTTGAGTTAACCTGTTGGTTTAACCACAGGTGGAAAGTAGTTGTGACATATTGGGTAACCAGCAGATGTAGAGTTGGAGATACATTTATTATTTTAATAAATAACATGGCAAACAGTAATGTTTCAAAGAGAAGTAGGAAACAGTTGTTTCCAACCAATAGACTTTGAACCTGAAATCATTTTTGAAATAGACCGAAATGAAAATCAGCGAGGAAGTTCGATACATCCTACGGTTGATGAGCCATTTCAAAAGATTATAGAGGCTGAGAGGCAAATAAATGCTGCCAGAATGCGGAAATCTAGAGCTAACGAAACATCAACGCAGAGAAATGAACGACTTACAAAGGACGCTGAAAGGAAACGTGTTTCGAGAATTACAGAAACTGTAGAAGAAAGAGATATGAGACATACGGAGCGTAGAACTGAAAGACAGAATTCTTTTTTGGACAATGAGACACACGAAGAACGTCGTGATAGGCTACGAGCCGCTACTACAAGTAGAATTCAAAACAATCGCCGGTTGTATAATGTTGCCGTTGAACATTTAGTTGAACATCAAGTTGACGAGCATAGCTGCGGTACACTTGCGAATAGTTGTGAGTTCTGCAGTGCAAAGTATTTTGCACTTGAGTTAAACACAACAAAAAAATTCACTGCTTGCTGTAAGCAAGGCACTGTCATGTTAGAGAAGATTAAAGCACCCCCGAATTATTATTGAATTTATTTACGAATTCTCATGATCATTCAAAAAACTTCTTTCAAAACATACGATGCTTTAATAGTGCGCTTGCATTAGCATCAATGGGGGCAAAAATAGACTCAAGGATGAATGACGGCCGTGGTCCATATGTTTACAAAATTCATGGACAAGTTTATCATTCTGCATCTCCTTTACACCCAGTGCAAGGTGAATCTCCAAAATATGCCCAGCTTTATATACTGGATCCCGAAGAGGCATTTAGAGCTCTAATGAGCGTTGACGCTAACAGGGACTGCAATCAAGATTTGATGAAATTATTGGCTAACTTATTGTCAACAGTAAACAATTATGCACGTGCTTACAAAATGATGTTTGAAGTAGAACGTGAAGAAAACGATAGAGCCTTGCTAGAGGGCGTAACTCCTAGAATCAATGCGCTAACATTGAAATTATCGATACTGTAAATGGTCAAGAATATTTAAATCATGATGAAATTAAATCATTTTTGGATTCAAGATATGTTTGTGCACCAGAAGCATTGTGGAGATTGTTTGGATTTAAGATGCATGACAAATCCCATGCTATAATCAGACTACAGGTGCATTTGGAGAATTTTCACAATGTGTACTTTAAAGATGGGGAAGAAGAAAACGCTTTGCAAAGAAAGACTGAAACTACTTTAACAGATTACTTTCATTTAAATGAAAGGTGTCTACATGCAAGACAATTTTTGTACCCTGAAATACTAAATAATTTTGTTTTTTCCAAAAATAAGAAATGGGAACTTCGGCAACAGAATTATGATGGAGTGATAGCAAGAATGTACTCAGTAAGTCCTTCGGACCAGGAGAGATATTTTCTTATAACGTTGTTGCTAAATATTCGTGGAGCTACAAGTTATGAAAACTTGCGAACTGTAAATGGTGTGACCTACAGCTTATTTAAAGAAATAGCAAAAATACTGGGATTGTTAGCGGATGACAGCGAGTGGGAGAAAGCTCTACAAGATGCAACAGTTTATGCAATGCCTTCCTCATTGCGACAACTATTCGCGTATATTTGTATATTTGGAAACCATGGAAACGCTTTGCAACTTTGGGAAGGGTTTAAACTGGCATTGACGGAGGACTTTGTCAGAACATTAGACGTTCCCAAGTCAGAAAATGCCGCCTTGGCAGATATAGACCAGGTACTTCTCCTTCATGGAAAAAATAATGAGCACTACTCATTGCCTAGACCTTTCAGATTAGAACAGAGTCTACTTGATTTTGATTGTGAATTTGAACGACAACAAGGGGAGACAGATTATGCAAAATTAAATCAGATGCAGAAGCATGCTTTTGATTTAGTAATGTATGCAATTGACGATGATTGCAATCAACATAGATGTTTTTATTGGGATGGGATAGGCGGGTCCGGAAAGTCATTCACTTTCAACGTTCTTTTGAATACATTGAGAGGCCGGGTTGACATTGCTCTTCCATGTTCAAGTACAGGCATTTCTGCAAATTTATTGAAGGGTGGTAGGACTGTACATTCTATGTTCAAATTACCGATCCCGTTTGTTGAAACATCAGTTTCTAACATCAGGGGCGCATCTTATGATGCTAAGATTTTAAGAGCTGCGAAATTGATTCTGATTGATGAAGTTACCATGTTGTCTAATCTGATTCTAAATGAAATGGATAGGTATCTTAAAGAACTGATGCAGTCAGATAACCCTTTTGGTGGTAAAGTCATTCTTTTAGGGGGTGACTGGAGCCAATGTTTAAATGTCTTTAAACATGGAAATAGAGTTTCTATAATAGAATCATGTTTAATAAATAGCCGCATGTGGCCATTATTCAAACAAATAAAGCTCACACAAAATATGAGGACTGAACCCGATCAGATAGTCTTTTCAAACTGGCTTTTGAAGCTGGGCAATGGCGAGATTTTAAATTCTTCCGGTCTACCCGATGATAAAGTTGAAATACCTCACGATTTTATTTGCGTAGGATCATTGGTAGAAGAGATATTCGGTGCAAGTTTTAGTGCCTTGGATGCAGCTGAATTCACCAAAAGAGCAATTCTATGTTCTAAGAATGATGATACCATAAGGCTTAATGAAGATGTGTTAGGTAGATTACATGGTGATCCAAAAACATACTATAGTATTGACAGCTTGGTGTCAGATGATGTACAAGAACAATTGAACTTTCCCCAGGAGTTTCTGCATTCCCTTACACCGACAGGAATGCCTCCACATAAACTTACTTTAAAAGTTGGAGCAATTATCATGCTTTTAAGAAATTTAAATACGAGGAAAGGGTTATGTAACGGTACAAGACTAATAGTTAAGAACTTGGCCAATAATGTCATTCATGCACAAATTCTGACAGGAAGTGCTCAAGGCGATATAGTATTCATACCTCGAATAGATTTGATTCCGTCCGACCCGGACATTCCATTGACACTCAAAAGACGACAGTTTCCTGTAAGAGTCAGTTTTGTAATGACTATTAATAAAAGTCAGGGACAAACTTTTGATCGTTTGGGAATATATTTGCCGTCTCCCGTTTTTACACACGGTCAATTATATGTTGCATTTTCAAGAGCAACATCAGGAAGAAAAGTTAAAATAAAAATAGCTGATACTGAGCATCAAGGAAAGATAATTGTTGGCAGAAATGAAACATTTACAACAAACGTTGTATTTAAGGAAGTTTTTAATCGATAACTTAACACATTTATAAATGAATGCGGGACTAACTCCCACCCGCGATCTACGGATCAAACATGGGGCATGGGCAGGGCCTTGGTGGGAAGTTCCCAAGTGCGCTCAACCATGATATTTTGCAGGCTTTATTTTCTTATGTGTAAATAAAATTCATCAAGCAGCACACAATATTCAAAAACGTTCGTTTTGTAGTTTGAATGTGGCATTTCACTTGAGCAATTCTCCCTGCTGAGCAGGGCTTTCTACTAGTCTCTATATTATAACCGCCACTTTCTGTATGTGGCTATTAAAATTTCGCGCTCTACTGTTAAAGTAAGAGCGCAAGATTTAGCCATACAAAAGGTCTCCACAACTGGGATTTATTCGTGCTCATTTCACTATATATATAGCAAGCCGCCATGTGCCATGTAGTATACTATTTCACTATATAGCCAAGAAAGCCGGTAGTAAATGCAGCAATGAAGCCGAGAAGCAACGCGAGCAGCGAGCTGAAACTCTATCGCAGAGGAGAGTAGGAGAACTGAGTGGGACTGACGGATTGACCTGATATAAGTGCATGGACTGAGCGGGACTGATGCGCGTACAATATTAGGCAATTTTAAAATTTTCGCGCCATATATTAATGCCCAAGGATGAAAATTAGCGCCATTTTGTATCCTTGGGGACTGAGTGGGAGTTTGACCAAAGAGTTTCATTGGGACTGAGACTGAGTTGGACTTACACTGTAGATAGCATAGGAGTGAGTGGAGTGAGTGTATCACAGCGCTTCTGGGACTGATCGGGAGTGGGACTGACGAACTGGGAGTTTGACTAACATTACTTCGATATAGAGTAGAGTCGTTTACTACATAGAGCGGCTTGCTATATAGTGGAATGAGCGCAGCAATGAGAAAGCTTTAAATTACCACTCCCCTGCATTCTTTACCGTTCGCAATATTACGCAATTTTTGATTAACAGTTAAAAGCGCTAATCATAATTATTATAAACATTAGACATAAATCATCAAAGGATTAAATAATTTAATCCTTTGATGATTTATGTCTACTAATTAATTAATTAATTAATTATGATAAAACTACAGCACTGACGGACTTGAGGAGAGAATTTAAATGACTGAACTTTGTACACATAAGTGTGAGATTCTTATTAGGAAAAAGCAAATGGAATTGAAAGTACTTATTGTAACAGTTTTTATATATAATGTCAGATAAATTCTCAGAATTTGTATTGCTGAAGTTATTTGCTCACTATTTTTTAATTACAATCCTTTACATCCCCTAAAAATATCATTAGGAATTAAGGATTGATTTGTAGGAACCATGGACTTTAGTAACAATAGCAATCGAAAAGTGTTGCGCTAAATATGAATTCCTATTTTAAATTATCAGTGCATCCAGCAGTGCTGGGCCTTCTACTCTACCGGCAATAGAAGTAGAGGAAAAAATAGAGTAGAAGTCAAAATAAATGAGCCAAATAGAGTAGAAATAGAATAGAGGTAACGATCCTATCCATCGAGTAGAAGTAGAAGTAAATAGAAGTCGAATTTTGAATTAAGCAATTAGAGTAGCAGTATTTAGCTGTCAAGCCGGCATACTGTGGTAGAATTAGAAATAGAATAGACGGGCAATACAAGAGCCGATTTTAGAAGGAGAAGTAGCATAGCATATACATATAAATTCATGCATGCATACTATAACGTATCATTAAAATCATTATAATACAGGTAACAATGTTGAAAGCATTGAATGCAAGAAGAACTAAGGTAATGAAATATAATACACTTTACTACCGTGTACAGTCCAAACGAACGAAAAGCTTTGATTTGTACTTCATTTACGTTTTAGAATCCGGGAATTAAGCATTACGTTGTACTTAGTAGAAGTAGCGATAGGTAGCATTATTGTTTCATTCGAACTGGATAGAATAGAAGTAGAATAGTTATTACTACGGTAGGAAATGTAGAAGTAGAATAGAAAGTATTATTAAAGGCGTAGAAGTAGAATAGAGGGAAACGAGAAATTCTGGAAAGTAGAATAGAATTAATAGAATGCTCGCAATTTAAGGATAGAGGAGAATAGATTAGCTGAGATACAAACGCCCAGCACTGGCATCCAGTGTCTAATATTGCGTTTGGGAGAGAACTTTAGTGGGCTGGAGCGTTGTACCATAATTTTTTGATGATGAATTGCCAACTAGCTATTTGAAACGAATTGTTAATCTTACAATTAATAGTTCATGTCTTATATGGGATTACTTTGCCCAGCGAAGCTGGCTATTAATATTACGCCTTCTCGACATGCCATGTATACGGGATCTATAACAATTTACGGTTTTGTGTATATTTTCACAATTCTCAAGTAATTGCCCCTGTGCTGAGCACAGGGCTTTTACTAGTCTCCTGTAATCACTACTTGCTGCAACGCTACAGGCAAGCCTTGGCAGATTGTTGCCACCTCCTTACGGGTGGGAGTATCTTCAGAACATCCTAACTCTTTATTAAGGAATGACAAGCTTTCACTCAAATTAAAGACGATTAGTTCTTTAAATTTAAAATTATTCCATTCTTCCTCCAAATTCCTAATTCTTGTGGTAACAACTATCGCTGGAACTATCCAGGTAGTTTGGAAAACTTTTGGAAGCAGCCGAAAGAGGCCATCTTTACCATCATCACTCTTGTATGATTCCACGTTATCAAAAATAACTAATGGAAATTTTCGGCACACAAAATCATACACGTCTTCCAGAATATCCTCCTCTGATTTTGGTTTTCCATCTTGGTTTATATCTATATGTAATGCTCAAGCTAACTGTAGAAAGTTGCTTGTTGCTGTAATGTAGCTTCCAGCGTTGATCCATAACACATGATTGTAGGATTCCTTGTACCTTTGAATGTATTTTCGGACCACTTGAGTTTTTCCGACACCTCCTGGACCGGACATTACAATTGCTTTGGATAGTACTTTTGAGGGGGTTTCCGCTGGTGTGTTGCAAATGTAGTCATGCATATCCTTGATATACTCTTCTCTTCCAAAAAACGAACGAATATTTTCTTGAACCTTGAATTCAATGCGATCTGGAGGTGGGGCGGGTGTTGATGCATAGGTATTAGTAACGTTTGGAGTGCCACCATGAAAAACCATTGGAGTTATGACATCGCGAATGTTGCCTTGGAAAGTGATTCCAGATGAGGTCCCGGTCGACAACGGTAAGGGACTTTTTCCCTCCTTTTAAGATACCACATTCAATTCAAATAAGTTTCATAATAAGTTGACATATAATACAGACAGATAGTACATATACCACTACATTTTGACCAGTCTCGATGCTCGTGTTGTATTCCAGGTCATCGTTGTTTTCTCTGAAAAAAAATGTTAATTTTATACGGTCAGGAACAAAACTTTTCAAAAATAGTTAAATTAAATTGATTTTAAGTTTCATTTGCAATGTAAGGGTGGAATCTGTTATCAGTTATCACTCTGTTAATTAAAATTTTACATCATATTTATGGTGTTATTGTTTGCCATTTTCCCGGTTCTGCTTTAATTAATGTAGCTGTGAAGTCGAAATTTATACAGATTCCAAGAACTTTGTCAAGATGCTTTTTCGTTTGTACAGGCTCAGAAATGCTGCTGAGAAAGAATTTAAAGTTCTTTGTTAGTCAGTTGTAAGTACAATGCTCAGTTTCAGTGAAATGGACCACAAATAGGATTGTTCTAGAAAAGTTTATCAAACATTCTAGGGCTCCTCACAACTCAATTTATTGAGCTAGTTGAAATTGAAATTGTAATTGAAATTGAATTTTCAATTCAATTTATAGTGGTAATTTGTAGTTGATTATTTGTCAATCAAATACTTGAAAAATAATCAATTTGTATTAATCAAGTGGCAGCATCAATAGTTGAATTGTCAATTACAACTTTCAAAGCTTGAGCAAGTTGAAATTGACTTGTAATTGGGACTAAATTGAATTGAAATTGAATTGAAATTGTTTTTTTTAAATTCTTACCCGTGTGTACCAAAAGAAAAACTGGTTATGAAAATAAATTCGACTAAAATAGTGTTGGCTACGTCTGATCAATTTGTTTGCTATGAAATTAAACTAAACTCATTCACCTTTAGTGGTCGGAACAGTTCAGTTCAGTTCAGCCTTTTCCAGTTCAGTTCAATTCACATGCTGAACTGAATTGAAACTAGATTTTCAATTCAGTTCAGTAAAAACCAATTCAATTCAGTTCAGTTCAAAATTTTGAACTGAATTGAACTGAACTGAATCGAAAACCAGCGGTTTCTACAGATATACTTACAAATACGCTTTCTAGAAATGGCGGCAATGTTTTCCAAGCCCATAACAAAAGAAAGCTAAATTAAGAGTACCAATCGCCACTTAAAGGATCTGGAGAGTTTGTAAACGGTGGATTTTTTTATTGAAATGTTTGGGGCAGAATGAATTGTTTGAATTGCAATTCAAGGAAAACGATTCAGTTCAATTCAAGTTATGAACTGAATCAATCGGTTCAATTTCATCTTGAATTGAATCGAAAAAGTAGTGAATTGAATTGAACTGAATTGAACTGAACTGAAATTTTCAGTTCAGAACTGAATTGGTCCGAGCACTATATATATATATTGCAGAGATGCGCAAAGGAAATAACCTTCCTTCAAGCCTTCGAAGGCAAAAATTCAGTAAAAATTTTCCCTTCAACATGTCGTAGAATGAAGCCCTCTAAAAAATCTGCCTTCCTTCACCCTTCCTTTCAAAATACATACACTCATTTTTGCCTACAGCCTTCTCCTAAAATTAGCCTTCCTTCAATTTTAAAAAACAACCCGCTTAAAAAAGTTTTGCACGAGCAGGATTCAGTGCCGTGAGGAGAGCGGGTACACATTGTCGGTTGTGAGTTCATGAATTGGCTGTATTGTTGCGCTAGCAGCAAAATGCCGTTGCAGATGCTATGGTTTTACGTTATAGATATTTCGTGTACATGGAAGACTTCACGGCCTTAGAGGGCTAATATTTAGGAACCCTTCCTTCACAATCCTTCGCTACTAGTTTTTGTGAAGGCTTCCTTCAGCCTTCAAAAAAAAGTATCCCCATCCTTCCATTCCTTCTGCAACGTTAAGAAAGTTACCTTTCCGCCTTCAAGGAAGCCTTCTTGGAAGGCTAGCCTTCGAAGGCTGCGCATCTCTGATATATTGTGGAAGTTCCCAAATATAATGACTAAATTGATAGTTGATTTGTAATTGAAATTGAATCAATAACTAAAAAGCCAATTTTATTTGAAATTGATTTCAATTTACAAGTTGCAGATTATCATCAATTAAAATTGAATTGAAATTGTATTTGAAATTGATAGTTGCAATTACTATACTTGAAATTGTGAGGAGCCCTAAAACATTCGGATGTTTATTACAAAATGCTCACAGGTAAGGTGTAAACTAAATGACCAATTCCACTGAGTTACAAAATAAGAAACTTTTCATTAGTATCATGCTTGTATTATATAGTACGAAAATTTATACTGTGGTGAGGGAGCATTCAAATATTACGTCACCACGAAAAGGGGGGTGGGACCCCAAAAAATGTTGACAAACAATGACGTAGAGGGTAGAGGGGTCCAGCGGATAATGACGTCACATATTGACGCTGCTTAATTCATAAATAACATTGAGTAAAATAGTAATGTCATACGCGCGAAATGTATTTTTCGAAGTTCTCTTTGCCGTAGGTTTAGGGAATTTACGTAGTTATTTTTTACTGCTTTTTAGTCATAATTTTGAAGTTAGAAGTTATAAATATCTTTAGAGCAGCCGTTAGTGCAGTCTCAATTTCAATTTTAGCGGTCAATACGTGCAACCAAGGATATCAGTGAATGATGTCATTATAGGGGTGGGGGGCTCGCTCGATAATCACGTGTAGTGATTTAAGGGGGGGGTACGGGGCCTAAATTAGGCAAAATTTGATGACATAATTGTTGAATGCTCCCTGACTTGGACGGGTCCACATACTATTACAAAATCTCTTGAAAGAGGGTATGCTATAGTTAGATTGCATAAAGAGCTGAAGTTTGAACACATATGTATATAAAGTTGAATATGTGTTTCGCAGTTCTATATGGAGCTTTTGTGGGGACCATCTGATCCAATGGAGCTATAGACATGTTCAGATTGCTCTGCGCATGACACGGAGGGTGTGCATAACTTTCCGCGAATTCCGATACTGTTGCTTAGCTCATTTTCAATTATCATTGAAACATATAGGACTGCCAAATTAAAACTAAAATATGAGTGTTTTTTCAACTTCGAAAATTGCTTAATTCTTTGAAAATAGATTACAATTTTTGACTAGAGGAAAAGACCGCATAAAAAGTAATTATATAACCAGGGACGGGATATCGGAAACATACGGATTTAAATTCGGATTCGAATACTTTCTAATTTCGATTTCAATTTTAATTACTTATTTTAATACTTAAAAATTTGAATTCCGATACGGATTCTAATATATTTGAATACTTCCGGAATTTGGATTCCGATTCAAATACGTTTCGGATATTCTTATAAAAATGGGAATTTATTCAACGGAACAATTTAATCGCAAAAATATAAGCGATACATAACGCATTAAGCGTTTCTAAGCTAAATATATACTTTTCCTTTGCCAAACGTTCGTTACTTTGTCTTTGGATTTTATAATATTATATGTGCGGCTTTTAAAAAATGCTTCCTATGAACATTTCTTCACACGTGGCAGTATAAACCCCAATGAAATTGACACTTTATTGGAATCGGAATTCATAAAAAAATATTCGAATACCGATTCGAATACTCTTGTTTTTATTCGGATCCGATTTTGGATACAAATACCTTAATGAATTTTTTTCCGATTCCAATATCGATTCGGATACCCGAATTTTTGAATATAATTCCGATTCTAATTCCGATTTGAATTCGAATTCCCGTCCCTGTATATAACCGTCCGAAAATTGGTCAAAGGGAGCAATAACATTTTGGGGCATGTTGAACCTGGAAGAGGACCCACGAAAAATACATCAAAATTACCATATTAAACTGTAGAGGTAAATTAACATTAAAATATATCTTTTACTGAATCTAATGTCAACCCATAGTAATATGACCATTCATGTGTACGATTTTTAATCATTAAAAATCTCTTAATCCATTCATTCCTGTCCTTTTCATTGACTGGAAGGCGAAAAAATTTCCAAGGGGAATTTTTTTGTTATTATTGTAACGAGAAACAATACATGTGAGCATTTTCAACTGATCAGCGTTTATTTACCTCATTAAAATCCGTTTTTCTAATTATATCAACTTGCACTTAGTAGTTTTTCATAGGAAAACAACAATGAGCTAAGCACCAATGTGCTTTGAAGTTCAAACTTGAACCGCGCTCCAAATATTTGGTAACCTCCTCCAAATGAACATGTCTATACCCTCAATAACTGGGCCAGGTTTTAAGTACGCGGGTATCCCATTTAAAATTTGCAAAAATGTGCGAATTTCCCTCTAATCATAGACACCAGTAATTTAAAATTTGAGCATACAGTATACATACAGCATTTTTTGACAGGGACGGTCAATAAAACGGTGAATTGAATTAGAATTTTGCACTAAAGTTAACTCTGTATTGAGGAAAAACTCAAAAAGAAGTTCAGCTTCCCTCACATAAGCGATCGTAACGAAACTCAAATGAAAAGTGAAATCTGCCTCCAAAACGTGAATGGTTGCTCTGGTCCTAATTGTTTGTCAAACTTTTGTTTTTTCAAATGCGGATATTGTTTTCTACAAGTACAAATAAAATAAAATAGCATACAGCAGTAACTACGAGATTCCCCTAATTTTTTTGAAGATGATTTTACAGGGTGGTTAACAACCTTTGCGAATCTGGGTGCACCAAGACTAAATCATGTTGCACAATTGTAGGACAATCGATTCATAAATACAAAAGTTACCAGAAATTTCCTAACTTAAGCCACAAATATAAGGAATTTAATGATAAGGAGATAATTACCCTCAATTCGTAGCTCATATCACTGTGGACATTTGGTAAAGACATTCACCACCACAAAGCCACCTTTCTAGAGGATCGTACCCCTTTCGGGAAAGCAAAAGCAACTCAAAAACAGTTTGTGCTTGTCGAGAGTTTTTTTGGAATTAAGAATGACCCAGAAAATATCCTGATTTAAATCTGTGTGAGCACTTGGGAGCCAACTTGAATTGCAACGTTGAGAATCTCCTGGAGTTCAAGAATTCCCCAACAATGATATCAGAATAAATGATTTGCATGAAGCAATAATTCAGGTCCTGGAAGTCATAAAAAGTGACACTGATGGATTTGAGAAGCTCCTGGGGTCCGCGAAAATTGAACGAAATTTAGGGATGCTAAAGGAGGCCTAACGTCTTACTGAATTGATTTTAAGGTATTTTGCTTCCTGATCATAACTTCTGAAATCATGATTGACCGATTGCTTTGAACCAGTGATGGGTAACGTTATTGATTAACGTTATTATCGGTAAAATCCTAGTAACGGTTAATGAGAAATAACATTTAACATATTCCACTTGATTAACAAAAACTTAACGTAAACTGAAAACTCTGGACAGAAAATAACATAAACGGAATCACAATAACGTTATTATCCGTCATTGAAAATCCTGGTCACTTTTACAATTTACTGGCATCTCTCCATTACATAGATGTAAGTTTCTAAAATCCAAAAATCGTTTCATGCAATCGTAAAACATTTATTCTGATAAGTTTTAGAAATTTATCTTTATTTCATCATGTACGTAATAGCCAAACGTGTTAAAATATAAATACTATATTCAGCTATGTATGCACATAAAAATATATGTCGGTGACCTGAGAGTTTTTTGTAAAGTTAGTGTACTACTTGCATGTACACTGCCGATGGATGTGAAGCACCTTTCAGGATATCACAACTGTTCAATTCAAGTCATTATAACAGTTGCGAAATAGATAAATGGTTTAAATGTAATTTTGATAATGATACACAAACATCGAATCGCAATCAAATAGAAACTTCCATATTTCCATGTTAGATTTCATTTTACTTTTTTAAAATTCAGAAATCTGCAGTTAAAAATTGTAAACAACAATTACTTCATTTTGATTTTGGAACAAGTTGACCTATTACGTTTGATCGGAAATAGGTGCAGACTATTTTTAAAGGTTACGTACAATTTATTTATTCTGAAACTACTGAAGTCACATTATTGTTTGCGGGAAACAAACATTACGAAGACAAGACTTTTCGGGGGAATTAATAAAAGATACACTAGTGCTAATAATTATAACAGAAGAGGGTTTTGACGGAAAACTTCATTGCATTTGCCCTCTGGTTTGTTTATTTGTTTCGGTGTTCGGATTTCACGGTTCGGGAGCCGTGAAATTCCGATTTAATGGTCTATAGATCGAGTAATTAATCACGGAATGATGATATATGCCAATAATATGCATTATAGGTATGTAAATGCGATGTTTACATACTTTGCGTGACCCGTCGGTATTGCGTGTTATTTGGTTGATTATTATAAATTAAACGCTAAGACTATGCATGGGGTTTGAGTAATAATCATTGCAGATGGATGTTAAAATGGTGGTGGGGAAGGAGTGGTGTTCTGAATGGGTTGCATTCGGCTACAAAGACCTGAAGGACCCTTACGCGTGGTGATTGGCTAACGCGCTGTGGAACATCGTAAGGTAAACGTAATTAGCTACTTTGTTGACAGTTTAGCCTTTCTATTTTTTGTTTCTTAAAGGTTCTTTTGGAAATCTTGTCGTTGTTGTCAACACCCCACATTTTCTTTGGCTGTACTTAAAATTGATTTTAGTAATTAGGATAGTTTCCAATTAATTTATAGTTTTGTTGGCATGGATAATTGTAAGTAGCTGTGGGGTTTTATTACAATTAGCTTTATAATAATAATTACGATTAATTTCAGTTTGTTAATTAAAAGTTGAGGAGACAATGCTAAACATTTTCGTTTTTAGTTTGTAATATAATGAAGTCGTGCCATGCCTGTACAAGTAGTCCACATTGCAACTGGGAAATTTTATTCCAGCAAGCAGGTCAATGTGTGCGCGACATTGCTCAATTGGGGGAAGGTGTGATTGGGTTTGCTAGGTCGCCAGCAGATTGTAGTGAACCTGATTGTGCTGCAACAGTTGTACGGGCTGTAGCCACGATTGATTGGTCCGTCACGGGTGAGTTTTGATAACTTATAAAATTTAATACAACCAATATTGTAAAACCGGATTTTCTGATATGGCATCCTTCAGTCCTTATTTCAGTCCTTCCTTCAGCCATTACAACCAGTTCTTGACTAATTTATTGCAGTTAACTTTCCAGGACTACTAAGTGTTGCTGGCGCCGTTATCTTGGGTGCTTTTGGATACTTTGCGTTCTGGTTGATGCAAAGACGTCCCAGAGAATACAGGCCACATGTGAATCCCGTGGACGCTGCTAATGTTCAGGGATTTGTTCCGGCTATCAATCGGTATGCTCGACGGAACAACATACGGAATTGGCTACAAGACCTGTTGCAACACGAAGCTGATTCCGAGGACATAGTCCTTAGACGTGAGGGTGAGTTTAAAGTCCAGTAATAGGAAAGCCGACCGTAAAACGCGTTTAACTAATGCAATGGGTGTTTTAATGCGTACTAATTTGTTTCACAGTGTTAGACCAATTGCGAGCTGTGGATGGCCCCGCAGACCGTGCAAACGACATAATAGATCAACTCCAACGCCAGCAGGTGCGGGATGAGCGTTACGATGACCAACTGCTTCCTGCCTTTATCAAAGCCGGTGGAAATCCTCTGTTTGACCCGGCTAATGAGATCAACCCTAACGACTTTGTTGACCAGCCAGCAATTTTAAACGTAAATAACGATAGACCTGACCACCACGTCGTTGAAGTGGAAATGAAAAAAATTTGCCCCAGATCTTGTAGAAGTGGATGAAGCTGAGCCAGCTGCAGATGCTGAAGGGCATAGTGGAGCTAATCCACATCCTGGACGAGCCCCGCTCCCCCGTATGGCCACAGTCACTGCAATCGCCAAATGTTCCGTCGTTAATACTTGTTTTTTAATCATTATTTATGAAAATGTATTTGGTGCCAGATTATTTTACTGTTAATTAACTGTAATTGAGTGTATACGCCTGTTTGTATGTGCATACCGTTAACGTTGTAGTCGTGGTTGCCACATCGTATTGGAATATCCAACCGCTTCCTGTGTTCATTTTGTAGTCGTTGTAATAAACACTGTTTACATCTAACACTTGTTTTTGATTGCATATAAACTACAGTAAATCGGTATAAGCCACATCAGTCACTCCAAGTATTTAGAGTAGTCCAGTCCAAAAATTCGGAAAGTCAAAATGAAAGTAAAAGACTTAAAATGTTATTCTTGTCGGTTTAGTTATTTGCATAGGTTAGGAACAGGTCATGTAGTAAAGTTTAGACTGCACGATTTCAAGAAGTAGTGTAAACGTTGCGCAACAATTTATTTGACGAAAAAAACCATTCGTCAGATCGACGCTGCTGCTCGGGAAATCTCAAGGTCTACCAGCGGAATTTTAATCCCCGACAAAATTTCCAACACGTCGTATTGGGTCAAGGCATACAAATCATTTTGAATTCTAAATGCCAGTATTGTAAAAGTAACTCATTAGAAGATTATTATACAGAGCAGCCGTTCCATCTAGAGACATTTTCGGATTACCAGGAACTTTGTAAGGGTATCAGTGTGTATGAGTTTGCTTTGAAACAATTCAGGTGTGTGAAATTTGTTTCAACACGTTCGTTCTTACTCCCAATTGCCCTGAGGACGTGCTTACTAAATTTATAAGGGTGCTTACATCTGTAAAATGGACTCTGCTGAAATAAGGAGGAGCTACGCAAATCAACGACTTTCCGGGTCGTTTTCTGGACTTGATGGGTTTTTGAGACAGAGAAAAACGTGGACAGATAAGAAGGCAGTTGAGGCAGAACTTCAAACCATTCGAAGTTACAGCCTAAAGCGGAGATTTACGAGGCGAAAAGTACAAGTGGGATTGGTGAATTCTACCTCCGATTTGAAAATATTATCGGAAAAGTGGGTCCCGCATAACAACTGAAACAAGTGTGTGTCTGTATGCATTGCTTTTCTTAGTAAGTATGCATACTGTCGAATGCTAAAATCAAAAAGTTTCGGAACATGTAATTAAGGCATTTAAATCCATTCTTAAGGAAGCCAGTCCCAGAAAACCGAACTACTTGTGGACAGACGAAGGTAAGCAAGCTAGCTTGTGTTAGTTCTGGAGATATAAATTATAGCGCTTATAAAATAAAATTGGCACAATTATTTGTACAGGGACTGAATTTCGGTCACGAGCTTTCCTAGGTTTCTTGAATGAACACAACATTGTGCCGTATTCTACTTGCTCGCTCATTAAGAGTGCTGCAGCCGTGGCGTTGATCAAAACACTGTTCACTAGGATTCAGAGGTACTTAACACATCATAATATCTTTGAATTTGACGATAAACTTCAAGACTTTGTTACAAGCTACAATCACAGTGATCACAAGTACATACAACAGAAGTCGTTAGCCAGAAGGCCTTCTGTGCTTGCTATCGGTGACCGTATAGGACGCCATAAGATCATTTTTTAAAAGGGTATGGTAAATAATATATTTGCATATTTGCATTAAAACGGATCAATTTTATTAGAAACGTTTAGAATTAGGTTACAGCGAGAACTTTTCCCGCGAGATATTTGAAGTGGGCGGCGTACACAAAACTCATCCTTACACGTGTTCCAGGCCCAACCCCTGTTGAACCAATTACCCCTGAGAAACCGTTTTCCCCGAACATCCGACCCCCCGTCGTAAGGAAATTCACTCAAACCATTTCCGGTGACGACTTGATTGGTTTTATTGGTGGGCTCAATGACTCTTTTAAAAAGGAAAAATTCCAGTTTGGTTTAAAGCAACTTTAATAACAAGTAGACCGGAACCATAGTTTTTGGTGGAAATAAAAGTTGGAGAATTGGCGGAAGATGAGCACTGACAAATTCCCAGTAAGTTAGCCACTTTGTTTGGCTTTCAGCGCCTGCATTTTTATTTAGGCATACATTCGGCCAGTGGGACGTGCAAAGAAAGCGCTTGTAGACAATCGTTTACTAAGGGGGAGTCTCTTGATGTAGAGTTGGTCAAATTTTCCAGTGATAAGGCTGCAGCAGAAAAAATAATATTTGTGGACAATATTTACGAATCACTGTATGTACACTTCAATAAAGGTCATGCAAATCTAACCTAGTTTGTGGATGCTATTAATAAAAGCTTGGAGGACAATGGCTTTGACTTGGAATTTACTCTGTTGGATAATGGGAAAACAACGCTGGAATTTCAATCATTTACCTCAAAACCTGGCCAGTTCGTCCTAATACCCCCAAAAGTGGCTGGCGCTTTTGGCTTTGTTTCAATCCGGTTTACAGTGGGCACATTTGTTAGCGAAACTTGATGCCAGCGAGGAACAACTTTAAAAAATTGAGAAGCGAGAGAGAATTTATTTTACGTTTGGACTGTACAGTAGACAGCTTGACTATATGAAGGAGCCTAAGAGCAGGGATGCAGACGACGTTATTACAGGAATAAATACGACATTCAGCACTCAAAAATTTAGAGCATAAGCCATTAAATTCGAAATTTAAAGCGGAGAAATCTTTGCTTGTGACCTACACTCAATTTTGCTTTCATCCACACTAAATGGTTTTTTTGGAATGGCTGCAATTGCCGTTTTTCAACAAGGGGAACGCTTTACCGTGTCTCAAGATATTATTGCAAAAGAAAATCAAGAAAACTTTATAGAGGACAATCAACACATTTACTTCCCCCAAAAGAAGCTGGTGAGGCCAAACGGCTTTTAATTCTAGCAGATTGTGTTCAAAATAATTACTACTCTGCTTTTACCCTCCCTCTTTTGCGTGACACGGATTTGGCAAACGGAAACTATAATACGCCAACAAATATTAATTTCGAACCAGTTGTCTACTTGGGACTGACAAGCGACATAGTGTAAAAGCTGTGAGTGAAATTTTTAGACGAATTCCTGAAAAATGAAGTGAATTTGTTCCGGACTCGGAGACGGTGATCAGTCTTCATTTAAGACCAAAGTATTAAGATGAGGGATATTGTTTGTAAAGACGACTAGGACGCATGTACATTAGAACACCCTCACCACAACGACGAAGGAGGAGACATGATAACTTACCAGGTGGGTGGTTGTATAGACACCCGCATTACTGGACTGGGCGGGGGTGCCGGACTCTCCACAGATTCCTCACCCTATCTTGTACCCTTAACCCAATCACGCAAGCAATCTTCTTCCGGGCACCGACGTCGAAGGAGACAGACAGGCTGGCGAATACGCAAACGCAATCCCAAAACTGGTGGCAGAAAGGTTACCAGGAGAGTGAGGAAAGGACGGGTAAATCCAAAGCCATTGCAGCGTGGTTAAGCAAGGCGCAGAAGAAAATCAACTATTAAAAGAAGCTGTGGAACAAGACATTAAGTTTCCTCTCACAATTCGCTGCAGATATGGAGTCGTCAGTTTTTCAGGATGACCTAACAGTGTTTAGTGGGTCACAAGAATCGATTAGGTGTGAACTACTACCATTTCGAAACTTTCCCACTGACGTCAGTACGTTAAACAGTTTTGATTATCTCCCTTACTACCCCGTAGAGTCGTTTTTAGACAATTATCAGCCATTGCATTTCATGGTGTCAGGAGATTCAAGCAGTTACTTTGACTTGGCGGATATTTTCTTGAAAATTAAGGTAAAAATTGTGAGGAGTGATGGAAACGTGTGTGATTCGACGGATTTGGTTTGCACCTCAAATTTGTTTTTTGACGCTTTTTTCAAATGTGGAAATATTTCTAAACAGTGTACCGATTTTTGGTAGTTAGGGGAATTACCCACACTTGGCCTACTTCCACAAAGTGTTATCTACTAGCCCAGAAGAAAAGACTGGAAAACTTAAAGACTGCTTCTATTACCCTGACGACAACTTTAACGACTGTTCAACTAATAACAATGGATTTACAGAACGATACAACATCGTTAAAAATTCGCAACAGTTTGAATGTAGTGGAAGCATTGTTACAAATTTGTCTATACAGCAGCGCTATATTCCGGCGCTTGCTGAATTGAAAATAATTTTACGACGCTCCAACCCAGAGTTTTGCCTCGATTGCAAGACAGATGTTAAAGCATCTATATCCGGCTGCCCATGTAGTGTGGTTCTTAACGAGCCAACGCTCTACATGAGCCGAAATGGAATACGTTCTGGAATTACTGGTTCCTGGATAGGAACAATCGGCTGGACAGGTTCTTCATTAACTTGTTCAGGTAGTACCTCTTCAACAGCTGGATGCATAATTGCTACAGCAGGAATAACTGGATTAGCGACTTGTGCATCAGGTTCGGGAGCAACGTCTCTAATCATCTCATCATGATTAATATCATCAGCACGCGAGAAATTTATAGTCTTCATAAAATTCAGGATAATCTGGAGTAGGAACAAAATTATCAAGCCAATCTAAGCTATAGTCTTGTTCTGGTTCATCAGGTATAGGACCATCAGGAATATATTCTTTAAGGTTATGAACATGAGCCATTAGCATAGTCTTAATTAACTGTGTAGGACGTTCAAGAAGTATAAAGGGACCTTTCCATTTCACAAGAAATTTAGTGGTAGTTCCTTTCTTCCACTCGTAGTTCTTATGTAAGACAAAGTCATCTACTTCAAATTCTACGTTTGAATGACATGAATCGAATTTAATCTTTTCAGCTTATTGATTCCGGTAAGTATTCTCATTAGCCTTCAACCTTTCCTCGTGTAGTTGGAAACGGCGTTCCTCTGGAGAACGCTCCTTAATTCTGTCAACATTTACAGGATAAAACCTATCACTACCAAAACTCGGATTTTTACCATACAACAAGTAATAAGGACTCAAACCTGTTGTAGAATGATTGGAAATATTGTAACTATGTACAGCTTGAGGTATTAACTCATCCCAATTATCATGTTCTACATTGACTAACTTACAATGAAATTCGTTAAAAATCTTTAATCGTAACTCTTTATGTATAACTAATAACCATAGAACTCCATCAGGATCGTAATTAGCTCGGTACAAAACATAATAAATTAAACAATAAAAAATTGGCATTGTATTTTCCAGAAATATTGACAGTATCATCTTCACTGCCCTTTAATGACTTTATAATACAACATAGATCAGGATCCTTCCTTTGCACTGCTACAAAGTTCTCCTTCTCTACATCCTTGCAATAAGTAAATACTTCTTCTTCGTTAATAATTTCATGAATATTCTCATCTACATGAGCTTGAATTGAACGTAATTTAAATATAGGAAACTTTGATTTAAGAGCATTAATAGAAACAGATACTTTGGCTAAGTTAACCCTGGACAAACGACGTTTGAATTTCCAGGAATATGGTAAATATCAAAATTATATGGAGACAATTTCGCAGCCCATCGAGCTAAGCGTCCATTCGGATCTCTTAAGTTAACTTACCACTGTAATGAACTATTATCGGTGTATACGTCAACCTGTCTACCCCAAATATAAGGTCTAAATTACTCTGCACTGATTATGATAGCAAAACACTCCTTCTCCATAATTTGCCAGTTAAGATCGTGCTTATCAAATTTCTTAGCATAAAAAGGAATAGCTTGACGAACACCTCTAATATTCTGAATAAGTACAGATCCTATCTGTTTATGTGATGCATCGCAAAACATCTCTAATTTACCATCTTCAGAAGGATACGCAAGAATAGGCGCAGACATCATTGCATTCTTCAGAGATTCAAACGATTTTTAAAGATTTTAATTAAATGACCTAAAGCTTTTTTCTTCTTTCCTCGTATAACCAAAAGACAAGGAGCAGCGAATGGGCCATTACCGGGCTCAGCCCATCCTAATTTAACTTCTCTATCAAACTGTTCATCAATAATCCTTTCCGCTTCAGGAGAATGCCTAAACGGATTACAAATAACGGGAATATCATCCTTTAACGTAAATCTGGCTTGGATAGGTTTACCAAACTGATCAACGATGCAAGAGACATCCTCGTCCTTAAGCCCAAAAACTTTACGATTCTTAACTAAAACGTTAGAGAAAAAGATACTTCATATCGTCCGTCAAAGTATGATCAAAATTAAATTCATCTAATTCTTCATCATTAAATTCTGTAATAATAGCAGGCTCAGACTTTGTTCCATCATTGTCTATATTTAGCGCAGAAGGGGAAACAACCCGATTTTGCTCTGACAAATATCATAAGTGATAAATTCCCGACAAGGGCTTAAAACAACTGGGCAACTATTCGTGTTAATGACCCATACTACAGCTTGTCCATCCTTACAATTGGTTACACAAGAGACAGTAAGAATTCCTTCAGTATGTAAAAGGTCTTCGTTTCTGTCAACAATAACATCTCCATTATGTCGACCAGGAACATGTACTAATATTTTATGGAATGAATTAGGCTGAATCTTAAAAGGTCTCTTGGTACTTACATAGGGAACTTTAGATTTGGCAAGCTTAGGGAAGATATCGGGAATTGGAACTTTATCTTTCAGTTGTCTGTATCCAGTAAACTTAGCATCTACTGGATTAGCGTCAAAGAAATTAATATCCTTAAGGGAATCATTATCACTACTAACTGAAACATCCCTTTTAAAATATAATGTCTCTTTCTTCACCTTCTGAACAGGTTTAACTACCTTTTCCTCAGGTTTAGAATAATTTACCTTCCCCTTTGGTTTAGGATTAACGACCTGCTTCTTAGGTTTAGGCTTTAAATTGCTTTCAAATTGCAAACTTTAATATCGGCATAACTATCTTCATCATGTGGATGAGATTTAAAATAAACACGACCTTCGTCGCAATCTACAATCGCCTTGAAATACTTAAGAAAATCTTTTCCTACAGTCAAAGCTGAAGTAACGTTTGGCACAACATAAACTTTCCAAACGCACCGACCAAAACGTTCGGCTTCTAATTCTAAATTAACATATTCAGAAATAATACAATACGTTTCACCTGAGACCGATAAAGTGGCATGAATAGGAGTACAGGAGTAGAGTAAGTAATGGTGGCCAGCCCGGCCTGAATTGACAGACCCCGTCTAATCAGTGGTGAAGGGGCCTGAATTGACCAGGCCCTTTCACCTTTGTATTATTAATAATAATAATCCCCTTCACTTAATCCGTTCCGTCTACGTCGCTACATTCCCTTCACCAGGGACTAATCCTTGGTTTAAATCCCTAATAATCCTTTTTTAACCTAATTTATTTTCCCGAGTGAATTTATGAATTCTGATCATGGATTCGGAATCAGTATAGTAGAATTAGTCGGAAAACATCATAAATTTAAGTAGTACATGCAACACCCGCTGTGATGGTGGTGAAAAACTATTCAATAAATGCTAAAATTAAATAAATAACAGAAATAATAATATAAATATACAGAATATACACCATGAAATACTAGACTTTTCATAAATAGTTTTAAGATAGCCAGCTTATAGAAAAATAACTATCCGTCAATGGGATTAAAAAATAGGTATCGTACACCATGGAAATAGCATTCCTGGAAAAAGAGAAAGGCTCAGCTGTGCGGCGTTGTCTTCGATATTAATACACGCTCCAAGGGTACTTAAACGACAGTGCCTTTCTAATTGTTTTCATTCGCTGTTTACCAAGCTCTCCAGTCATTTCAACATTGTTTGTTTCTACCCTGCACTTTTTGTTCAATTCTGATTTTTTTATAAATTTCTTGTTGAAATTCTTTCAAACTTCGTTACAAAATGGCCCCACGTAAATTCACATGTGATTGCGGGGGATTTTTCCCCTCACCCCAAGAACTTCTTAATCATGTCGAGATCAGTTGTAGTAATTCAGACATCCCATCTACTGCTACTGGTCGTAAACGTCCCGCACCATCCTCGAAGGAATCTATCGCTAAAAAAGCTAGAGGTAAGTTTTTACAGTTATAAATAATATTAGAAAAATAGTAACGCTAACAATAATAACAATAATGCTAACAATATACTAATTTTTTAAATTTGTTTGTACTTCTTCTTGGTGGAATCAATTAGTGGATCTGAACGTGGATTCCCAAGCAGCAGCTGCACCCGCTCCGATTGTTGATGACCTCGCTGATGACTCTGATGATGAAATATTTGCCAACATGCCGATGGACCAATATGCTCCAGCACCAATTTCGTATGCTGGTGAGATGGAAGATAGTGATGATGAAATGTTTGCCGCTGTGGATCTTGACAACCTGGAACTATTTGTAGCCCCAGTGCTGGAAGCTTCTGTGGTAGAGCCCGGGGAAGCAATTGAGAACTTGGACACTCAGGACATCATTGAAGATCAGCTGGAAGACGAAAGTGATAACAGTCATAGTGTAGTTCAAGATAATAGTGATAATGTTAATGCAAGTGTAATTGCGGGCCCAAGCCGAGCTGAGGATCTTGAAAGAGGTACGTATGATTTCCTAAATGATTGTTATAGACACAGTAGGTGCACAAACTGTAAATTAGAATTCCGAAACAGGGAGGAAATTGATATGCATATGGCCCAATGTCACAGAGAATTTATAGACAGGGATAGTTTATTATGTACTTTATGTAGTATGAGATTTAGAAAACAAGCTCATTTTGTAAATCATAATAGACTTGTTCATAATGTTCAAGTTGGGAATGGTGACAAAGAACCACCAATAAATAGTGCATTTACACTCTATCCCTCTCGTGCATCTTTCACGGATAATTTAAAGTCATACAGAGTAGACATTGATAACACTGCGCAGGCTGGTGACCTACGGGGTTTCTTTGAATGCATAAGGGCACAACTTATTCAACAAATTAATTTAGACTTAGTAGATTTCATAAACATTAAAATAATTATTCATTTACAATGTATTTTTGAAAAGCTAGATGCTGAATGTATGCAGCGAGTTAGCAAATGGATGTCTTCATTCGCCCATACAATACTACATAGCGATGGTATAGACTTTACTCTTAATATGATGGTAGAAAAACTAGTCAACATGATAGATGAATACTGTCAAAATGGTTCAGGGCTTACGTTAAGTGACATTCCGCTTTTAGATATGGTAATCATGAAATATAAACCTCTTCGAGGTGGCTCGTATTTACCTCTACCCCATCTGCTAGCTTGTCGAGAAAAAGGTATGTTTATTAATGTAAATAATAGTACAGAGGCATATAATAGCGAGGTGCTTACACCGAAACAGGCATCATACAAAAATGAGAAGGACCTCCAAGCATGCTTTCTGTTTTCCATAGCAGCCGCTATAAAGCCCTCGATTTATAGAATTGAGGAAATGAAAACCTATAGGGAAGTTATTCATAGCCTAAATTTAAATGGAATAGAAATGCCTATGACAATTGAGCAGATGCCTTTGTTTGAAAAACTCAATCCTAATATTTCTGTAAATGTTTTTGGATTCAATGACACCGGGATTAATAGTACACATAAGGTATTAAAGGATCTAAAAGGGCGAGCATTAGTCGAAAAACAAAGAAGGCTGTTTCAAAAACATAGTTTCCCACTTTATATTAGTAAAAACAATCACCAGGGAAAATCCCCATCCACTACTGTAAAACGAAACAGGCAAAGTATAAATAAAAGTGAAGTCTACAATATTGATTTAGTTCTTATTCTTCAGAAAGAAAGGTTAGAAAATATTGTTGATCTCAGCGAGCCTTTAAGACATAGAGTGGACGATAATTGTATAGAACACTACGTTCTTTGTACAGATATTCAGCAAATGTACAATGACCCCGCGAAGAAGTATAGGCAGCACTTGTGTAGGTATTGTTTGTCCATGTTTTCATCATGTGAAATATTGCGGATGCAGTTAGAAAGGTGTTCTGAAATAGGAGCCCAGAAGGCAACTTTTGTGGACAACCCAGATGCGAATATTTGCTTTAATTCCTATAACTTTATGGTCCCTGCACCCTTTGTAATTTATTTAGATTTTGAATCCAAGTTAGTCCCAAAAGTAGCGAATGATGGACAGCTTCAAATTGATCGATTTTCTAAGGTGCATGACTTACATGAATTTCAATTTAGACTATCTAAATCGGGTGGTTGCAGAAAATACACTCATGAGCATGTCCCCTGTAGTTATTCTTACATCTGTGTAGGGCCTGATGGGCGAACAAAACATAAAAGTACATATCATATTCAGTCAGACAATGAAAATTTAATGGATTCCTTTTTTAGAGATATAATTCCGTTTTCAGAAAGACTTAGTAAGAAATTAGAGGATAAGCAAAAGCTAGCTTCTCACAAGCGTATATACCCTAGTGCCGAAAGAATGGCTGAAATAGATCACACAGTTTGCTTTTTTTGTGATGAAGAAATTGACCCAATAGGGCAGGATGGTTGGGCTCCAGTGGAGCATCATGACCATTACAATCATATGTATATCGGTCAAGCACATAAATCTTGTAATATTCGAGCTGGCTGGTGTTCGAAAATACCAGTTGTAGTACATAATTTTAGTGGGTATGACAGCCACCCCATAGTTTACAATTTAAATCATGAAATGATAGAGAATGTTAGCGTTGTACCTCTTAGCAGTGAAAAATTTATGTCTATTGAGGTTAATAATACCTTGACGTTTATTGATAGCCTGCGATTTTTAAATTCATCGCTGGACAAGCTTTCGGAAATGTTAGGTGTTGATGGGGCTGAAAAATTCATTATTACAAAGGATGTATTTACCAAAGATTTTCCGGCATCTGTAGCGCATCAAGAACTGTTGCTTAGGAAAGGGGTTTTCCCATATGAGGCTATAAAATCTTATGGTGACTTGGAAAAACAGGAACTTCCATCTATTGAGGCATTTTATTCCAAACTAAAAGATGAGCATATTACTCAGGCTGACTATGAGCATGCTCAGGATGTTTGGCAAAAATTTGGTATAAGGACCATGGGTGAGTACTGTAACTTTTGCTGTCAGCTAGATGTCGCTTTACTTGCCGATGTATTTCAAAATTTTCGTGGTATTTTTATAGAAAAATTTAAAATGGATCCAGCTAGGTTTCTAAGCCTGCCAATGATAACTTGGCAAGCTGCATTAAAGTATAGCAAAGTCCAGCTAGAGTATATAAGGGATAGTGATACTCATGAATTTTTAGAAGCAGGTGTTAGAGGGGGGTATGCAGGTACTGGATCATTACGAAGTGCCGATGCTAACAACAAATATATGCAGGATAGTTATGACACAACTAAAAACTGCTCATACATAATGTATTGGGATGCTAATGCATTATATGCAAAGGCAATGGACTCCCATCTTCCAACAGGGGGTTTCAAATGGTTGAGTCACGGTGAAGTTATGTATCTTTCCCATGAACAAAATATTATGGATTTAGCAGATGATGGTGTCGAGGGGTATTTCTTTGAGGTAGACCTTACTGTCGATGAAGGCATGCATGAATACTTTAACGATTATCCTTTAGCACCTGAAAAACGCCCAGTAGACAGCAATGAAATGTCGTCATTTCAGTGGGAGATGAGGGATAAATTAAAACTTAGTAAAGGATCCATAAAGAATAGTAAGCTAGTGACCGATCTCAATAAAAAAACAAAGTACGTAGTGCACTACACTACACTTAAGAAATACCTGGGTTTAGGCCTGAAATTAGCTAAGGTACATAGAATTTTAAAATTCAAGCAGTCACCATGGCTTAAGGGGTATATAGACTTGTGTACAGATCAACGTAAAAAAGCTACAACTGAATTTGAGAAGGATTTCTGGAAGATATTGATTAATGCCGTTTTCGGGAAGTCTTTAGAGCAGGTTAGAGATAGAACACGGATTCATTTAATAACCCCAAAGCTGAATAGCAATTCCAAATTTTCTGACCGGGCCATTAATTTTGCTAAAAAGGCAACACTTAAGGATGTTGTCATGGTCAACTCGGATGTTGCATTGTTTATCATGCGACCGACGAGTGCTTTTCTGAACAAACCCATTTATACAGGTATATCTTGCCTTGATATTAGTAAAAATGTTATGTATGACTTCTACTATGGTTATCTTAAAAGATTGTACAATGCCGGGACTGGGTGCGAACTTAAACTAATAGGGACAGACACTGATAGTCTAATGGTACATATTGAGAGTTCCAATCATAGTTTAGATGTGTATAGGGATATGCTTGAACATCATGAGCTGTTCGATCTCTCTAATTTTAGGCCGTCAACGATTGCTCCCATAGTAGGTTTAGAATGGGCTCCATATTTTAAAGATGAGAAAAAAAAGGTTCGAGGAGTTATGAAAGATGTCTCTGCAGGGCACCCTATAAAATCAATGAGATTTTTAAAGGCAAAAATGTATACATACATAACACATGATGGTATTGTAGATAAAAAAGCAAAAGGTATTCCTAAGTCATATGTTAAAAGGTATCAGAAATTTGAGGATTACGATAGAATACTCAAAACAATGGGTGCCTCAACAAACGTTGAATTTAGAAGAATAGTATCTGTGGGGCATACAATATACAATACATTTGAAAAAAGAGGGGGTTGACCGCCTTCGATAATAAAAGGTTTCATATAGATTGTAATAATAGTTTAGCCTATGGGCATAAGAATATTCCGAGTATTAAATTGGATGAATTTTTAAGCGTTGTTGATAATGACGTCCAAGAATAATTATTTAAATATAAATCATGTATGTTTAAGAATCCTGTGTAAAATCCAATGAATATGTTCCATGTAATTATTCTTGTATAAACTTGTTGTTGTCGCTTTAAATAAGAATAATAATTCAAAGAAAACGTTCGAAAAAATTTTCCATCACACATTACCGACATTACTTTATTTTTCATATTATTCTCAATTCATACTTCATCATGGATGCACCTGTATTTGACTACTCTCTTCATGCACCTTTTAATTTTATTATTTCTGGTCCCACAATGTCGGGCAAATCAGTCCTAACTAAGAGCATAATAGCCCGTCGAAACGAAATCATATTTCCCAATGTAAAGTATGTGGTATACTGCTATGGGATAAATCAGCCCCACGTATTTGCATCCACGAAAAAAGAATTCCCTGAAATACAATTCCATGAAGGACTCCCCACAGAGTATGGTGACGATCTGCTTAATCCATACTTGTACATTTTGGATGATTTGATGGAGGAGGCTTCAAAGTCTAAAGAAGTCCTGCAGGCATTTGTTAGAGGGAGTCACCATAGAAATTGCTCCATCATATTCATAACTCAAAACTTTTTCCATGATGGGCTGCGTCCACTTACTACTAATGCCAAGTACATTTGTCTGTTTAAAAACCCGAGGGAGACCCAAGTAGTTAACCGGATTGGATGCCAGATGAACTGTGGTAAGAAGTACCCACTCATTGAGGAGGCATATAAACAGTGTATATCCATACCCCATGGATACCTTATGATTGATTGCAGCCAGACCCAGGATGATAAATATAGGCTTAGAAATAATGTATTCCCGGATAATGATTGTGTTATTTTTATTAATCCAAATAAATAAAATTAAATATTCATATTAAAATAATTCTTGTAATATCGACTGATAAATTCAAAGTCAATAAAACGCATACAAATCTTATTCCCATCCTGAATGAGTGTGAACTGTCGTTCATCGCATTCACCGCATACACGATCAATGGAGACAAATACAGTCCTATTCCGCTCCATCTGTTCTGCATCCAAAGTGTCTTTGCACAATGTACAATAAGAGTCAACAGGGTCGATAAAGACTGGGTACAGTCTTTTAATCACACCACCACCACCATGTTGATCCTTCTTCTTCTTTTTGGCAGCAAGTTTGTCCAACTTTACACGGCCCTTTGCCGATTTTAGCATACCAGCATCTTTGAGAGGTGTAGTCGCCTTTCTTTTATTCACTCTTGGATCAATCATTAGCTTGGTGGAATCATCAGTGGATATTTCAGGTGTTGATCCTGTAGACGAAGATGATGGGGAATATGATGGCTTAATGTTCATTGGTGTTACTTTAAGCCAATCCCAAGTACCACACACATCAATGCCAGTTTCCTCATGAATCACATTAGCTACAACTGCTGTTAAAAAAAAGTAGATAATGTCTTCTCAATCATATTATGTTTGTACGTAGGGGCGAAGGAAGGGGCAGATATGGGGTAAGGTTTGGGACTTCCTGCGTCCCCTCCCTTTGTGCGGCCAAACCGTTACAGCTACGTGCGCGCGCGCCGCGGTAATCGCCTGCGGGGAAGCAATAACTTATTCTTACCACTAATAGTTGAATCCATTTCCATAGACTGTTTATCCAGCGAAGCCTGAGCCATTATTTCAAACGTCTTGGGTTATGAATGCACAATGTTTATGAAGGAATAAAGATAGCAGAGTATTAATTGAAATAGTCAGAAAGAACAGAAAAATTGGTAGCAAAATTCGAATGTCCATAAATGTGCTTATGAAAACAAGTTGATGAGAGAATATGGAAGAATGGTTCATGATTAATAGAGAAAAGCAGCATTTATACTTGTAAAAGTGAATGTAAGATTTATTTTTAATTTTTACACAAACGTTTTAAATCTATTTACATACACCATCTGGAGTATCATTACTTTCTAAAATTTTACCGTCTCTTTTAGCAATACGTTCTTCAGTCTGTGCCATACAGCTGGACAACGTTTCATAAAGTTCATCAACATCGGCATGTACGACATTGTAGTAATACACAAGGTTACTAATAACTTCAGCGGTTTGATTTACTTTGAAGTTCATCCGCATCTTGGTTCCATTGAGGCAGAGTCTTGAAATATTCATGAATACACGCTTTGTTCCTTCTCCAGCCTTTGAGAACCAAACTTTTGGGCGGTGCGGGTCCATTGGATTTCCATGAATGCGAAATGTTGGCTTCTTAGGTCCTTTAAGTTTTACAACGCCACCAGCGACATCTCCGGAATCGATATCCATGTTATCCAAGGGTATCCCACACTCAGATCCTCCGATGGATGTAGTTTCAGCAGTGGAGTTACCTTCCACAGCGGTTATACAATGTTTGATTTCAGTGTCCATGGTCTTGTTGAATTTTCTGAAAAATTTTAACATAGAAAATAAAAATTGGAAAGTTTTCAAAACACAAGCGGGACCAGCCATGATAATCAAAACAAAACTTACCAAAATTTATCCAAGAGTTTGGAAAGTCTAGGACAAGCTGTTGAGGATGAATGTAAATTTTTTAGAAATGTTCTCACCTTATATAGTAGACCGGCGATGATGTGCTGTCAATAGTTCACTTTAGAAAGTTCCTGTGCATAAAACCAACCATCCATGGGTTCATTATCCTCTGGGTCAGTTAAATAAAACATTCTCGGATTAGAATTACCGATTCTATTGATAGTATATACTTCAGGGTGATAACGTTTGGCATAGCCTTTCTCAAAAGTATTTTTATCAATAGAAATTAATACTCGGTCTCCAATGTTAAATTTGGGATTATTATACACGTGAAGTTTCCTTTCTCCATATAAATTATACCATACTTCCATCTCATTCTTGGAATTTACCGAGCTCGGGGCAAACTTAGTACTTGAATGTATTGTATTATTGTAATTTTGAACCAACTTAGGTAAAACATGTATAAACTTGTAACTACCCTTATGTTGGACATATCTACTTATTTTTTCCATAATAGTTCTATTAAATCGTTCGACGATACATGCCTTAAGCTCTGATTGAACATGAAAAATTCCAATTCCTTTTTCCACACAAAACTCTTTGAATTCCTTTTTAAATTCAGTTCCTTTATCGCATTGAATTCGTTGAGGAATTCTACCAGAGGTCTTTAAAATATTTTGAAACACTTTCAGTACATCTGCACATTTTTTTGACTTTAAAGGCTTTACAAATGCATATTTATTCAGGACATCAATAATACTAAGCATATATCTATAGTTATTATTGTGTTTTGCATATCGGAAGATTTCAATCAAGTCTATTACCCACTGCTCATCCATCCCATGTACATACACACTCCGTCTCTTAAACCTCTGTAACGCTGGTTTATTTTCAGCATATGTAGGAATAGACTGAAGAACTTTTTCAATTGTGGATCTACATTCTCCACCCTTATAGTGTTTCATAAAAGTATTAAGTCCTGAAAAACTCCCTCTAAATTTGGGATTCAAATACAGACGTTTAATTTTAGCCTCAGCCATGACAGTGAGCATGAAAGCAAATAAATAATAAATGCGAATCACTAACTTATATTCATCATTGACAAAGTTGCATTCATGTGTCCAACATCTACTTTTCAAAATGAAGAGATTAATTGATAATAAAGTCTTTTTTCATAAATGCAAATCCAGGAAATGTGTAAAACGTGTCCTCAATAAGGCCACCAACGAAGAACTAAAAGCTTTGTCAGAATGCACCAAGAATTTCCTTTTAGGTAATGTTCCAGTCTCACGTGGCACAGTTGAAAAGCTGCGTCCCTACAAAAAGCATCTTCACACGCTCTCATTAAAATCATCATCCTTCAAAAATAAACGTAAAGTTTTACAAAAAGGCGGTGGTTTCTTTATCCCGATCCTTGCAACATTGGCATCATCCCTAATCTCGCAGTTCCTTCCGTAAGATGGCGCGACGCATGAAATTAGTACCAGAGGCACATTATAATCTAATGATGTCTGAGGCTAATTCTCATGGAATATCTTCTTCAAATATATTGGACTCTACAAAATTACCTGATGATGTAAAACAAGTTTTATATGGTGAACATGCTAGATCCCTGATACAAAAGAAACAGTATGAAGATAACAAACCACTTCTCGTAAAAATGATTCATGACAAGTCCAAGCCTCAAAATTCCCAGCAGTATAGTTCAAATAAAGAAAATAATCGAACTGCCCGCCAACCAATCATTCACACCCATGCAACTAGAAGACCTCTCAAACGAAAAATTTACGATGATTACGATTTTGATGATCATGAAGATGATTGTGATTATGATTTTGAAGAAATACCCAATCGACAAATAGTTCCAAAGGTTTCAGATCATTGGCCAGACAGCATAAATATTTCAAATAAATTAAATCCTCCCACCAAAAGGAAATTTTATGAAGATTATACTTTTGATGAATCATCTATCCCCAAAAGGCGATTATTTACAAAATGTTTGGATCCACCATCATTGATTCGAAACAATATCGATACAACAAGAATTCCACAGAGTAAGCGGAAATTTTATGAAGATTACACTTTTGATGAATCACCTATACCCAAGAGACGATTATTTTCAAAGTTTTCAGAGCCGGCTCCATTCATTCAAAACAATATCGATACAAGAAGAATTCCCGCGACCAAACGAAAATTTTATGAAGATTATACTTTTGATGCATCAACTTTACCCAAGAGGCGATTATTTACAAAGTTTTCAGACCCATTACCAGACACTCAAAATATTAATAACGATGTCGGTGAGGATCCAGGGGCATTACCCCCACCTGTTAAACCAACCAAGCCAACCAAATTAAAACGGTATATACTTACTGAAAAGAAGATTAAAACTGAAAACATAATGAATCCAACCAAGCGTAAAACCTGCTATGGTGATGATGAAAAAAATGATTCAGTAAGACCGAAATCAAAACGTAAAAAGATTTCTAAGACATTATGCATTGGGTGTGGTGGGAAAAATGGACAACATGGAAGTGGATGTAAAAAGAAAATTGTTATACGATGGAATAAGTATTAGTTTTATTTATTTTGCAAACTCTGTAACTGATTGATGAACATTCTTATTACAACAATTTGATTTTAATAAATATTTTTTGGAATTAATAAACATTGAAACATATTTGTCATTACGAACTAAGTCATTTGAAAATGAGCAGTACAAGTTCATGGGAGAGCAACGTCTGAGTCTTTTATACAAAAAATATAATGCATAGTTTCCACAAACCGTTGAACCCCAATTTTGCAACTGCTTTGTATTCTCTCTTATTCTAAGTTTACATCTCTTTGCAAACACATTGAAGTCATCAGAATAGTAATCTATGCCAAAACCATATGAATCATAAAATTCTAAGAAACTAGACTTATTATCTATATAAATAGCTACCCAATGATCCCCAGGCTTTGTGCTGGGATCTGAATTTACAACAAGGCATAACGGAAACTTATTCAATTTTACATATTTCAATTCATCACATGATACTACTTCAAACATTGCCCTTCTAGGCTTGCATATAACATGTAAATAATTATAAACTTGAGTTGTATTCATTGCTGATTCTGCTGAGTATAATCAGTGTAAAATACAGATTTATTCTTGTCAATGTTCAAGATAGCTTGAGATTCTGTGTAACAGAGTACAGTCAATGGTATGGCTGTTGCACCTCGAAAACGAAGTTCAATTTTCAAATTTCCAAAACGAGGTACGGATCTGGCATCAACAATTGGTGAGATTTCATAGGCAAAGAGAGTCTTGTTATTCAAAAAGTCGGAAAGACTGTAGTCGATGCTAGCGTCCTTATTGTCAATCCCAATAGCTCTATAGACATTACTTAGAGCTTCTTGTACACGTAGACTGTTTTCTTGAAAGTCGACATCTTGCGGATAAGACTCGCAAGTGTCTCCATTAACAGAAACATTAATGTGGGTAAGTCCAAAGTCGCTAAATACAAAAGGATAACTCGTACAAGTTCCATTTAAGTTAGTACTCGGTACAATTGCAAGTACCAATCGACCAGGAAGTTGCCCGCCTTTGAATACACCCTCCTCTATCCGTGTCAATGTCCCAATTGGCAATGAAAAGCTCTTGATATCAACCTTGTTTAAATATAGATTCGCCACATCTCCAGACTCCCACAATCGAATATGATCCAGAGCAGCAGCTGGGATGACTTTATGCCTGAGAATTTGTAGCTTAGCCTCCACTATTTGCAACTTATAATGCGGTTGGTTAACAAGTGCCAAATCAGTATGAACAGCAAAGTCTTCAGTTGAACGATGAAATACTACTTTAAGGTCTACTCCCGGTGGTAGGAAGTCCGGCTGGCAGAAAATGTCTGCATGGGGTCTTCCTATTACCTCAAAAACTTTACTACCCCGATTCAATGTCCATCGTTGATAATAGGATGATGTCACATTAGCATCAACGTTTGGAGGGTTATTATCTTTGAAATAACCCGCACACTGTGATTGAGTCTCATTGTACTCCTTTGAAAAGAGTAACATGCGCTCAATTATTGATCGATATGGATAATAAGTATTTGTTGGGGATATCAATGTTTCATTTAAATACACTGAACATTGAGAAAATACAGAGTGTAAGATATTGTTGACTGGAGCAACAACTATATTATCAGCATTGGCATTACCATCAGAATCTAAAATTCTTATGCGTAAATACAGACGAGTCTTGCTTAGGTCAATATAATGGGCCTCTGTACTATTAACATTGAATGTTAATGGTACAGCAGTCTCAGATAAAGGGCAATTTGGGAAAACATCACAAGTTTGAGTTGTTTGAATTGACATATCATAACCTTCACGCTTACAAATATCCAGTTCACTCCTCAAAAAATGATGCCCGGCCATTATGAAAAAATATTTCTAGAATTTCCCTTTTTTCTTTTTGGAGCACTCTTCTTAGTTTTCTTGGAAATATTCAGCTTCAGTATTCCACGTCCGTTTTTCTTTCGTTTCTTAGCAGCCTTTTTTTTCCTCGTCCTATTTTAGGTGCACGTTTGATTTTCTTATATGGGTAAAGGTTACCACCATGATCTGCCGCCTTACGTTTTCTTCCAAATCCAGAACCAGACTGAGACATTACATCCTGACCAACTGCTTTAAGAGCATCAAGACCACGATCCTTAAGGGACTCGCTAAGGGGGCGACCACCCTCCAACACATCAAGTGTAACATTTTTTAAGGCTGTTTTAGCATGGGGGAGAAGGTATTTAGAAGCGAATGGTATAAGCCTTCGAGCAATTGACCCAAAGAAGGAGCCCAGACCAGCACCTTTTTGACGAACTTGAGACCCCCTATAAAATAAAAGTCCTCCACCACCACCACCATATTGTATACCTTGTCCATATTGAGGATAATGAATTCTGTAAAACTTGCTCTCCATATCGGAACACTGAAACGTTTTAGTCATTCTATTCGTATATGTTTTTTAGTATCTCCGCTCACGGAAGTGTAGTGTACACTTGAAGTCTCCAAATTCAAATGGTGGTGGATTTCCAGATTCATTCATTATATATACATGAACACTTTCAAAGGAACTGGATTTTAGCGGAAGATATGTTGGGTTGTAAAACTCATGTTCGTAAGCCTTTCCATTGTTATACGTTTGCGGTATACATCTCAGAAGTGGGGCATATGTATCTCCTACATATTGGTTTTCAACGATGTCACAGTAAACAAATAGTAAGTCATTCCCAAATCCTTTATGAAGCTTATGGCGACCCCTAATTTTGGGGAATTGCACTCTAGAAGAGGCGGCTGCACTTCCATTCAGAAATCCCAAGTATGCTTTGACAGTAGGGCAAAATTCAAAGTCATTTAATTTGGAATCTTTATTATAGATAAGATACATTTTTCCAGAAATGATATTCCAATCAAAGTCAAACTCTTCAGAAAGCATTTTCATAAGTCCATCGAATGATGTAATATCTTCATCTGTGGTAAGAAATATCTCGGGTTCTTTGATCTTTGAGCCAATCTTATCCCCAGAAACTAGGAAGTACTTCAAATCAATTTTCTCCAGTGCTGAAACTATTTTTACATTCTTTCCAGCTGTAGTAACATCTTCCATGACTTTACCTTTGGCTATGTCCCCATAATTTTTGATGATGTAATCCGAGTAAGAATAGCTTAGAATCTCGTCAGCCTCAGTCACTTGTAAAGTTTTGACATGCATTTTCTCAACACTTGTTAGTGTGATATATGGTTTCACTGAGAGGATGTACTCTAATCCTGCAATTGATGTATTTATAATACCCATACCTGAAGTATATATTTTATCATTGATAACTTGTCCGTCTTTCGTCACTTTTAACACAACAGTTGGTTGATTCAACTGAACTAGTAATGGGCATGTAATAATATCATCTTTCCCACATAGCACTGATTGATTATTTTTTAATATAATCTGTTTTTCAATCACTTTTGAGTCTACGAAGCCCTCGTGGATTCCAAATACTTTTTTCACACGATCTGTTAATTCAAATGAATATGGAATTTTCATATTGCCGTTTTCTTTAGTTACCTCTAAGTACGATCTTGGATTTACTTCATACAAATCCCTGGTCACATTAGAGAGATAGAAGCAAAAATCAAACTCATCAGAAAAATTGTACGGTGCAAATAACTTGCATTTCAATGTATTACCATCAACCCATTTAACTTGACTTAAATTTAGCAAGGATAGTGACAATAACTCTCCATGTTCAGAACTCAATGAAGCCACACCTATTTCTTCACCCTCACGAATGAATACGTTTGTTGACGTATATGTGCACGTGGTCATAGCCACCTCGAACTCCTTTGACTCCAAATCTATTCTTGTAGCCATTTTATTTCGAAAATTTGAAATAGTGTTTTCTGGAAAAAAATTGTATGAGGCATCGCTGAGAAGAGTAACAGTGAAACCTGCCATGATGAATGCCAAAATATGAATGAGTAAATGTAATACTGCATGCTCAATTTTATGTAGACAAACAGGGCTCATTTATTTTATCATAACAAAGTATTTAAAAACATATTTACAACATATTTAACGAATACGTCTCTTTTTGATAATTTTATTCAAGTACTCTAAACGAAATTTCTCCTCCTCTTCTAAATCGGACCGTTTGCTAAGATCAGATTGTTCATTAAGGATTGATTTTGCACTCCTTCGTTTCAATTTCGGTCGACATTCTCCAGACCACCCTCCATAGTTATCACTATCTATATGACCCTCCCAGACCTGGCATTCAAGTTCAAGTTAAACTTGACAAGTTCATGCCAAGTTCAAGTTCAAGTCAAGTTCGGGTCACAAGTTAATTTGAACTTGATACTGATAACTCGCGTTCGGGTCAGCATGCAATTTGAACTTGATTTTAAGGCTCGAATCAAGTTCATGGTCAGGTCTTCATTAATAGACTGACATCATTACCATGATCAAGTTCGGATCACATAACCCCAAAACCATGAACATGAACTTGACTTTTCATGGTCAAGTGTCAAGTTCTTATACTCATATAAGACTCATCTAGATAATAGCTCTTATGCAGATGTCCTTGCTGAAGCTGTAAACGCTAATTTAAATCACAGCGTTTGCGCGTGCAAATGCGAAACCGGTATTTCTGTTTTCAACCAGCAACGTGCTCCGGGCTCAAATATTAGAAGCAAAATCTTTCCTGTTGATTTTTCTTCACCTTTTTGATTTTGATTTTGAATAATCACATCATTGTAAAAACAACTGGAAAATGAGCACATCTGCAGAATCTCAACAGTACGAAGAAGGAGCTGATCCTGGAAGCCAAACCACATCAAGTAGCCAGAAAAAACGGTCGAAGGTCCACAAACACTTCACATTTTGCGATTCAACAAAAAAATACAGCTGCAAATACTGCCCGTAAGTGCATTCATATATATGTATATACCTGTTTTATTTACCATGCCAAATTAAAAAATCAATTGAAAATTATAAACCCAATTAAAATCTCTGTACTTAGAGCCAAGTTTATCAAAGAAAAAAACTCCGGAACTGGAAATCTTAAAAAGCACATGGTTTCGAAACACAGCCTCAAATGGGAAGAATCTTTGCCAACCCCAGCCAATTCTCCTATAATTGCTGCATTTAAAAAAGCTGTAATATTGTTTCCAAACAGAAAAATAACGCTATTAATTAAGAGTATTTGTGAAACACGTTACAATTCAATTTTTATGTTTTAAGCTTTAATTGAGGAAACTGCTAATTTCATTCTAGGAATTTTCCAATGAAGAGTTTCATCGTCAGCTAGTCAAATTTATTATCCTCACTGACCAACCATTTAGCATCGTAGAAGCAGAGTCATTTCTTGATTTGCTCAAAATTTCGATTCCAACTCATGCTGAAATTCCGAAACGGCGTGCTATTAAAAATCGAATTATGGACATGTACCAAAACGAAAAGGTTCTGGTCGAAAAGCAGATACAGGTATATTTGACTTAATTAGATTTTGATTTAGATTGATTTAGATTTTTGTAATCACGTGTGTGTATTTTGCATCGAGCCTTTAAATATTGTCTACTCAGTTCACTTCAAATTGATAATATTTTTTATTAAGTAGTAGGCAATAACTAGGAACAATAATCAGTATTTCACGCTTGAAAAACTAAATTATTAAAAACCTAAATTAATTTCGTTAATACAGGATGCCCCAGGGAAGGTTTCCTTGGTTGTGGATTGCTGGTCTACCAAGAATGGATATGCTTTTCACGGAATAATGGCGACCTACGTAGACAGCGATTGGAATTTCAGACAGCTTGTTCTTGATTTTGATGCATTACATGGATCGCATAAAGGAAAGATGTTAGCTGCTTCCATTTTAAAAACGATAGAAGATTTTGGGATCACAGATAAAGTCCTGGCAATAACTAGTGACAACGCGAGTAACATGGACACAATGTTTACAGAGCTCAAAACATTGTTGCAGGCAAGAGTAAGTGTTTATATATAAGTATAAAATGTATCGTTTAATGAAATGATTAAATTATACATTATTTATTTAACTTATTACGTTATGATAATAATAAATATTAGTATCATTATTGTTAATATTTCATATTAAAATGGTTATTTGGTTTATTAATTCTAATAATTAACTATTTTTAAAAACAATTCAAGGGAGTCGTTTTCAATGAAGAGAATCAACGAATAAGATGCTTTGCTCACATTATAAATCTATCTTGTCAAGCTGCCATTACTGTCATTAAACAAATTGGCCAGAGAAATGATTTTTCATCTGAAAGTTTTTCTGATTCAAGCTCAGATGAATCATGTCCACAAGCAACAAGACAGGTTTCAATTTACGATCGTGTAAGTTATCAATAAACGTTTTTAAAATATAAAAAATTTGGAATTATTAATTGACTTAAATTCGGTTTTTTTAGATCAAGCAAGCCGTCCGTAGAATTCGAAAATCAAATATTCTGACAGAATCCTTGCGCCATTTTTGTGAATCTTTAAGTATTCAATATTTGCAGCCCATAATTGATATGCCGGTTAGGTGTAATTCGACATTCAGGATGCTTAAGCGCTGTTTGGACTTACGTTTGGTATGTTTGTAATTATATGTTTTAGAATTAATCAGTTATTATAGTTGAGTAATAAATATAAATGAATAATATTTTAAGGCATTTGACGCGACAATGAGAAGTGACAAAATATTGTGTCCATTGCAAATTAATGAACAAGAATGGAAACTAGTTGAAGCCATTGTGAATTTTTTAGAGGTATTCACTATATTTGTATGCGTATGTATCATTTAATTATGTATCTTAAGGATCCTATGTAATCTGTATAATTGAATCTAGCCATTTAATATCGTGACGCAAAAAATGTCCCAGCAATTTATTCCTAACTTGGCTTTTACTGCAAGGTTTTACATGGACATGTACGATCATCTGGAGTCTTATAAAGTAAGATGGCAATTTAAAAATGGTGGTAATTAATATTAATACATTAAAATGCTACCTTTTATGTGTATTATTTTTTATTTGCTCCAGGCAAATGAGGGCCATGATTTGCTCATTCTTGAAGCAGCTAAATTAGCATGCGAAAAGCTGAACAAATACTATCCTCGATCGGATGGCCTAGCTTACGTGATGGGAATAGGTAAAATAGTAGATGACAATTTAATTCAAAAATATTGTGGGAAATAATTATTCATTTTTTAAACAATTAGTGCTTAACCCGCGCTGCAAATTAGAATGGCATCGACAGGTTGGATTTGAAGGCCTGATACCCAGCTACAAAAGGTAACATAAACTGAAACCCTTGATTGTGCATTAAAATACTTGACGTTAATGTTTTAATTTTTAGAATGTTTGTATATTTTGCAGGGCAATAAAAAACCACTGGTCGAAATTTTATAAGCCCCTAATATCTGAATCAGAAACTGACATCCCAGCTGATGATATTATTTCCCGGCAGATGAAGCGGTCTCGATTATGTCTAGAAGATGAACTTGAAAAGTATTTGAGGGAGCCACTATGCTCGCCTAATGATGTCAAGTGCGGAATATTAGATTGGTGGAAGGTAATATTTGTTATTTATAATAATCTAGTATAATAATTAATTGCTAGTTTGCCTTTTTTGCAACCAAATTTGTTATCTCTTGCAGGGACGTGTGCTTGTGTATCCAAATCTTTCTAAGATGGCCAGGGACTATTTAGGCGTTTCGGCAACGGGAGTCCCCATGGAGTGCTTATTTAGCATGGGCACAGACTTACTAACTCTTAAAAGAATGTCTATGTTAGAAGACACCATTCGTGTTTGTCTATGTTTGAAGGGATGGTTGAAATTCAAATTTCAAACCAATTTTGATGAAATCCGTGCCAATGCGGTCATTCAAAAAATCCTAGGGGAAATCTAGCTATTTTTATATTAGTTTTATCAATCACTACTTCTAAATTTTGATATTAAATTGTATAAAACAAATGATAATTAAATCTCAGGTAATTTTTTACCCTTACTAATTATAAGTATACATACAACACTATAACTTGACATTCAAGTTCATGGTCAAGTTCATGGTCATTATTTTTCTGAACTTCATGGTCAAGTTTCATTCATGGTCAAGTTCGCCGAAATTAACTTGATTATGTGAACTTGATTACTCCGGTTCGTACCTCCTTTCAAAAAATCAAGTTCAAGTTCGGATCTTAATTTTGGTGATATAATCAAGTTCGGGTCAAGTTCAAGTGCGAATCATTAGTTGAACCGAACTTGAGGCCAGGCCTGGACCCTCCCAATGCCCCGCATAGAGCGCGCATTCTCTTTTGCATCCGGGTCTATATTTAAATTCATGGAATGAGTCTACTGCTATCTCCGCATCACAGTAGACATACCTCACCACTTTGTTCGGTTGCATGAAGTAATACCGTTCTGCCAATAACTCAGGTGTAGCGCGTAGAAATTTATGGGATCCAAAGGTGTTGAAGCGTTTCACAAAATCCAGAAATTCGGGGTGTTTGATGGTCATTTTTGATCCGACCCCCTCATCAACGTCAGGGTGTATTTTTGGTATGGCCGAATATTCTTTAATTGTGGTTTTCAGTTCTTTATCTGACACCAAATTTTTATCTGAGAAAATCAAAATTTTGAGTTACACTTAAAACGGGGTCTATATTTTTCAAAAAATATTTTCAAAAAAAAAATATTGAAATGAAATTGGATAGTTTCTTTGACTTGTACTGCTAGGACTGAATATCGAAGGAATGATAGTCTTCAGTAGCAAAACAAACCCCATATATAGGGGGAAACAAACAATTTTTGTTTTTTTTTCTATACTTACCTTAATGGATGGGGTGACCATTTCCTGTAAACAAAGCATACATACATATATGAGCTACCATGGATTGAAGCCATTCACTGATTATAATTTTACACATCTCTAGCTACTCTGCCACTTGCGATGGCATTGCTTGATAACATACTTTAATCGCTAAACATAAAGGTGAAGGGGATAACCTCTACCTTTAAGAGATTAGTCAAAGTGGAGGGGATTACCTCTAATTTTAAGAGATTAGTCAAAGTGGAGGAGAATACCCCTATGTTTGAAGGATTAACAAAATTAAATGGGGCTATTTCTGTTTTAAAGGGAATAACCAATGTGAAAGGAATTACCTGTATTTCTAAAAGATTAGTCAAAGTGAAAGGGATTATCTCTATTTTCACTGCAGTGTTAAAAGGCCCTGGTCAATTCAGACCCAGTCACCACTGATTAGACGGGGTCTGTCAATTCAGGCCGGGCTGGCCACCATTACTTACTCTACTTACAGGAATATCTAGGGTAACAGTTTCCTAGCATATCAAGAATGCCTGGGTGTATTATAGTTATATCGGCTCCTGTATCAACAAAACCTTTAATCTTCAAGTCTGGTTTCCCAGCAATATTACCAGGCCAAACAATATCATCGTCTATTGGCAATGTCCGTGTACAGAGCGATCCAATTGAAACATTACCACAAAAAATACCATCAATGGATGACATATCTCTCTTATCTAAACCTAACAATGAATATTTGTTCCTATGACTAAACTTATCGATACAAGATTGACAACTATCTTGACTCACTTTCCTAGGACCAGCCTTGCGTACCCGCATACCAAGGCTACCTAGTTTTTTGAGTCATCATTCTTCTTTCCCCACTCAGGAATAGCAATTCCCTGTGCGGCGCAAAGCTTAAAACAATTTCTAACGGCATGATTAGGCGACTTGCATTCCAGGCAAAGCATCTTTCCGTTTATATCAACACAGGATCTCCTATGTTCTGCTGAATAATTTGGGGTCCTTAATCCTTAAATGCTTCTATAAGGCTTACTATCCTTTGAATCGAACTTCCTAACGAGCACACTATGCTGAGAAGATTCTCCAATATTTCTGACCTCAGAAATGAACGGCCTAATCTCAACAGGAAGACCTAACAGAATATAGCGAATCTGTTCGCTGATGGGCAACACAGAATTCATGCGAGTAAGGCAATCTGCATTCTTTGTGATATAGCATAAGGCTTCATTCTTTCATTACGTCATCAGATTTATACATTTCAAACCCCCCTTGCACGAAGATCATTATTATAGATCACACCAGTCTCGAAAACCCCCTCCCGTATTAATTACGTCATCACAAAATATATGAAATGCCCCTGACATTATGAATTGCAACTGACACCTTTTCTGAGTTGCACATTAGCGAAAAATTAACGTAGTCGTTTTCCGGCGTGGTATTGTTTGAACGCCAAAAAATTATTGTGTTTCAAAACAAAAGAGCACTTTTTAAACCGGGAAATTCGCATTTTCGCGCGGATAATTTATATACGTCATTTTTCGCTAGCCTACTCTCCCTCTCACCTGTCATCATCGCCATTTCCGAATAACCCGCTCTCCCCCTTTCTGATGACGAAATAAAAGAAAGAATGAAGCCTTAAGTATCTTCACCAACTTTATACTTGATGCTGTCATTCTCTGACCTAGCCAATTCCTTCATACTAATATCACTGAAAAATTCCTGAATTCATCACTAACCAATAACCACTGAGCATCAGAATCAGTTCTCTTTGTGGTAGAGTAGTTTTTGATGCACTCTCCGAATCAGGGTTCGAAATCAAATCTGATTAACAAACAAAGAAGGTATACCACAACATTGATAGATTTCTAACCCCATCCAGATATTCAAAATTTAAAAAAAATCCCTCAACTCAAATTTCGAGCAGAGTGCTAGCTGTGGCACAGTAGTTTTTAATGCTCTCTCCAAATCTTCAATCATAATTAAGTTTGACTAACAAAAAAAGACGCAACACAACCCTGGTAAATTTCTAACAACATCCAGATCTACAACCCTTTTTAAAACGTATTTCAACTCAAATTTCGAGCAGAGTGCCAGATTTGATAGAGTCGTTTTTGATGCTCTCACCGAATCTGGCATCGAAAGCACATTTGAATAACAAACAAAAGTTAAACCACAATAGTTGTAAATTTCTAACCCCATCGAGGTTTTCAAACTTATAAAAATCCCTCAATTCAATTTTCAGCAGAGTGCTAGCGGTGGTTCAGTAATTTTTGATGCTCTTACCGAATCTGGCTTTGAAATGAAATCTGATTAACAAAAGAAGAAGATATACAACAACATTAGTAAATTTCTAACCCCATCCAGATTTTCAATTTAAAAAAAATCCCTCAACTTAAATTTGAAGCAGAGTGCAAGTGTCGATAAAGTAGTTTTTGATGCACTCAGAATCTGGCATCGAAATCAAATTTGATCAACAAAAAAATATACCACAACATTTTCAAATTTCTAGCCCCATCTAGTTTTTTTAATCCTTCAACTCAAACTGCGAGCAGAGTTTTATTTGTGGTAGAGAAGTTTTTGATTCTCTTTTCGGGCCTGGAATCGAAATCAAATTTCGCCAACAAGCAAAAAAGTTATACCACAACATTGGCAAATTTCTAAACCCATCCAGAATTTAAAACATTTTTTTAAAATCCCCCAACTTTAATTTTGACCAAAGTGCACCTTGTGGTAGAATAGTTTTTGTTGGTATCTCCGAATCTGCAATCGAAATCAAGTTTGATCGACAAACAAAAAAGTTACACCAAGGTAAATTTCTAACCCCATCCAGATTTTCAAACTATTTTTAAAAATCCCTTAACCAAAATTTCGAGCAGAGTACTACTTGTGATAAATTTGATTTAATGCTCTCTCGGAATCGGGAATCGAAATCAAATTTGATCAACAAACAAAAAAGTTATACCATAATACCAGTAAACTTCTAACCCCATTCAGATTTTCAATTAAAAAAAAATCCTTCAGCTCAAATTTTAAGCAAAATGTTAGTTGTGGTGTAGTAGTTTTTGTTGCTCTTTCCGAATCTGGTTTTAAAATCAAATCTGATTAACAAAAAAAGAAGGTATAACACAACAGTGGTAAATTTCTAACCCCGTCCAGATTGTCAAACTTTTTCTTAAAAGTCTCTAACCTCAAATTTCGTGCAGAGTGCTCTTTGTGGTAGCGTATTCATTGTTGCTCTGCCAGAATCTGGCATCGAAATCAAATTTCATCAACAATACATTTTTTTAATTTTGCATTTGTGAGACCATCGAATGCTAGGATTTTGTGGCGGTGTATCTTTGCGCATGTGATAGCCCTGTGCATTGTGGTTTTTTGAAACTGCTTCTGCTTCTTGACTCGCAACCTTTGGGAATTCCCTGGGATTTGAGTTGTTAGTAAATCGTTTTTTAATAGAATAATTCTAAAACATATAAGCAGCATGCACAGAAAAATGATACTTAGGTCGCTACATAGACAAATGTTTAATTAGTGTGCACATATTGTTTTTTCACGATTTTAGGATGCTATCATCTATCGTCATCCTGAAGTCATTTTTCCCCCGCCGCCAAACGTCATAGAATGAATGACACAAAAACTGATTGGAAAATTGTGTATGTACTGCTCCTTTGTGAGAATCATATTCATTTTTGCTAACAAAATAGTGGCATCAAAAATGGCAGGTTTGGCTTACAATGTTGTCCTGAATGATGGGACAATAGTAGACATATGTTATAGTTTCCAGTTTTTTGTCAACTGCACTTAACATGACACGATGGGACAAACCAAAGTAGGCAGCTGAATCTTCCCGGTTACGAATACGAACTTCAGGACCATCCTGATTAAAGAAACCCGGGGTTGGGAGAAACTTCGATATTAAAATTTTGTCCAAGTTGCTTCGTTAGGGAAGACAACATCTGGGATCATGACACTGAATAATTTTCAAAAATATTATGTCGACTCTTGCGTAAGCCAAGAGTTTCGAAATTCTCATGGTTGTCATTGAGATTAGGACTAATGTATGAGTTACGGATTTTTACAAAATGCATCAGTGGTCTTTCAACGATACAATTTTTCTACAGAAAACATTGGAGTCTAAAAGTAAGCCGTTTAGTTCAACAATACAATTTGGCTACAGAAAACATTGAGTCCAAAAGTAAGCCCTGTTTATTCTTTACATTTTTGTGAGAACAGGTGAAATATCATCAGTTTGGTTACCCCCACCCCCTGGTGTATACAAAATCATCAGCTTCAAGACCCCCTCTCTCCCCCAAAAATGAAATGAAATACGTGCACACTCCCTTAATCAGAAGAAAAATGGATGAGATAATAACTAACGTTATAAGGAAGAAATAATTCCGAGTGATGATCCTCGTTTTGTGCTTTGTTTCGTTTCCGATGCGGCTCCTGGGTATAGTCCTGAATCAGACCTGCGTTCGGGTCAAGTATTTTGAGGATCCGAACTTGAACTTGACCTGCACTTGAACTTTCAAGTAGATATTTGTCAGTACCCGAACTCTGCGTTTCGGGTCCCAGGAATTACTTGTCATACCAAATCATATCTTGCAAGTAATCTTTCCTAAACCCGAACTTGATCTGTTACTTGTATGTCAGGTCTATAAATCTTGAGAACCGAACTTGGAATTGACTTGAACCCGAACTTGGATTTCAAGTAAATACTTGAACCTTGCAACTTTGTATTATGAAGTCGAAAAAACATTCAAACGGGTGAAGCTAAGATTTTCAATTTCCGTCGTCTTTATTAAATTCAAATTCGGGTTCACTCATGATTTTTTTCTGTGTTACAGTCTCACCGGAGAATTTATTTCAACAGTTTTTCAAAAAAGATGAAAAATTAGAAGAATAGTTTTAAGCACGACGATTTACAGAATACACAACAGTCACTCGTCACTCCAAATGAAAGTGAGCTCCAGCTTCTGTGCATATCTCTGCAGACATGGTTTCTAGTAGGGATGCAAATGATCTGGTCCGGACCATTTATAATGGTCCGCTATTGGTCTGGTCCGGTCTGATTCAACACTTGGACCACACCAGATACAATTGGTTCAGCTTCGGACCAGACGAGACCTGACCACAGGACCATGGTCTCAAACGTGCCCAAAATAAAAATTTATGAGTTAACGAAAACCCACAGAACAAATTAAAACTGACATTTCTGGGGATAAAAGAAGAATTTGACGGGATAAAATGTGATAATTTAATTGCTCCCAGTGGTTTTCTCGACCATGGTCCGGAGCATGGTCTTTAGTCTGGTTTTTTCCGAATTTCTGGTTAGTTTCTAGAATGGGTGTTGCAGAAGTACGAACAACCGAGGGAGACGAACGCACAAAAGAAGCAAACGTTGGAACTAAGATACTTGAATCGGTACTTGAAGTGCAAGTTCCGGTTCAAGTAAAATTCATGCCCAGACCCGAACTTGAACTTGATCCTTAGTTCAAGTCAATTCTGTCGGCTTGCACTTGGACGAGAACCGACTTGCAGTTCCAAGTTCGGATCCACCAAATACTTGAACTTGACCCGATTCAACCAAGTAGAAACGCTCATGATCCCGAACTTGACCCGAACTTGACCTGACTTGATACCTGTCAAGTACTACTTGAACTTGAGCGCAGCTCTGTCCTGAATCCTTCTATCAAAATAAAAAAGCAACAACAAGCAAGTCTCTAAACAAAACCTCAACAACAACAATCTCCCAGCAAGCTAAAATCGTATTAAAAAAGCCTCAACCAAATCCCTGCAATATCTGGCACAACTATTTATTTTCGCGAAACAAAAAGCTGATTTGGATGTATAAAACACGCTAAACAATCTGAACGAAATCCCTGAAAATTGGTCATAATATTTTATTTTCGCGAAAAAAAACTGACTTGGAGGTGGAATGAACACAAGTGAATGCTTCATGAAATCATAACGCGCTTGTAACTTTCGAAGCGCAGCATTCGTGCATTTTTCCATCGCGGACTTTAGCTTCACGCTACATGTCGTTGAGCCGATGGCCGATAAGCCCTCATTGCCCGATATTTTGTTATCCATCCATCTTAACCCACTCTGCACATCTCTGCACATACACGTACATAAGAAAATTCGGAGGAAACAAAAACGTTTACATTTTGAAAGCATTCTGTAAACATGGTCTCACGAGTAATTGTTGTGACTCTTTATTTATTTTTATTAAACTTTATTATTTCAACTTCTTCCGAATCAAGTGTGGACGGAGCTCAAGCTAATTCTAGCGGCATCGACACAGTTTACAGGTATAAATGGAGCCACCATCGAGTTTGTTCGCCCATTGCTCAAGATGATGTGCTGAATGACGGAGCAACTTCAACCGAACGGCTGTTAATTCACATACACGTTGTACTTAAGCATCCATTGCAGGACACGCATCACAAGCGCGCCCATAGTTGGAGATAATGTGACCACGCATGAGAACTCTGCGGGTAAGATATTTTTTCCCCTATTGATCTGTACAAAGTTCTCTCCTCACTTTCTCCAACAAGTATTCATTTTAACTGTGTAACTTGTTGAGCTTGCAGCTACCTACACGTCGGTGATACCTTTGTGTGTTGTTGTCTCCGTCAAAGTATACAAGTGTACGTCTAAGCTGATAAGTGAGTGGAAAGCTACCAACAACAATAATTAAATCCGTGGAAGGAGGAAACCAAGAAAACAGGATCAAGCCCATTGCTGGGCCGTCCCAACCAAATAGAAATGAGAACCCCGGAGCAGCTTCCAATACGAATTTAGTTGATGCGATAACGCAACGACCTGTTCCAACTACATGGATTTTCACGCTAGATTAGTTTTTTTCATTTTTCAAAACAAATATATTGCTGTGGATAAGTGTGGACATTTATGCACTCAATTACTGTAATTGATAGGGCAAATATTTAGCTTGCGCAGAAACACATGAGGTCGATTTATTTTGTAATTTTTATATAAGCATTGTTTTGTTTTTTGTTTTTAGGAACTTTACTGCTCAATGCCAGACTATTTTTCGCTGTCGTTCACATATTCAGTATGCCTGCCACCTCGAAGTAAATCATTTGTGTGAGCATTGCAGAAAATATTGTTCCCGGAAAGGGCTCACTCCTGTCCATCTTTTGGAGAACGGCTCGGCCATGTTGACGCCAACTATCGGCTGGACTTGACAAACTTTACCGAACTAAGCCGTTCACATCTTGGAGTAATTGTTCATTATGCTTACCGGCATCTCATCGACACACGGGACCTGGAAACCGGTTTTTAGGAAACGTACCCAGCACTGGAGACGCTACTAACTGAGCTTCTTTTTATACATGGAAATATGTGTGTGTAGCTGAGCATATCAGTTTTAATGGGAAAAGATATTGCATTGGACGATGATGGGGAGGTGAACACAAAGTCGGATATGATTTACTTTAAGTCTGAAAATCATGATTTATTTGACTCGACTGGAATTGAAATATTAGTGTGGCAGTGCGTTGGAGAAATTTTTAATGAACTTGAAACTTATGTTCAGAGTGTAACAGGGACGGGATATCGGAAACATACGGATTTAAATTCGGATTCGAATACTTTCTAATTTCGATTTCAATTTTAATTACTTATTTTAATACTTAAAAATTTGAATTCCGATACGGATTCTAATATATTTGAATACTTCCGGAATTTGGATTCCGATTCAAATACGTTTCGGATATTCTTATAAAAATGGGAATTTATTCAACGGAACAATTTAATCGCAAAAATATAAGCGATACATAACGCATTAAGCGTTTCTAAGCTAAATATATACTTTTCCTTTGCCAAACGTTCGTTACTTTGTCTTTGGATTTTATAATATTATATGTGCGGCTTTTAAAAAATGCTTCCTATGAACATTTCTTCGCACGTGGCAGTATAAACCCCAATGAAATTGACACTTTATTGGAATCGGAATTCATAAAAAAATATTCGAATACCGATTCGAATACTCTTGTTTTTATTCGGATCCGATTTTGGATACAAATACCTTAATGAATTTTTTTCCGATTCCAATATCGATTCGGATACCCGAATTTTTGAATATAATTCCGATTCTAATTCCGATTTGAATTCGAATTCCCGTCCCTGGAGTGTAAGTGGGTGGAGAATGGCTAGTTTTGAACACTAGGAAGTAAAACTTGGTAAACTTCGACTTTTTCAAAATGCTCGAGTCCGGCGTTATTTACCAATTCCGTTTAAAAACCACTATGGGTTGTGTTAACTTTAAAAACTTTGATAACGAATGCTTCAAGTATTGTGTAACAGCGTCCATGTTTTGGAAAGAAAATTCAAGAAAATAAATTAGTGCGTAAGGATGACATAAATCTTAAACATCATGACACATGGAGAAAATATATGAGTAAAATTGACTTTTCAAACATCTCCCAAGGTTTTGTAAATCCCTACAAAGACCTTTAAATATTTGAAGAAAATAATAACGTTGCAGTTAACATATTTATACACAAGGACGAAAACGTAATACTTAAGCGAGCCAGCAAACATAACTCTGAGATTAAAATTAATTTGTTTTTGATTCACAAAAAACAAAGTAGTGCAGCCCAAGGTCCGACTTGTTTCATTACGTACTTCTTGTTAATTTATAAAGGTTTCTCAGAGAGCCTGGTGAGATATTTCACTTGTATTGTGACAAATGCTCCCGTAAATTGAAAACCAAGAGGAAGCAAGTGAATCATGTGTCAAGATGCACATACAGTATTGATCCAAACGAGGAAGAAAACACCGAGAAGAAAATCGAATACACGTTTCCGCCTGAGGATGAGACATTGAAATTCAAGAGACTTGAAATGCTACATACCTTTCCGTACTTTGCAACCTTTGATTTTGAATGCTACAACAAACCGTTGACGGTGCAAGAGGAAGAAAATCAATTGGAGTCTGAGAACAAGCAGAAGCACTTGAGAAGAGGGAAAAGTCTGCTACTGTTAAAAGGTACGAGTTTGTTCCTGCAAGTTATTCTCTTGTAGTAGTACATAACACAAAAAACAGCGGGGAGCTGGTGACGGCAGAATATTATTGTGAAAAGAATCCTGTGCAACACTTTTTTCCCGCGCGTTCTACTGGGAACAAACACTGCTAGAACGCATACGGAATACAAATAATATGATTAATCCTACAGACGAAGAAAAATCATTGCACCAGTCTGCAACTCATTGCCAGCATTGCAAGCGTGAATTCACTTGTTCGACTAGACAAGGTTTGGAACTTACATTTGAATTGTTCTCCAAAAACGGTGAATTGCTATACGCATCGTCCAGTAAAGACAGTGAAAGACAAAAGGTTGAACCACGCAAAAAATATCCCACAAAGGTCGAAAGAGTAGGCATAAAATGTTATAATCACAGTCATGATACAGGTTTATATATCTCTATTTGCCAGACTTGTAATCTTAAAATAAGATACAAATTTGAATTTCCATTAATAGCGCATGGCGGGAGCAATTTCACCTTCTATCTAAACATGCGGGCAAAACATTTTTTAATTATGAAAATATACATGTAATTGCTAAAACAGGAAAGAAATTTGTTCAGATTACCATTGAAGCCAGCAATATGTACATACCAAAGTTGTATCATAATCATGGAGGCTCCAAATATAATAAGAGCAAGCTGGCATGTGGTAATGGAAAGATTAAAGTAAGATTTCTAGATTCGTGCGAGTTTCAACCAAGCTCACTAGCCCAACGTGTAATTTTTCCAATAATTTTGAAACAGCTGGAGTTTCTTTGAAATGTCCGAAAGCATAATGGTAAGTACCTTGTAATTATACGTTTTTATTCAGGTTTAGTTCATATAGCTTTTCGTTTATCATCTGTGACATTCTGATGAAAATTGCAAACTTTCTCAGCATGATATTGGACCGGTATGCAGATATGGCTGAAAGTAAAATGTCCAAGAGTTTGGAGGATATTCCAGTCATCCCTTTCCTCCGAGGGAAGGATGACCGTACTTATTCTTACAAGAATGAAAACCGTCTGGGATTTTGGGCTCAACCCAATTTGGATTTGGATAACATTAAGGCAAGTGTTTTGCTGAACAAGACGATCGGCTTGCCCGAGGTGTTAATCAATACTCCCGTGGAGGTCGAGACCAGCGAAAAATTGAAAGGATAAGAAGTTGAAATTTAGTGAGGAATATTTTTGTGTAGACAGAATGTGATTCTTCATATTTTTTTCTGAGATATAATTTGAAAATTAGCTCCCTCTTTTATTTCGGGTGGCCTGGACCAGTCTTAATACAATACTATACATATACAGATGTGCCGGAGATGTGCCAGAGATATGCCAGAGATGTTCCGGTTATGTGCAAGAGATGTGCCGGAGATGCGCCAGAGATGTGCCAGAGATGTACCGGAGATGCGCCAGAGATGTGCCAGAGATGTACCGGAGATGTGCCGGTTATGTGCAAGAGATGTGCCCCTCAAGCCAGCCAGCACCGCATCGTGATAATTCCACACATTACACACATACAACTCCAGATCGAACACACTCGGCTGCCTCGTTATTTTCCATACATTACATACATATAACTCCAGCCAGAAGACATTCGGCTGCCTCATGATATTTTCCATATATTACATGCACACAATTCCAGTCCGAACACTGTATAACAATAGTACATATCCGCACATTACATACAGTCCGAACACAACATGACTATATTCCCAACTCTCCGAACTCCAACCCCACCACATGCACGCACATGTCCCGTTTACAACCGTCCGTACTTCTTCCCAAACCATCTCCGAACCTCTCCAAAATTATAGCCCACCTCCACGCACATGTCATCTTGCACACACACATATATACACACATATACACACATATGTATACACACACAACACACACATACATATACACTCGAGTGGGATTGGGGAGGGATCGCCGGAGGGCAATAAATTGCAAAATGAGCCCATTATTTATACTACTGAAAAGGAATATAAGCATTGCGTAATTAGTGGCATTACTGCATCCCGCCAAAAATAATATTGGGCGTCAATCATTATATTGTTGACATCTTTGTGTTTCTTTATATTCCATCGACATTAAAGTGACCTCCACGATGCCCGGTGGTCGAGATCTAAAATAATTCTTGTCCTGTTTCCATACTTTGAATTATAAAATGTTCTGACTTAATGTTTTATAAGGATGTTCTTTATTCTTAGGTGTCTTGTTCCACTACGAAAATGAAGTTATTGTGCAGTACACCTGTTCTGTAGCTAAGAAGTTAATTTATTATTCCATGTAAGAATAATTTTTGCTGATATTAAACATGATGGAACACGAACGCAAACGGACAACAAACAATTTTATAAATCAATTTTGGTTAAGCAAAATTAACGGCGACAGATATTCATGAATACAACTGCTGGTTATACTCACCAGATGAGTGCAACCCTAATGTGAACAGGCGAATAATATGATTGCTAACCTCTTAATTGTGGAAATTAGTAAAATAGACTAGTGTTTACAATTAAACTTTTTAGAAATTTTAATGTAATGGATATCATCCGCATGCCGTTTAGTTTATCCTGATTACGGCCAGGGGTCGGATTTTTGTAAATCTCCCTGGAAGATTTTTTCATTTTCCCTGCTGGTCATGATGTCCCTGTTCGAAGCAAGTTTAAAACTCGCTGTTGACAAAATACTTTTCGAATACACCCCAACAAATTCAAAAATCCTGCTGAAAAAAGGTCAACAATTTCGAAAATCCCTATTGACAAAAATCATTTTCAGTAAAACACCTCAACAATTTCAAAAATCCCTGCTGACAAAAATTGTTTTAAATAAAACACCTTAACAATTTCGAAAATCCCTGCCGAAAGACGGTCAACCGATTTTAAAATCCCTGTTTGCAATCCCGTTTGAAAATGTTCCCTGCTGAAATTTTTTTTCCCTGAGAAGATTCTTCCCGTCTTCCTACATAAATCCGACCCCTGATTACGGCTTAATCATTATCAGCTTAATAATTGTGGACGAAATTTCTAGTATTGTATATTGATTTACGAAAACAATACTTGAATAATCAAGTTCAAGTTCACGTTTAAGTCAAGTTATGTGTCCAACTTGAACGTCAAGTTCTTATCAAGTTCAAGTTCTATAAAATGAACTTGAAAATCGTGTACTTGAATTCTCAAGTTGCTTGAGAAACTTGATTCATCAAGTGCAAGTAAGAATACCTTGTTTAGACAATTGTTTCAAGTTCAAGTCAAGTTCAAGTCGAAATGTCTCAAATAACTTGACATGAACGCAGCTTTACTCAACGCTCTCGAATGTAAATCTTGAGAAGTGTTTTGCCTGATGTTATGGCTATGGGTGGATGAGCCATATGAGATGAGTTCAAAAGGGACACACATATTTGTCCCTCAAAAGCCTATTAGGTGAAAAGATTTTTTAATTATTTATTACAAATTAACTGGAAACAAAAAATTCCTGGTAGAAAGATCCTAGGAGACTTATACAGTATCAAAAATGATCCCAGAGGTGAATATATCTCTAGACCAAATATTTGTCCTACCGTAGGATCAATTCTCACATATGATTTCTCTTATAGTGTGAGAGCCCAGTGTAATAATTTTGGGGGCAATGAGAGAACCTGAAAAGTTGCTCGAGTCATTAAATTACAGGCCAAAGATGGGCCCCTTGCCTATATCCAGGCCCTTTTATAGGCAAACATTCTAGGGAGAAGACAAGAATCTTGGCTAGGTTCAAAGGTATTTACATGCAAGTAAAATATTATAGGAAGTTTGATGAATAAATATATGCACCTAGGAAATCTTTGGCTAGAGGCTTCATAAATAAGTATTATATGAAGGGCGTAGGTTTGCTACTGCCACCGAGTAGGAGTACAGGCATGCAGCTGATCCATATAATTTCGAAGAGGAATGTGTTGTAGGAAGTACATACGCCACTGGGAGATAGAACTCCAAGATGCTCTTGGGAGCTAGAGAGAGAGAGTCAGTGGGCGTAGAGACTTGTACCAGGACTTACTATGTGTGTGTGTGAATAAATACTATTCTTAATCTTAACTAACTCTTCAAGTAAACTAGACATCGGATCGATGTAAGGTAGACATCGGATCGAAGTAAGGTAGACATAGGATCGAAGTAAGGTAGACATCGGATCGATGTAAGGTAGACATCGGATAGATGTAAGGTAGACATCGGATAGATGTAAGGTAGACATCGGATCGATGTAAGGTAGACATCGGATCGATGTAAGGTAGACATCGGATCGATGTAAGGTAGACATTGGATCGATGAAATGTGGACATCGGATCGATGTAAGGTAGACATCGCATAGATGTAAGGTAGACATCGCATAGATGTAAGGTAGACACCGGATAGATGTAAGGTAGACATCGGATAGATGTAAGGTCAACTCAGTTCGCCGTGCAAATAAAAAAAACACGTTCACTCAAGTTCACTGTAATTCATGGTACCGTTCACTCAGTTAAGTTCAAAATAGTTTTGCAGCTATGTCAGTTCAGTTCAAGTTCAGATAAATCAGTTTATCGTTCAATTCAGCTCATGTTCATTAGTTTTGATTTTAAATTAATAGTTTAATGGTTATCAAAAACCGGTTTTTGACAGCAAATGATCATTCGTGAATATTTAAGAATACTAAGGGGCAAGGGGATACAAATCCCGGTGTCGGCATTGTAGAAAAATTAAATTTATGGTCTGGTTTACTGTTGTTTACTGGTTCTGGTTAATTCAAGTTCATTTAAAGTGAGAAATAATTAATTTCACTTTCAGGGATTTGTTCTGTAAATAATTTTACGTTCATTCAAGTTCATTTAAAATGATAAATATTTTTGAAAAGTTCAGTTCACGAACTAGTTCAATGAACGAACTTGCTGCAAGCATGGTGTTAGACTGCCGTGGTCAGTAACGACAACGAAAAATACTTCCATGAGTACTGTGTCCGACAAGGTACGCCAGAGGAAGGTCTGGCAAGATATAGAAACCCCAGAGGTCTTTGCAATTCGGTATAACGACAAGAACCGCCAGAACTTGACCGTTTGAGCCCAGAGCTGCGTTGAAGTTCAAGCATAACTTGAACAGTAAATTCAAGCGCGTATCAAGTTCAAGTCAGGTCAAGTGCAGACAATTTTGTTACTTGAAACTGGAACATCAAGTTCAAGTGAAATAATAATTTCAACTTGAATTTTCAAGCTCAAGTTAATAATTTATTACTTGATGGCAAACTCAAGTCAAGTTCAAGTACACTGAATGGAAGTACTTGAATAAAACTTGAGTATAACTCGAGTTTTTGTCACTGATGTAAAATGTGAGCATTGCGTAATTAGTGCATCATTGCAGCCCACTTAAAATAATATTGGGCGTGAATACTCATAATTAGGCTTGGGAATATCTCGCTAAATTTTGCGTTAAAATTTCGCAAATTAAAATTTATTTTTTGTAAATTTGGCAAAAAATTTCAGACCATTTCGCAAATTTCGTAGCCTTTAGTTTTTATTGAATGGCGGTATAATAGAAGTATCTTAAATATTATAGAAAATTCCGTTACACCGAATTGCTGAAATTTTAATAATTACTTAATCATTGTTGTCGTCGAATGTCGTTGAATGGTGTGAGTGAACTGTTGAATCGTGAATTACCACTCGCATATGAAAGTCAACGTTTTCTTCGGTAAGTTTTAGGCGCTGGGAAGCAAGAAGCTTTTTTAAATAAGAAAAGCTTGAAAAAACTGGAGCGCTACTAATGGGTACGGAAATTACTTTTAGTGCCAACTCCGACAAATACGGCATGTCTCGAGAGAATTTCAGCCAAAATTCCATAACGTCTATTTCAGCCGACTAAAATTCTCCGTTTCACTCAGTGTACGGTATTGAACCAAATCTTCTAATGGAATTGGCCTGATCAAAACTTTTGAAAGCGACGATTAAATGCCCTTGCAAATATTTTCCGGGCAAAACCAAGGATCCCGAATTTGAGCGTCTTCCCAGAGTTTGTTTGTTGGGTGTATTTTGTTGGTATAAAGCGACAATTATCAGTTGTAATTATCAGTCCACATTCCGGAAACTGCTGCAAACTTTTTAATCTGGATTTTAATTGGATTTTTTAATCTATTTGTACTTTCATTTCTCTTATTTACTTTTATTTTTCAAGTATTTACTGCAAGCTGGCAGAAATGCGTCACTTAAATTTGAAACGTTATTTAACATTTAAAGAATTTACTGCATTAAAAGTTGACTCCACGAAAATTATTGTGTAAAAACAATGCGATAAATCATATGATTTAAATATGTGAAGAAATGCAAACTCGAGAGGACGGGGCACGTTTCTACAGCATGAGTGCCAGTTGTTCGTTGAATAGACATACCACCGAATTTAATAATAAAATTTTTAAAATATTGCTGATCTATGCAAATTATTCAGGATTTTGTAATGCGAATTATTATTTCGCACTTAACCTTCCCATTTCGCATTTTTCGCAATTTGTTTTTTCATTAATGGATTCTACCGATATCTGGGGTTACTTTTCACCCCCATGGGAGTACCGTAACTAATCGTTTTTAGAATTTCGCATTTTTCGCAAAATCCCAAGCCTACTCATAATAATGATATCTTTGTGTTTGTTTTTATTCCATTGGCATTGAAGTCGCCTCCACGCCCAGTGGTCGAGATCGAGAATAATGCTTGTGTCATGTTTCTACACTTTGAATAATTAAAAGTTCCGACTTATTATTTTATAAGGATGTTCGTGATACTGGGGTTCTTGTTCCATTATAAAAATGAAGTTATTGTACAGTTCACCTTTTCTGAATCTAAGAAGTTTAAGAGCAATTTATTATTCCGTGTAAGAATAATGTTTGCTGATATTAAACATGACGGTGCAGATGAACAACAAACAATATTATAAACCAACATTGGTTAAGCAAGATTAACGACGACAATATTAATGAATATAACTACTGGTTACACTCACCAGCAGAGGTGTCCATTTGAAATCAGTGCTGCGATCGGGTCAAGTTATTTCAAAACTTGACCACGAAACTTCAAGCAATTTTTAAGACACAACCTGAACTTGATAACTCGCATTCGTATAATTACTTGACTTGTCAAGTTCAAGTAATCAAGTTACGTTTGTAAGACCCGTACTTGATCAAGTAGTTAAAGTTCCAAACTTGACTTGAACTTGACCTGACCATGACTTGAACGCGACTTGAATTTGATAATTCAACAATTCAAGTTATGTATCACAAAAAATAAAACATGGCCACAATAACTTGTTGAACTTGCATCGGTAAGTTATTTCCTTCAGACTGAAATTAAAAGCGCATTCAGGATACAATTTTACTACTATTTTTTATTTAAAACCATTCGAGGACATCTTTGAGCGTATACTGAATACAGTAAAAGTCCGATATAATTGACTGTACAATTTATAAAGGAATTTCCTTTATAAAAAACGTCTAAAGTGTGTGTAAATGAAAGTTGGGGTCAAACAAATGCATCCCTGATATTGATACATTCCTTATAAGCCGAGCCTTTATAACGGACTTTCACTGTTTATCTGACGAGTTTTACATGGTGTCAAGTTTTATTTAATGTTCATATATATACCTATTTGAGTATAACCAGTACTATTAATTTAATATTTCATAAGCTAGTATTTACTTATTTATTAAACGCTTTTTGTAAAGGGCCACCCTTTGATTTGAATTTTTTTAAACAATGCAAAATGTTTAGCCCTTCCTTTTGGGTAGTGTCCATTTGTTTCTCCCTCTCTGTAAGCATTCTAGAGGTGTATTCAACAACATGGTAATTTTTTCCATCTGTAGATTGTAAAATCATGCCTCCACGTCCTGTGTTACTACAATCTGTATCAATCATAATGTTAGCTAAAGGATTGCAATATTGTAGTACTGGTGTGGAAGTCAAAGCTTCTTTTAATTTATGAAAAGCATTCTCTTGGTCTTTCTTCAATTCGAATTTTCCCATAAATTCTTTTCTATTGAGCCAATTTAATGATTCTGAAACGTCTGCGTAATTTTTGATGTGTTTTCTGAAGAAATCTATCATGCCAATAAAATATCTGACATTTTTAACTTTTTGTGGTATTGGAAGTTTGACTATAGATTGAATTTTCTTCGGATTAATTCTTCTTCCATTTGGTCCAATGACGTTTCCCAGATAAATGAGTTCATTAAAAGCAAATTTACATTTCTTTAGGTTAAATTTCAGATTGAATTTTTGACATCTCTCCATGATGATAACAAATCTTCAAATAAGTTCTTGGGAAGTTCCGGCAAAAACCAGTGTGTCGTCTATATAGACTAATACTAATTTATAGTTGAGATTCCATAAGATGTCGTCTATCATTATTTGGAATTTAGCTGGTCTTTTGATGAAACCGTAGGGTAGTCTGGTGTACTGAAATTTTCCTCCTGAGGGAATAGTAAAACTTTTTTCCGTCTTGACTCGTCGTCAAGTTCGCGTTGTAAAAATCCCTGCATACAATCCAAGGTAATAAACCAACATGCCCCATGTAAATTTGATGACATTTCATTTATCTTGGGTAAGAAATAGGTCTTTTGTACAACTTTTTTGTTTAATTCCCGTAAATCTAGATACAATCTCAATGTTCCATTTTGTTTTTTCACCAGTAGTACAGGGCTGTTATAATGTAAATTACTTGGTTCTATGATTCCCAAAGCTAATAATTGATATGTGTAGAAGCTATGGTCAGAGAGGAATCGAATCAAGAGAGTGAGAGTGGAACGAGTGAGGTGCGCGGAGGAGCGTAGAACTAATGAATGAACTCTATACATGTGGGGTGAGGAACAGAGGCGAGCTTCGCTTGTCTGTGGAGCGGCTCGCTTATGTCCTTTTACGTACTTCACACTGGACATCAAAGGGTGTCACCTGTAAAAGGACAGCTAAAAGTAGCAAAGAATAACGAGAGTAAAAACGTGCGCTGGTAGCGGTGCTGGTCCTTCGTTTCAACTCAAGTTTTTTTCCCTGTTGGAAAATATTATTATTGTGCCACTCTGAGGCACAACAATATGTTTGCCGCTTCAATTCTTCTCTCTAGATATGTGATGCTGGCCACTGTGGTCTATAAATAGGAGGTTCATTTCCAGTGTTGACGTGAACTGGTCTGTAGTTTAGTTTCTCTAATTCATTTTCATTTAATGCAAATAAACGTCTGTAAGAATTAACTGCTTGCAATAAAATTTTCTTGTTCTATATTCAAATTATTAGTTGTGTTTCCGGTTTATAGTAAGTTTTGGTAGTCAAGTCTGCAATTCATCTGCTTCAGCCTGCATAGCTTCCTGTTGAATTTGTTCATAGGTACCTAAATATCTGACTTTAGGTAAGTGAATGACCCTTTGAGTAGGATTCAAAATCCAGGTTCTAGCTTGTTCATTTTCAATCGTTACTAATGGTTTCCCTATTAATTATCCAAGGTGGTATGTGCTTTTGATCAAAATTTGTGTAAGAATTGTATTGATTTTGCACGTTTGCACAAGTAAATTCAATTAATTCGAAAGATCTCGGCATAATTTCATAGGGCGAGTGTGTCGAAATGTAATTAGGTTTTCTAATTTGAGTTTCAGGTCCTCTTAATGAGGCTATCCTCTTCATTAATAGTTTTCTTGATCTCTTTCGGTCTTCAAAATAATTTGCTCATTTTCTATATCAGTTTTTGGTAGGCGTTTTTTAACAAAATTAAGTCCACAAATTGAAATAGTTTTCATATTTTTAATAATAGCAAAATCTTGAAATTGTTTTTTGCCACTGATTAAATAAAATACTGTTGTAGGGTTTCTTGTAAAATGATCCATGCCTTTCCACAAATTGTCCATATCTCTTAGGTTGATGTTTTCTAATCTCTATTGACAACGGGGTTTTCTTTTGGATATAATAAGCACACGCAGGTGAAATAAAGGAAATTTGTGCACCTGTGTCTATCACAGCTTTCACTTTTACCGTATTTAACCTTAATTTAGTTAAATTAAATACAATGTCTTGTGATCCCAAAATTCTACCTTTAAGTCTGTATTGTTCATTCTTTAAGTGCAGAAGATTGTTCAGTAAGATTCAGTCCCTAAAGTTATCTGGTATTAGTCTAAGTTCCTGTTCAATATTGTCCTCAGAATCTTCAGATTCCAAATCACTATCACATTGTTGACGATGTTTACCATCTTGATGCTTCTTCCATTCATCCTGTACATCCTGTAGGTCTTCCAAGTTGCAAATTATTACGGGCGGTAACTTATAACTTGGTTTTGTTTCTTCTTTATGTACTAATTGTTGATTACATAATAATTATAAGGCACGATAGTCTTTCTTTCCCGTATAGAAAGACCAATTAGTTTCCCTGTGGTGGTTGATGTTGACCTTCAGGTGGAAAGGTAATTCCCGCATACGGAACATTAGGCATCGACGGATGCGGAATGTAATTAATTGATGGTTGCGGTACAATATTAGTTAAAGATCTTGGTGGTATCTCAGGTTGTGATTTCTTGTCAAATTTCTCCGTTAAGTCTTCAATAAGCCCATATTCTTCCATATTCTCTTTCCCCATTAATTCTTCTCATTTCAGCTAATTAACTAATAAATCGTCCATAGGAACGACCATTTTGTAGTTTAAACGGAATATTTTCTATAGTGACTATACCTCTAGAATAAATGCCATTTATAACGGATAAGAGTATAATACAAAATTAACGGACAAACGATTTTCCTTCTCTGTGACCCATATAGTTCACTTGAGTGATGAGATCAGCCATCTTGGAATTGTCCTCACGGTCACTTTTTAATCGTCCTTATTACTAAAATCCCATCCATCTACTCACAACCTATCCCTACCTTTCCTAGTCCTTATCCTAAAAATTCACCACACTTCCTGAACTACTTCCTTCCTTTCTCGTAGCTTGTTCTCCTCTGCCGCTCGTCCCGTTCCTTATTTTTAACGGTCCTCGCTCTATCTCTACCTGCCCCATTTCAGCCTTACTCTCCATCTCTAAATCTTACTCTAGATCATTTTGCCCCTATTGTATTTTTACATCTTTCAATTGCATACGTAGATCCCTTGGATTTGTGTGAAATTGCTTGCAGAGCACTTTACTTTTCAACTTTCTTCAAAATATGGTTTTATAGCAAATTAATAAAACAAAAATGTAATTAGATACTAAATGTAACATTGAACTCGGCCTTGTGGAGAATTTCGAAATCCGCTCAATAATGATATTTTACATGAGCCCCGAGTAGTCTCTCCGTTGAAGCAGGCCCTTCTGCTAGTAACGTTATATTTGAACAAATTGAAATGTTGAGGGCATAGAAATATTAAGGACATCCGCTTCATGGTCACATGGTTCTCATATATAGTCTCAAATCTCATATATAGAGTCTGTGTCTGTGTCAGTCGTGTTGAGAGAGAATGTGCTTAAAAAACCTGTACTATAGATATAGATTACATTCTAGGACTCAATATCTAAGGCGTACTACACAACGTTAACTTAACATTACTGACTCTAAGTACATAGTATTTTGTGTGTGTGTGAGTGTGTGTGTGTGTATGAAAATGTACAGTTGTTCCGTTCGGTTCACGGTTCCTTCGCACAGTTCACGTTGAGGAAGAAGATTATGTACATTACGTGGATACGAACAGTGTTTCAGTGGTAGAGTGATACTGGACGTGTCCCATATTTCAGCATACACACTCACACTCACACTCTCACTCATTCCCTCTGTCCCTGTCTCTTGACCATTTGGACGCAATTATTATCTCTTTAAGGAAATAAGGATCCTGAATCCTGTGTGACAAGCTCCCTCGTCCTCGGCTTTCAAACTTTCAAAAGAAATCATCTTCCTCACTCATCCTTTCCAATTCCAACTCCCAATATTCATTTATCCAAAATATAGGAAGGCAGACTTGTCTCAAGTAGAGTAGTAAATTTTCGTTCCTTGGAGTTTCCTTTGCCAAAAATATTAATAATAATCCGACAATTTCCCGGAGATTATGGCCAGTCCAAGAAGCAGAAGAAGTTTGCAAGAACTTCGCCATAAGGACGACAACAATGTAAGTTCTAGATTTGTGTCATCTTCTCTTCTACGTCATCCCAACAATCAGGGCTCATTTCAAACATATGGAATTGAATCCACGTTCAGTTATTTTTGACCTTTGGGCCGCTCCAATCAATGTGTACAGTCATGGAATGGTGATGTGGCCTCGTCGAGTGCGATTAGCTTAGTTATTGTTTTAAGGGGATAATGAGTGAAAAAGGCTTCCTCTGTATAGATTCAGATGGATTCAAAATGTCGAATTATTATTGTCGAAATTAACTTACATATTTTGGAAAGTGATCAAATTAATTTTTTGGCGTGTGGAGTAAATGAGGGGCTCTGACTCTTGTGGTAATGGGTGTAGGGATTTAAATGGTGGCAGTATGGTAGGTTTTTGCTCGAAAGTAAATTGTGTGTTGTTTTTGTTACAGAAATGCTTCGAATGTGGAGCTCATAATCCCCAGTGGGTATCCGTTACATATGGGATCTGGATATGCTTGGAGTGCTCTGGAAAGCACAGAGGTCTGGGTGTGCATCTGTCATTCGTACGATCTGTCACGATGGACAAATGGAAGGACATTGAACTGGAAAAAATGAAGGTTTGGCATATCATTCGTACTTGTCGCTGACTACTAACAATAAATAGGCAGACTTTGAACTTGAGTCGTTCTAAGTGACGTATAAATCTTCCCTTGAAAGATTGTAAAAACCTTTGGAATTGAGAGTAGTGTGTGCATGGAATAATGGTATCTAAGATTTTTTATCAGATCAGTATTTTTTGTAGGAGAGGCAATCTAAAGTTGTAGTTTTTAGTTCTTGCGGGAGTATGCAATCTATGGACGGCAGTGAAGTAGTGAAGTTTAGAAATTAGCTGACCTTGTATTATCATTCATTTGATTGAGTCGACACTGGTTCGGTGAAATCCTTCATTGTACAGCAACTTTTTCAATATATTGAAAAAGAAACTAAACAAACAACATTATATGATACATCATTCATTGTTTCGACGAGTTCCGAGACTTTCTAGAACTCCTAACTTCAGCATAACTTTAATGCTTATTGATTTAATTGTTTTTATTTTGGATATTCGGTAGTCATTGTGGAATGTAGATATAATATAAGAAAAATCTGATGATTTTAATTTCCTTTATGCGCAGGTCGGTGGCAACCGAAAAGCTAGAGAATTTTTGGAGTCTCAGCCGGATTGGGATGATAATTTAAATCTACAACAAAAATACAATACGTCTGCTGCAGCCTTGTATCGTGATAAGGTATTAGTTTTAATTGAACGGCTGTATGAGATTTAGAATTATTGCAGTTCCCAAGCTGTGCATTGGAAGATGGAACTGATTGTTTTAGTTTTAAACTTGGTAGATTCAATTTTGTTAAACTGGAATCTAGATTCAAACTGAAGCGCAAGGAGAAGCGTGGAGTGAGTCAAAAAGCAAGCAGAAACCTACTAGTTCGCAAGGATCGAAAAAGAGCAGTGGGTCTTCGTCGTCGAATGTGTCTAATTATAATAACACAATAAGCAGTAACAATAATAATGCAGCTAAAAATTTTCCTAAAAGTACTTCCACTCCCACATTTCCTAAAAATAATAACAGTCCATCCTCCTACTCGTCTGGCTACCAACAAAGTGAAGAGTACGGTTCAAACTCTTACCAGAATGGACCTCCTGGAAATGTCTCATACGCGGATCGAAAGAAGTTGGAAAATGCTGCTCGTTCTTTGGACCTTACCCCAGCAGGTACAACTTTTCTTACCTGTCTCTTGTTGATTGCAAAGGTTAACGAAATCCCGTCATCATGACACCCGTGTGATTTAAATACAGAAGGAGGAAGGTACACTGGATTCGGTTACTCAATGGACCCTCAACCTAAAGCAGCATCAAATGATCTATTGGATACCACGTTGTCATCTCTGACTCAAGGTTGGAGCCTGTTTTCTTCGGCAGCTGCTAAAGTTGCCTCTAAAGCCAGTGAAAATGCTGCCAAGCTAAGCGAAATCGCTACTCAAAAAGCTGCTGAACTAGGAGGATCTGTCACTGAAAAGGTAAGCTTTGAGGAATGTGTGAAGTATTTATATAATTATTATTGAAGTATAACTATAAAAGTTAGCCGAATTGCTGACTATGAGAAACTGTTACATGGTACAGTATACCTACCTAGGTAGTGTTGTAGAGTTTCTGTAAGGTGGCTTGAAACAATGTAAAATGTTAATAATGTTGTGTTCAGACAGTGGAACAAAAGATCCCACCGAAACCTAAATTTATGCTGACATCCAAGCAAGGATTTGTGACACACTTGTTTGTTCTAAGTAGTCAAGTGGCGTCTAAGCTCTTCGAGTTGGGTGTCTTACATGGGGTAACTCATAGACGACCATTTTTATTTGGGACCGTCACAGCTCAAGGATGTATGCAAATTTGGGATTTTAACAGCCGACGAGTTGTACTCAAAGAAGACTCAAGTTTGCAGAATTGCAACTGGGGAACGCTTGTTGTAGATCAGGAAAGTCGTGACATAATTACTTACATTCACTCCCGGACAGACGGTCTGCACCGTTTGACAGGCCTTTCTACAGTTTCGACCGTAAAAACATTTTCACAGTCTACTCACCCGGGTTTCTGCCATTCGGACATATTTTTATCTAAGAATATGTTAGTGTATCCGGCTGTTGGAAAGTTTAGCAGCGAAAATCATTGCAAAATCCTCTCCATGGAATTGCTGGAATCAACAGCTCTTCCCAGTATACCTCCACTCACCTTTATCAAGGCCGTGGAAACTAACGAAGGCTTGGTGGTTTGTGGAAGTGAGGATGGCAGTGTTTACGTGTTCAGTATGAGTACTTTCTCCTTGGTCTCCAAAGCTTGTTTAGAAGCTGAAAAGGAAGGGCAAGTTAATAGTAGAGAAGTCCCTGAGAATGTTGAAGTTCCTTTCTGTTGCGACCATGACCAAATATCTGATCAACTACTGGTGGGCACATCGCATCGCAACTTGTACCTGTTCCAGTTATCCGAGTTGCTTCTTCAAAATGTTATTAAAATTACAAACGCTGGAACAACATGCATTTGTTTCCGAGAAGATGGACGTATTGTTGCAACTTGTGGAGCTGATAGACGTGTCAGACTATTTTCGTTTCCAAGAATGAAACCCCTTGCTGTCCTAACCTTTCACTCTCACTCGATTACGGCAGCAGCATTTATCTTAAATCCTCAGACAGATCATCATTGGCTGATTACTTGCTCCCAAGACTCTACAATCGCTGTTTGGGACCTATTCAACCACGAAAAATAGAATGTGAATAGACTGTCAGTTAGTTTAGCGTTTTGCACGATCTCAATGGTTATGTTTGTCACATGGACAGTGAATAGTGCTGAAGAGCTGAATATTTACGTTGCTCGTTTGTACTAATGTTACCTGTTATTGTTATATCGAACATTTTAGAAATAATAAAAAATGTTGATGTCAGACAATGAGTTTTTGAACTCCAAGGGAATTTTTGAATTTTCCTTGAGTTTGTACTAAATGTCGTTCTGAGAATTTACTACCTATAATTACTAATTTTAGAAAATGTGCACAGTATTTATGTGAATAAAATCACCAGTGTGAAGCTGTGTGAAACAACCGTAGGAGTTGAATCGATTCTTCGTTAATTCAAACGTTTGCTCATTTTATGCTTCAGGTGTCTGAGCTGAGTCGAAAAGGTTTCAAAGATGGATTTTCCAGCATCGTGGCTTCTGCATCCAGCGGTAATTTAACCCATTCCCAGTCCTACTATGGTCACGAAGAAATCCCTGATACTTCTCCAACGGAGCGCAGTTCTCTATTCAACACAGGAGCGGGTGGTGGTGGCGAGAATAGGTCTGCTGCATCAAAGAAGTGAGTCGATTTAAACAAAAAAGGAAAATTACAACTATTATATTCTATACAGTCATACCCTATTTCTGGTTATTTAGAATTTGATCCGTGTAGTAATGTGGATGGAAATTATTTATTGTGATTTTAGGTCGTCCGAAAGTTGGGATGACTGGGGCGCTGACTGGGAGTCCGGTGGAGGTGGAGGATACCAGTCACAGAATTCTCATAGGTCGGAAAAATCATCTACGTCCAATCGGAAATCTGACGACTGGTCCTGGGACAGTGGTTGGGAGTCAAAAGACAAATAATAGCTCGTAATTTCTACTTCAGGTTGAATTACTGAATTCAAAGGTCGCATACTTTTTCATATTTTTGCGAGTGCGACGGAAGTACTTCGAAATTAAAATTTACGACGACTATGCAGAGACATTCAATATAGTGGTTTTATTTTTCTTACTGTTCGTTGAAAAACACTGCGAGTGGCAATCACTCATAGTTTCTCTGTCTGTCACCTATGTATTCTTAATTCTATTGTAATGATGCATGTAAAAATATTGTGTAATTTTTTTAACAAATCTTTTAAGATATTTTTTATCGGCCTTTAGAACTTCCTTTGGATTTTCTTAAATCCAACAATTCTTGTGTTTTGCATTCTTTAATTATCGAGAAATATGATTGTAGCAGCGAACTATTTACGAACGTGTTGTGATGAATTTATCTGGATTCACAATCAACAATGAGCAAAGATCCAATTTTCTGGACTGCTATTGTAACGTGGTAGTTTACAAATGCGGAGAATCGTGGAAAGGAAGATAAGTCAAATTCGTCGTAAAACATAAATCTCGTAGACAAGGGTGGATTAATACAATAATTTTTATCCTGGCTCTAATCCTCAAAATGGCTTTGTGGGTATTTCCACTTTTACTCTGAGGGCCTTCGATAATTTGTTTTAACCCTGGCCCTAAATTGTGTATCCTGGCCCGGCCAGGGTAAATCCACCCCTGCTCGTAGATGCTGTAATGATTCATCAGTTTCAGAATAATGCTAAGGCATTGATGACCTATAAAGATGCAAATTAACTAATTGAATTTAAAAAGATTATAGCCCGCGGAGACAGGATACTTGTTGACATAACTCCACTTTATTTATTAAGAAATGTCAGTCAAAGGCTACAAAAAATATTTAGGTTATATTTTTAAATACAATATTATTGATTTTTCGTAATGATAAAAAACACTAGCTTACATAATTTAATTTTTAAATGAACCTAATTTAGACGAATAGTGGTAGTGCATAGTCATTTTACATACATAATACATAATCAGCCAGGTTGCAAATTTTATAGTCCTCGACTCTGGTTGTGTTGGTACTATTTTATTCCATAAAGCCTTCCGGAAATCTTTAGACCCTCTCAATTTAAAGCACTAATGAAGAGGGTTATTGTTGTCAAGATTCTTATTTTATCCTAGTGATAACTGATAATTTAAAATTATTGTTATTGTGTAATAATTGTACGTTACTGGTTAGCGTCAGACTTTAGGAAGGGAAAGAATTCAAAGAAAGTTTAATTGGGTGGGAAATCACAATAATGATAGTCGTTATTCTGCAAATGTAGCAGTAGCTCCTAGTTAACCAGAGGAAATCGTTGATCGTTAGCTTTTAAGGAAGCTGTTCCAATTTTAAGTAACCTTGTATCTCCAGGAATTTATATTTCTGTGTTTATTGATATTGCACTAGAGATTTGTTTTGAAAGCAAGATTCTGTGAGTATGCTCTTTCTAACCAAAAGATTCTTGATGGTGTGAGTTTCTAAACTTCGAGTGTAAAAAACTTCACTCATGATATATGTATACCCCGGGGATATATCTGGGTCGTACGACTATTCATTGTATTTATTATGATACATAGATTATGGCTACGTAGTAAAACCATGAATTATTAATGTCCAAGTAATAATAATTTTGTCTTTATTTTGTAGTTGGTAAAAAAGTACATAGAAAACTTAACAGTTACACTACATGCCTATATTCAAAACAGGGGGTAATAATTGATACTTTTGCAATTAATAATCAAACGTTTGAGCGTCTCCTTGGAACAAAATGATTTGGTTACTCTAGGAGTTACCAGAACAAAGATTTACGAACCAGCTTTTTAGCAGAAGTCCACCAACCTTCGCCGTCGTCACTGTCCGCGAAACCTTTCACTGCTATGGCGTTGTCACACACAGGCTCATCATCGTCTTCCTCAGGAAAGTAAAACGGAACCTCCTTACTCTCCTTCTTGTCGAGCTTATTTTCCACTACCATAGGCACCCGGATCTGATGATATAACAGTGTATTGATTAGAACTTTATTTTGTGTTAATTCATACAAACCCTACAAGCCAAATTCCAGGTGTCCTATGATTGTGAATATGCTTTCTTGTCACTTGTCACATAACTCATTGTCGGGGCTAGCACTGACTTTCAGTTACAAAAGTTTTTGCAGTAATCAAATATAATTACACTAGCTTGGTTACATAAGAAATACGTTACAATTTGTTTAACCTGGGTATTGTAATGCTAACTATGGCGAGGAACTTACATTAGAAAATCCTCTACGCGACAGACAAGTGTGGAAGACTCACTAGATAATGCGATGACACTCTACCATTAACAATGCTTGACATCCTTAAAAGTTTGTAACTGCTACTAGTATTATCAACCAGATACCTTGGTAGTGCATAGCCTCAGTGAAGAGTAAAAGAAACCATGCGTTGCCGATTAAAGGCAAAATAACAATCTGCAGTTTCATAAAATTCCAAGACATGGACTAGGTGAAAATTCTTCAAGAAAAATGAACTAGTCACTTCTTTTAGTATGTTTATTGCATTTGCATATATATATGTACGTAAGCTCGTTCTGTTTTGAGTGGAAACTTTAGATAACCAATTTTGCTTTAATGGATAATGGCACTTATGCTTATGGTTAGTTCATTTTACCTGTAGATGAAAAAAGGATAACTGTTAAAATATAGAAAATTAGATATAATTACAAAATTAGGGAAATTAAATTTCAGAAGTTTTACAGCTGAAAGATGCGGAAACTGAAAATAAATCCTGACTTTGCTTTACTTTCTTGGCCGCTGCCTCAAAAACGAACTACGAGGATGGAACAAATCTTGAAAAATCGGTAAGAAACTTTGCTACAAAATGGGGAATCGAATCTACTTTTACAGTTGCCCCTTCTCCGGGCTGATGAGGGGAATTTATTTGTGGCACTATGCACAGGGTGTCCCATATCCCATATATGTTTCCCCTAGCACATGTAAGGGGCAACGACTTAAAATATGCGATTCCCCGCATTTTTTCCACATTTTTCAAAATTTGTTTCAATTCATGGACGGTCTGTCGTTCGTAAAAATATTTCAACGTTCTAAAAGTAGTTGTGGGGTTTCATTTGGGTCTAATATCATCTTCTTGGGTTAAAAATTGAGGTCTCAGGACCTAACAATGTGAGCCAAAATTGAAAGTTTGACTTTTTCCAAAATGGTGAAGTAAAAAGAAAGTTTTTTTTTGTCCATGAAGAAATGGCAAAAACAGAAACTCTCCAGTTCTGCATCTTTGCTCCTCAAGATAAATTTCCCCAACCTTGCTCTCAGTACTCACGAGTCAAGTCCACAAATCTCAACGTGGGGACTTGTGGTAGTTCCCCAAAAATACCATAACATTCCTTACAAACGAGCGTCAAAACAAACATCAGAAATTGTGTTACCTGTAAACAAAAATTTGTAATGCCGACTATCCGCAAAAAATCTCGATTTTGCTTCACATTCTTGACGACAGTGTCTGCAATTTTTGACCCCGGTCAATGAAAAAAATTTTGAAAAATCTAAAGAATTTGCTTGAAAATGGGGGAATCGCAATTTTTTGCCGTTGTCCCTTCTATGGGTTAGGGGAAAGAAAAAGGATGCGTGACACATAGTACATATGTGCATACATTCTACATGCTTTTCTATGGACTGATGGACGGTTGAGGTATGTGGCACCCTGTATACGTATTTCTTTTACTTTTACATCTTTCAAACCTGCTGAGTATTTTCGGTGGAGAAGCAAATGTTAAACATGTTACTTGTGTAAATGTAAAATGGTCAAGTAAAAGCCTCTTGAAGAGAAAATATAATATGTAGGTTCAGGAAAAACAAAACGAACAGTTGTAAGTGCACTTGTAGCAAATGCCGCAGGTATACCACCACCTGTCTGCCTTAAAATTTGTGAAATCTCAACGATATTTCACAAGTCATCAACAGGTTTCTTGTGGGAAACAAATGGTCCGTACAAGTGTTAGCAATAAACAGCAAAACTTACAATTTCGTTGTTTTCATTCCTTGTGATAAGACTGCAATGAAACCCCAGACTTGCGACAGTCATTCCGAGAACTTCAGGTCTTACATTTCTTGATCTAACGATGCACAAATGTTGCTCCGGATTAAATGCAATTGAAATGACTCCATCAATCCGCACCAGAGCTCTCGTAATTACAAACCGGCGTTCCTACGGACACATCAGTCCAAGTTAGATAATCAAATACGACAAAAGAGTGGAGCCATCACGTTCAATGAGTGGAAGCAACGTAGACAAAAATAAGGATAAGCTTGATTATCGATTTCTACCTGAAGTAGTTTTGGAGAATTTTACATACTATAGTGTAAATAAAATGTGGAATCCGTTCGGAAATGATAACTGTAAGTTCGCAGGGAACCTACAAACGAAGAAAAGTTAGGTTGTAGATTGAAACAGAAAAGTGGATATGGATAATTAAAGGTCTTCATCGGATCGGATTGATCCGGACGGATTCGGATCGGATCGGATTCGGATAGGATTGAAAACACAATTAATCCTATCCGTCAAACATATGGCGGACCGGATGCATCATTTGAATCCGTGTATTTATTTCGGATAGGATTTGATGCAGTAATGAATGCATCCGACCGGATAGGATGAGCATGTTCTGTGTTTTCGGATGATCCGGCGGATATCCGCGGATATCCGTCTTTTAGACGAGCCCTCTCGTGAGGAATAATGCTATCATATTGTCACGCATTTTATAGTAGAGAGATTCTTGGATTTGAAATAGAGGTGAGGTCAGGAAGCGGGCTATTAGATTCGGGCCGGCCCGAACCCGACCCGGCCGGGTTTTTAGCCGGGTTCGGGCTGCAAATACGAACTTACGTCGGGCTCCGACCGGGTGCACTAAATCAATGAAACCGGGTTAAGATCGGGCTTGGGCCTGCATTTATTTTTCAGTTCATAATCTTCAAAAAACTTCAGAGCTGTTTTGCTCCGTGTGTGCACGTTTATTGGGATGGACAGTATATGCAAATAAAATAGAATATGTAAATAGAGGTTTCACAGCGGATTCAATTGTTGGTAAAAAACCGGATTTTCATCGGGTTTTAAAACTATTTAAAGATCAGGTTTTTAGCGGGTTCGGGTTGTAAAATATTTTGGAGACCGGGTTTTTAACGGGTTCGGGTTTCACAAAATGTGAAGTGCATAAAACGGGCCGGGTTGAATATCGAATATTTAGCCCGTTGGCGGGCGGGGTGCTGAGTATTGAGTATTTGCTCGGGTTTCTTCCGGGTTCGGGCCTGAAGTCAAGCCCGAATCCCACCTCTAATTTGAAACTTTAATGCATTCAAGAGAATTCTCGTCCTCCATACACGCATGCAACGTGCCCGGCATCAATTGTTCAAATTCTTCGTGAATTTGTTGTTACATTTTTAATTATTTTTCTTAGTACTTATTTCCAACATCAACTGAAAGAGTTGGTGGAAAAATATTCAAGACAAAAGAATCAAGGAAAAGCCGAGTCAATTATATTGAATGCATAATCTATTTGTTTTCAGTTTTTTGGAAGCAAAATTGGTTTTGCATCTAACGAGGTAATTATCGATACACCGGAATTTAAACATTTTCATATTGATTTGAATGTGATAAAATTAGAAACATGCCCAATATATAAGATATATCTGTTTTACGGTCTCTTGAAGTAAGGTTCGGATATCCGCGGATATCCGAACCTTTTTTAACTTTTGGCATTTCGTGGATAAAATGTTTGTATGCAGTAGGCTATGTAAATAAAGAACATTTCATAATATATTGTACGCCAAAAGTTAAAAATTTTGAATTTTTTTACATTTTTCATGAAATTTTGAAAAATTTTGAAAATTTTCAAAAATTGACAAAACCTGCACAAGAACATGTTTTTCTGATTACGTAGCACGAAACAGGGACGAAATCGGACGAGCCGTTTTCGAGAAAATTTGGTTTAACCGAAAAAACCGATTTTCCCCTGTAATTCCCGAACCGTTGAAAATTTCGAAAAAATTCAAAGACAGATGGACCCTGGGTGTGGTATATTATCCATATCCACTTTTCTGTTTCAATCTACAACCTAACTTTTCTTCGCTTGTAGGTTCCCTGCGAACTTACTGTAAATATACTACATAAATTCAGCGTATAGATGTATTGCTGAATGGGCCTGATTATAACATAGAAAGCTCCCTTATGTGTACTAGAAAAGCAAAAATGGACTGTAATAAGTGTACATAAATATTTTGGCAAAATGTCGTGCATCTTCAGGACATTTGCAGGTGGGCAGGCATAAAACGCAGGACATTTTCGATTGTGTAACCTAAGGCTTCCATCCGACCGGATAAATCGAATATCCGATCCGAACCGAAATTTTCGGATAAATTTTCTTATTATCCGATCCGACCGTTACGGATCGGATAAAAACTTTATTCATCCGTATCCGATCCGACCCGCGGATATCCGAAATTATCCGAATTGATACCAGTGGATGATGAAAAAAGTATTAGGAATTTTCACTACAAAAATGCATTAGCTTTTTACTACATCACAATATTAATCATTTTTGCATACATTACGTACAAACTGAGGAAAAACTTTAGAACACCGCTGTAAATTTGAAGCACAGAATTAATAAGAAAACACGTAAAAGCGGCACAGTAACTCCTTGGAAAAATTGTTGGTGCACACTTCGGTCTTATTGGTCGCTCGAACGCGCTAAAAATTTGATTTTCGGATATCCGTCGGATTATCCGTTTATCATTTGTGATCCGAACCGGTCGGATAAAGTCATTTCCAAATCCGATCCGATCCGAATCCGATGACCGGATAAGGGGTACGTATCCGATCCGATCGGATTGTATTCGGATCGGATAAGTAGTGTATCCGATCCGATATTTCGGATATCCGCGGATGATCCGATCGGATGGAAGCCTTAGTGCAACCCTGATTATAATTTATAATCAAGCCTAACTACACTCACGACATATGCACAACTTGTAGCCTGTTACCACTTCATAATTAAGTACTTCAGTTAAACTGAATAAAATAGGGGTCGGGGACGGACATACGGAAATCACCCGCGTTTTATGCACAGTAGGTCTAAATGTTAAAAATGCTTGAACAACTAAAATGTGATATTTACCTACCTTATTCAAAGCGTGGTTTAAATACAGTTGAGTCTTTCTTGCAGAACTTAAAGGCTTTGCGAATTCGGAAAGTCGGGGATCACCATACTGTTCTTGGTTCAATGTGCCTGTGTTATTACAAAAATGTTTCTTCGAATTGTTGATGAGATCATAAAAGTTTGAGGCCTTCTGACGAACAGCTCCATTAATACTTTCGTTTCTAAATCAAGAAATTAGTCAGTTAGTTTTGCCGACAAGAATGTCTCTATGTCTCCATAAAACCATTACAAAATTCATAATAAAACCTACAAAAGCAAAAATATAACTCACTTAGAAGCAGCAAGAAGAGCATCCGTAAAGTGTAGAAGTTCCCTCAACCGAGGTAAATTATCCCGATTTTTAACCAGAACATTGATTACTTTGAGAACGCCCACTAAAACTTTATCCGAGTTAGAAGCCAAGCAGAGTGACAAAAATGGTCCGACAACTGCATCCTGTAAGTACAGCAAATAAAATCAATATATAATTAATCATTTAGGAGTGGATTAATTGCAAGTGGAATATTCCATGTACACAGTGACAATAATCATTTGCTACGTGCCCCCTAACCCTAACTCACATAAGGAGGTCACTTATAAAATATTTTATTCCTACAGTTTTTAGCTTCCAGATTTTCTAAAGTATACTTTATTGACCTAGTTCAATATTTGAGGTCACAGGGTTAAAAAATGTGAAACTTCAACTTTCAAATTCTTCATTTTCAATATTCTCACACAATATTGTTTTCGAGAAAATGCTTTGACGATCAATTTCGAGGAAATGTGATTAGGCTTTTCAGGGAGCTATCAAACGGATTTCTACGTTGAGAATTATGGATATGATAAAAAAGACAGGGAGCAAGGCTGAAGAAATTCTTGTGGAGCGCAACAGAAGAAAATGCGAAGGAGGAGGAATTTCTGACGTTGTCATTTTATCAAGGAAGACCTGTCCGTGATAAAAGTATTTCAAAGCACTAGGCTTGTAGTAAACATTGGAATTCATTTTCTTTAAAATCAACAGTCAAAAATTGAGCGAGGCCACAGCATCCAAATATATGATTACAATTTATTTCAAAAGAAGCAATATGCTTTGATACATTTAAATATCTTTGGATGATGAGTGTCAATTTTTTAAGATGGATTGTTGATATTTAATGAAAATGAATCCCGTTGAAATTGCTAAAAGCCTAGTTCTTTGAATTGTTTTAATAACGGACAGGTATTCCCAGATAAAATGACAACGTCAGAAATTCCTCCTCCTACGCATTTTCTTCTATTGCGCTCCACAAGAAGAATTTTCCAACCTTGCTCCTACAGCAGGGAACTTATGCCGGTTTAATTCTCCAGTAATTACCTTCAAGAACGACAAATGGTTTTCTTTATTCCTAACGCTATGCAAGTACTGCCCCAGAACTTGCAGATAATACAGTTCATTTGCAGCTGTCGTCGTGGCGCTGGCATTGACTTCATTATCATCAACCGAACCGGGTTTCGGTAGTGACGGAGTGTTCTCATCCTTTGTTAGATCTTCCGAGGATGACGGTGCAATGTTGACAGGAGCATATTCACTGTCCACTTCCAAGCTTAGTGCTTCATTTTCTACAGACAATCTCGGATAACTCTCGTCATTGTCCTCTATTTCAACCCCCTTCATCTGGCTCACAAGGTTTTCGGCAGCAGATTCCATGCCTCTGGGAGGTACACGTTGGAAATGTCACTAAACCAAGAGTAAGCAGTAAGCACATTATTGTACACAAAATCAAACAGCATAAACATTTACCAATAAATACAGTTCATTCTATTTATAAGAGCACCCCTTCAGTAAGCAAAAACTCATTGCAATAGTGGCATGCTGTCTTGTATGTATTTTAGGGGTTCCCTCTTAGGTAAAATTTGACTTTTACTGCTGAAATCATCTCTACCACCTGGATTCTAGATATCTATCTATCTACTACCCACCACCCACGTAACTACCACCCATGCCCATTTATCACTTCTCGCTCATTATCAGAGGAAAAACAGATCACTTCCGCAAACAAGTAGTTATTTAATTACTCACGCAGCCCACGAAAACTAGTTTTAGTTCCTTCTTGCCTGAGTCTTTGATTTCCTTCGTTTTGTTTAAGACAGGTTCGAAAATTGACAATGGTGATTACAACCACATTTGCTTCTGCTATCTGACTTTCTTCATGTCTTCAAAATCTTACTAGTTTTGGTTAGATTGTTGTTAAAAAACGGGAAATATTAACTACAACTCATGATCGTAATTTATTTATCTTATTGAACTGATCCCATCAGTTACAGCAGTGTCATTTGGGTTGGGTGGTACCTAACGGGTGGTTTGATAGATACTAGAGGGGAAATGGGTAGCAATAAAATGCATCACTATTATGTCTCTACGGGGGGTACACCCGTACACCGTGGATGATTTCACTCAAAGTCAACTCAAGCCGGGTTATTTCATAAAGTTAATTGTTTGCGGCCAGGGTCATAGTGGGACAATGGGTTACTGAAAATTCTCCCAAATACCTTGGCTCCTACAGATGCAAATAATCTCTTTGTACAAAAAATATTTATCCCGAACGCTTAAAAATTATAAGTAATCACCAACCACCACAACTACAAGCACTACACTACAACCCAACTCATACTCCCATCATGACATAATAACCGGTGAATGACCGAACTCATCTATAATATTCATATTAACAACAATAATTATAAATATTAAATATAACCTATAATTACCTCAATTATCAAGACTTTCAACGTTTCAACATTCAAATGAGTCTTCCAATGAGATTTTGAGGAGTCCAATAGCAAGTCAAGAGTCACCCCAGAATCCAGAACGTGGTCTGCTAAATCAATTCCAGAATAAGTCAAAAATCTAGAACCGATCAAATTCCACCACCAACTACTCATATACCCTGTCAACATTAACTTAACACACTTCATTAAACGAATAATAAATCACCAATAACTGCTGCCAAGGAAGAACTCAAGAGTCAATACAGTCCAAACTGGGAATATGAAAACAATGTATGTACTTATTTAGGAAGAACGCATGTATGTATAGGTACTTCAATTATGTAATTATATTACTCAACAGCAGTCCAAAATCAAGAATACATGCAAAAATCAACTAATCAGATAGTAAACACATTGAACTTCACTCAATAGTTAATTATTGGGAGACTGGAACAACTCATGCCTCCTGCAGTTGCCTAATTATTTTTGCGGACGGAGGAACAATCCGCTATTATTAAACCCTCTAATTTTACCGGGCTACCTGTCTCTTGTGCGGATAAAACTCAATAAAAGTAGGAATTCAAATACTGGAATATGATGTTGGATTGGAGTATTGGAGTTTTGTTGTTGGAGAGTTGGAGCCGTTGGAGGGAATTATTTCCACGCTACTTGGTGTACTTTATACTTGTGAGAATTATGTAAGTACATGTGAATGAGAATAATTATTACCTGTGATGCCCCGAAACAGAGTAGATTTCCGGCAGACGGAAGAGATAAGATTGTAAAGGAATATTTCTCACTGCGGTAATAAATTTGGGAACCGGACTAGGATATAGGCAGGACTCGACACATGCAACGAACGTCCGTTATTTCTTCCTCATTCCCTCCGACAAAATTCAAACATGAGCCAATGGAAAGGATTGGCGGTAAACGCAGCCAAGGCTCTAACGGTTCCACAAACCAGCATGCACCAGTCTTCCACTCCTAGCACCAATATTCTAAATTATTAACTCTCCTGTCAGTGTACTTGAGTGAACGGTGAAATAAATCAGCTCTCCAAATCAGCTCTCCTTCACCACTTTAAAAAAAAAGATTAAATTTATATTTATTAAATTAATTTACTATAATAAATGGATAGAAAAAATTCGGTGTGTACCTTTAAGGAATCTGGATGAATGAATTGTGTCACGGGAATTCGGAGTTTCGGGGAAACGAGAGGTCAGAGTTTAAAGAAATAAAATGTATAATGGATTGTATTGTACGAATCCAAGAACCTTGTGTACTTGCACTTGCTTGACCTCGATGAAGAAGCTAAATGATTGAGATTTTTTTTGTGGATAAAGACTAATAATGAGCATGGAGCTTCACGAAGTACAAAATAGGCTTCAGTTCACAAAAATTGAAGAGCAGAATCCAGAAGTTCATTTCTCTTTGAGGGAGCCTTGTAAGGGAAAAGACACGTGTAGACTTTTTGCTTTGAATTCAAAATGCATCCATGGCATTATACTACCTCTTCGCCGTTGAAATTCTCGTCCTCATTCGACTAAGAAAGGCATGTATATGCATCATTGTCCGCCTGGACAGTTGAAACATATCCATTAAGTATCCTTATTTGTGTGTAGATTTTAGGCTAAATAATATTAAATTTTAAAATGACTGATGTCGATGTTCCTCAGCATTGAAAATGGTGCAAATAAAGAATCATGAAATTCATGAAAATAGTATACATCCATGACCTCAGAAACTTCAAGTTTTTGGTTGACAATAAATTGTTATGAATGCTTTAATCTAAGGAATTCACACTGTACATCCAGCTTCATGAAAAACAAAAATAGATGTTATTAACCATATGTGCATGAAGAGACACAATAATGAAGATGCTGTACAAAAGCATGTAGAACATTTTGCTTCAACGACGATAGTCTATGTATTCATCCCACGACTGATTAAGGCTCTAAACTTGGCTCTAACCCTGATAGACGAAATGGGATCACTAAAAAAACACTACTACTGGGTATCACTGCTTGCAGCAATGCTTTGGCTCATAATATACTGTCAGTGTCAGTTTCGAAGGGGATGAATTCCCACATGCAACGTGCAACTCTGTTCCCGCATAAACAATAATAACCTGCAAAACGGCTTAATGGCATGTGAACTATAGTTGCTCTCAACCAGTGCAAATGTTAAATTGCTTAAAGCTAAAACAATAATAATTATATATAATTCACAGTGTGAGTGTCCTATAGTGTCAGTACGGTGAACGCTACGGAGTGGATTAGAATTTTTATTGACACGAGTTATCAAGTGACAGTTGGAGTTTGAGTTTGAAGAGATTTATTGTTATTGTTACTGTGTTGGTTACTTATTTGGAAACCATGACTTATTACCGGTGAGAAGTTAAAATATTCCAGTTTTAAGGGCCTTACATATTTCGCTTGTAATTATGCCTTGTTCCTTGTTTGGTGTGTACAAATAGCGAAAATGAATGCCGTTTAGTTTGTAAACCATTTGGGTTGTCATCAGCTGAGGACTCGGCCAAACTTTTTCATATGAAGTAAGAATTGGTTTGTTTTTTGGTTAATTAATTTAATATGGATCAAATTCTTTCAAAATCAGAATCTATGCACTGAATTTACCCTGAGAAGAGAATATAAAATAAAATATTTGAATGAAACATGAAGTACTACACTTCGATCTGAAGTAGTAGTTTTGCGGATTTGTGTATTATCTAATGGGATTTATCGTTTGTAAAGACGGGTGGACCTCAAGTTGAAGAATTAAAATAAAAGCACCATGGCCTCATCTCAAGTTACTTTAAGGTCCCAGCGTAGTCCGTTTGATAAGGCGTTATTGGTGGATTTGGGCGTACTTTGTGGAGTGATTTTGGGATACCATTATGGAGTGAGACCCTTTGCTGGCATTATTACTGAGCGGGTAAAAGTACCATGATTGGAAAACTTTGCAAGTATATTATTGAGATTTATTGCTAAGATTGGTGATTTTGTGATGACAGATCGGACCTTTATTGGAAAGTCTGAGGAATGCACCCCATGGGGTCCGCTATCAGGTGGACGCATTAATTCAAGCTTATCGAATGTATCAAAGACGAGGGAGTTTGGTCAGAACTATTGCTTACTACGTCCCGTTTTTGCAACCCACACCTAGAATAACCTTTGGCTCACTAGAGGATAGCAATACACATTGCACTTACATCCCGAGAGGTTTCGTGTCTGCTCGAAAATTTATTGAAGAAGACACCTCGGAGACTGACGAGTCGGATTATGGAGAGTCAGGACTGATTCACGCATTTGGACCTGAGGAAGACCTAGTTAGCGAGGAAGATGCTAGAGCTGAGAGTGTTAGTTCCAGCTTGTGGGGTTCAACGGATCTGACCATTAATTTTGATTTGGAGTGAGAACTTAAATTTCTAATGTTGATTACTGTAAGGCTCGGTATCATTTGATCTCCTGTAGCTCACATAAAGAAATGACTCATCCAATATTTGATTCCTCTAGTTTGTAGTCAACTCCTATTTTGTTCATTGACCGTGTCAATTTTTAGGGTCAAAGGGATCATAAACGTGAAGACCGAACGTTAGGGTTTTTTATAGATTGAAATTAATGTGTTTTAATTTCGCCTAAAAAAATCAGAATTTGTTTTGACGCTAGTTTGTAGGAAATAAAGGGGTTTCCAGAAGACCTATCTGATATATATATATATATTCCTTAGCAGCAAAATTTTAAAAAAATCAAAATAAGTATGAAGTCAGTTTCTAGTTTTCCATTTTTCAAGCAAATTCGCCGACAAACAATCAAGCCATTGAGTTTGCAGCAAATTTCATGGGTATTCATTTGCTAGTACTACAATATTGAGACAATTGTAAGTCGGAAATGACGGCCGTAGCAGTAAAAATCATCGGTAACAAGTACTAAAGACCAAAGCGTAAAGTCGTCAAGGGGGCAAAGTGAAGCGGCATCTGTGTATCGATATCGTAAACAACGTCCATAAAAGTTTTGTGCCTCGGGTAGAGCCTCTGGAGAAGCCGTTTGTATTAAATGTAACCTATTTTAATTTTCTGAGGTCAAAAAACCGCTATGGTCAAACGGATGTCCTGTTCTTCTCCAAAATCAATAGGGTTCCGGCACATTAGACAAGGTGTCACTGTAAAGAGTTTGAATTGTGTTGTGACGTTGGTTCGGCAGTTATCGTGATGACGGACAGAAATCAACACGATATCAAATATGGAACTACGTTTCGCCTTGCACCTAAAAAGAGTGACTTAAGTTCTAAATAATGTAATACCTGCAGACATTGATGATAACCTGTTGGAATAATTCATAGTCTTGCTTCGCCTTATATGCTGCTGCAGCCGTAATTTTTGATTAAGGCTACTGATAATAGATCGAAATTATTCCTCGTGAAACAAACCCCAAATTTTTTTATGTCCAGCTTGCTTGAAAAATTGAAAATCTCAAATGTCTTTATACTCCAATTTTTTTTCAATTTTGCACTAGAAGGAATATTTCGCTAACCTGGCTACCACTTTTTTACCACTGCTCTTAATGCTGAGACCAGTCAGTTAGCTCACTGGAAATACCATAAAATTTCCTGCAAACCTGCATCAAAACATATTTTGAAAATGTTTTTTTGAGGGAGAGAATCATGGAAGTTTATAAAAATTGAGGTGGTTAAAAATAATTCAAATGTGTTAACGTTTCAGCATACCAAGATTTCATCCCAAGTGTTCTACTCCAAGTTTAACCCAAGGTTCCAACGAATCTGAGCTACATTCAAATTTGGAGTCTTCGACATTAAATGCCGCAACGCAAGCTAAGGTAGCCGCTCTAGAACACGAACTTTCAGAAATGCGGATCATGATTGCGAAGATTTTGGCTACTCAAACCTCATTATCAGTACCATCAGAAGTACCTGCTACTACTGAAAAACCACCAGTATCCCTTCCCCCTGCGCCGCCACCCCCACCTCCGCCTCCACCTCCTCCTCTTCCTCCTGCAATCTTGGTACCCTCATCTAAAGTTATTAATCTCCGAGTTGGGAAACCGACAGAAGCATCCCTTATAAAGACCGTTGATAAAACACCAGGAAATTCTCAACCCGCGACAATGTCCGATGTGCTGAAGGATCTTCCATCTGTGAGACTGCGTGCAGTTGCCAAGTAAATGAAAATTTTGAAGATATTTTTGCTTCATTACTTTTTGTCATATTTCATCATAAAAAGGCGCATATTTTCATTGTGATGGTTAATGGTATTGAATATTTCAATGAAGTTGCACCTAGAGCGTGTAATTCTGCTCCAGGTAACTAAAGTATGTTATGTTGCACAGGTTCAGAATAATGCAAAACTGTTATTTAACAATAAGTGGAACAATTTAAATCAAGCGATACTCAGCAACTAACTAACTTTGTTTAAACAATACCTCGCTGCAAAAATGTTACTTGAATGTCGTGTATAATGAACTGAGAGAGTAATTTCCAGATACGTGAAAGATTGCAAGTTTCTAAGCACTAAGCTGTCAATGCTTTCAACAGTTTTTTGTAGCAATTCTTTAAAAAATCTGGAATTGAATATTTTTTGTACCCTCCTTGTGTGGGTTGAGTGGGGGGGTTATCTAAAAAATGTGTTGGGTACCTCTACATAATCGATTTTGACGCATAAAGTCCCCCTGGGACCTTGCTCGTTTTTCGAGTGTTAACTGCTTTTATAACAGATTATCTGATCTTGCAACAGTAACTGCTTCAGCAATATTTAGCTCTACCGACGTAGTCGACCAAATATTATGGCTCTAACGAGGTAGTAGGGCAAATTTCTTTAGCTCTACTATTCGTAGTTGTGAATTTTTATGTTTGTACTTTGTACTCAGATAGTTGGGCAAAAACTATAGGTTTTACCAAGTGTGTAACTTTCGCGAATAGACTTTACTAGTTCTGATGTGAATATTTTAAAAGTAGTTTTATACTGTTGTGTAGTTTCCCGATAAGGCTTTACTGTGCCTCAGGTACATGTTCATGCAGGCACTCCGGAACGTCCAAAAAAGTGGGGGGGACAATATTGTAAAATTAGTTTTCGTTACTTTGCTATTGGTCACATACAAACGTATGTACGTACATATGTATATACGGTTACACATTATTTTTCGTTAGTTAACATGCAAAATATAGAACTTTTAATTTTTGTTCCAAATTTTTTTAAAAGAACAAGTTTTTATAGAAGACACCAACTAAATCTCATATATTAGAAACATTTTATTACACACACTAAATGCTATCAAAATTTTACTGATTTCAAATAGAGGTATCAAAGAATAGATTTCTCGATCTATTTCCGGGAATGGTTCAATCTGTTCTTTCATTTTTGGTCTGACATGGTCCAAATGTAGAACCATTCCTCTAGATTTGTTCCACAATTTTCGTCCAACGAACATTCTACAGTAGATTTACTGGTTTAGAAGTGCATGACCTTTTCTATCCGTTGGAACAGACCAAATTTTGCGTCGGTGAATTTTTTGACGTAAATGTTTCACCAAACAACAATATTTCATTTTAATTATTAATATCCCGAAATAAACTCTTCGGGTGACGTTTTAATACTCAGTTGTACTCTTTTCAATAATATTGGCGCGCTAAAAACCTATTGAGTTTATAAATTGCTCCTAGCAAATTTTCGGTTCAGTTCGTAATACCGGAATGGTATTATCTGTCTGGTCCGACATTTTGGAACAGATTTATTGGTCTGGCATGAATTTGGAACGAAATTCAAAGTAAAAGTTTTAAATTGTTCAAACTTTTGATCCAGGTCAAGATTTTGGCCTGGATCAATCTGGCAAGGGGAGGTCAATTTGTTCGGCATACGAACGGGAAATAATATTCCAAATTTAGCAATAGTAAAGAATGTTGGATAGGAAAATAACCTCAAATTTTTTTATGGGCTGCGTTGCGTTGAATACCTAAGTTACTATTTGAATAATCACGCTATCACACAATTTCAACCCTGAAAGTATTGCAATACTGGCATAAAATCGTTTGAATAAGTTCAAAATCATTATCAAGGATGAAAACGGTAGCTTTAAAAAATCTAATGTTGACTGCAGTATGACCTACTACTTTCACTACTCAATTTTGGTAGTTACCTAGACGAGCCGATCTTCACATGCATGCATATACCAGGATGGAAAAGATATTTATCATTTGAGTAAACAATTTTGTTTAGAAGAGGTAGTTTGTTGGGAGTTTTAAAAAACAACTAACAGCAGTTTGTGGAGGATTTTTAAAAAAACATGAAGCTTCATAGAAAATTTGACTTCAAAAAGTTAAGAAAAGGTTAATTCGATTCTTAAAAGTGGGGGGGGGACAGCAGAATAGCCTGTCCCTCCCTGACATTTTTTGGGAGGGACAGTGACCCTCCTGTCCCCCCTTATTCCGGAGTGCCTGTGTTCATGTGTTCATATATTGGCACTGTGTATGTGTAACTAAGATTTTAACGCATCTAATACAAACGGGATTAGAGGATTGGGATTATTATTGAAATAATTCTCACTAAAACAATGGGAAAAGCGTTTACATAACTGAATGCATGAAAATGTGGCAATCAGGTTTTAGTGCTTGTGTATTAATTTTATTTATCATTTAATAAATTTATTTGATTGTTTGTGTTTGGTAGGTCTCCTGGCGGAACTCCAATGAGACAGCCAAAGAAGTCGAATCCTAGTGATCCTGCCAGTATGATTGCAGCTGCACTGAAGAAACGATTTGCAAGGATGCACTCTCCTGGCTCTGAAATTGAACAGTCTGACTCTGATGAGGACAAAGAAAACGCTGGTGGTAAAAGCGATAGTATTATTATTGACGAATTTGAAGACACAAGTCCAGAAAAGCCTGACTGTTCCGTGGTGCGAAACCGTCGAAACATTTTTGAGACAAAGAGATTCACTCAGACTAATCAGAAAAGAATTATAGTACAGCACAGAAACTCCTTGGAACAGCGTCAGGTCCCTTTTGATAACCGAGTCAACTTCCCTGAAACGTACTAACGTCGCTCGTTATGGATGTGTGTAAGTGCTCGTTAAGTGTTTACAGAGACCACAGGTCCAGAAATGGACAAGAACGAAATCTTTGTTTTTGTTAACATGTATATGACTGTTCGAAAACTCCAATTATTATTATGATAAACAAATTATTTGTAATAAAGTGGAACTTTAGTTGGAACTTTACTTTTGAGACTAGAAAATGGGCGGAGGTACCTCAAGGGCTTGCACAAGTAATTGTTGCTTACGTCATTACTGTCACCATCAATTTTAATTAAGCTGCTATTTTTTTGTTACGTTCTTGTGTGTTGTACCTAACTGTTATATTATTCACAAGATTTGACATTTTTTTACGCACATAAATAGATATATGTAAAAGTAAGGTGATTGGTGAGACTGGTACATTATATATGACAAATCTATATGAATTTCTTTGACCTAATAAATGCGTCCAATCCATATTTTAACGACAGGGTTGTGTACAGCGAGTGTGCGTGTATACGTTCTATTATATGTAGTCCTTTTTACACATTAAGTACGAGTTCTAGCTCACATGTTGGAATGTCGTCATGTAGTTTATTTTTATTTGAGTGAACTTCTCGGTGCCAGTAGTGCTGTGTTTGTATTTGCTCGTTTTGTTTTATGCTATTCAAATATGAACAAAAGGAGAACAATCTAAGTTTTATTTTGTTCACAGAGTTTTGGAGTTACGGATTGTTCAAAAAACAATCCGAAATTTTTTGTTCTAAAGATCTAGAATCTAGCCCTTTTTCGAACTAAATGGTTTACTTGAGTACTAGAGTATATAGTAATTGATTGATGTAATTTGGGTCCGTGTGCAAACCAAGAAACGGGATGGAACTAATTTTAAGTTGATTTGCCTTACAATTCCCATATATGTACAATACGCTTTAAACATGTTGGTAGTTCTTAGGATGTAACGCTCCTACGACTCCTACCCTAATCAGGAAGATCCTCAGGAACGCTCCTCCCCAGTGCACAAAAGTTCCTGTAACTGTCAACATTATCAACAAACGAGTCACATGGTACAACCGATACGCATTGTCTTGGGAACCCCCGATGCATTCATGTAGCAACGGGATTCAAACAAAACACAGGACATGTTTTAGTACTCCCCTAGTAAGTTCCAGAACTCAATTAACTCGGGTACGTTTTGCGTTGTTCCTTCAGGAGAGACCTCGAAAGTTTCAAAATTCTAAACATTATCACTCGTAAGAACCCTGCCTACTTTGAATATCACATGTTAAATCCCATTTTTTACCATTCGAAATTTAGCATAGTAATCCGAATATTTCCTTCAAACCAGAATATCCGATTATCTAATTTAAGCAAACTCTTGGGAAAAGTTCTGGGACGGCCAAAACATGATACTATAAGAACCAATTATACATGGTTTAACAGAACCCTTCTCCCTGTAGCGCATATAAAGAATACTTAAAACATTCATCCCAATAAATGTTTATCCACTTACAAAAGAAAGAAAGTCAAAATAATTAAAAATTTGATGTGACATTGAAAAACTTAAAATCCTTAATAAATTTCGAATTTGCTTCGGAATATTAACCTTCGCTAGGACAATGATACAAACTTCCCTTAAAATAGAGAAGACACGTATTTGTCACTACTTATTCCGTATAAAGACTAAAGACTAACGCGAAGCAAGTTTTTTGTAACGCCCTGTACAGGTGGTGTTTTATATGTATTTTTTACACCCTCCTCCATACAACAGACAACGAAACAAAATATCTGATTCCACCATTATGAAGGACATTCTTTTCTTTTTTCGTAATTTAGTTTCATTGACGTAGGTCAAAAATTGAGGTAACAGTCCTCAAAAGGACGGTTAATCGAGACAAAAAATCGAGATTTTTTGAGGACTGTCGGCGGTCCGGCATTACCAATCTGTTTTCGTAAAATGTTTTCCTGAAGTTTCTTTTGACCCTCATTTGTAGGAAATTTTAAAATCCTTGCAAAAATAGCGAATTGGCTTTACACTTTTGCGACTGTGACTACTAATAATTGGGAGAGAACAATAAATCAATTTTTGGAGTAACTGGAAAAACATTGTTAGGATGAATGTTTTGTGTAGGTGTATTCCTCATATGTATATGCTACAGGGGGAAGGGTTTTGTTACACCATGTATAATTGGTTCTTGTAGTACCAGAACTTGCTTCCCAAGGATTTGTTCAAATCAGATAATTCGAGATTCAGTTTTAAAGGAAATATTCGGACTAGGGCATATGGCACATTGTGTAGTTGTGGTCACGACGGTGCTTGATGTTTTTTTTATTTTGTAAGTAAACGTCGTAGTGGGTTTTTCTTTCAACACAGAATTGATGCGGCAATTTAATTTATACCACCGAATATCTCACCTAGTTTTAATTTTTTTCGGAGGTATAGTGGAGGACTGGAAATCATTATTAGCCTGGAGGGCGGAATTTAAGATCCAATGATGATTCTAGATGTGATGCAATAAAGTCGCACTTTTCTTGCACTTTGTAATTTATACTAGAATGAAGGCATGAATCTTGCCTTTCACGCCTCATCGTCCGAGAATGCATTAGTGTCAACATGTCGGATCTTATGTTTTATTACGTGGGCAACGTCTGCAGGACCGGGTTCTATTCACTTATTCTGTTTAATTTTCATCTATAGATACTTCACCAATGTATGTAATTATTTATAATCTTGAAATCAATATCTACAGGTAAAGATCTTTATTGAATATTTTCAACAGTATCCGTTCTATAGTAAAAATTACTAGAATATTTTTAGTATTCATTATTTTTTGTGATACAGTCGCTGTTTTCGTAGTACTAGTATTTTTTGAGTGCACAAGACTTACCGTCGTTATAACCAGACAAATCGCTGCTTCCAGACCTGAAATGAAACCTGCACTGGTTCTTTTCCACGGTGCGGCAGGCCTTAGCGTCCAAAGTTTCCTTAACAAATGACTGTCTTTTAATAATCTCTTCAGTAAGTCGTCGGTCAATCGGGTCAATCGGGTCAATTGTGTCAATTGTGTATATTGTGTCACATTCACCCGGAAGTTCCTCTTGGACATACTCATCTTCCCAGCAAATTCCAGAATTTTTGTAAAGATTTCTTAGTTTTAGCTCATTGTCATATTCCGTCATAGAGTCGAATTCCGCGTCCAAATTGTCTTGCAACATATAAGAAAATACTTCCTCAGAGGGCACTCCGTCTGTACAAAGTGGAACATTCTCAAATACGCTTTGACCACTTTTAAGCTGGAGCTATAAAAAACAGGATTAATTTAGCCAAGGAGGTAGAGACAAAATGTAGTATATTCTTGTTATCAAAGTATCGTACAATAATTTTTAAAACCAAAAAAATACTACATATTTACCGCTTTTGTCCTCGCATGCCGCTCTTGCAGAAGTTCCCGTTCACGTTCTCTAATCTCTTGTGTTCGCTTGGAATTTGCCAGACCCACTGGGTCAATGTTAATATCAGGTGCAACTGCATGCGTAGAACATTTTCCTGTAATTGCAAAATATGAGAGTATTTTTAAAAAACTATATTCTCGTCGATGACAACACATTTTTCTTCCCCAGCGTCGTGTAAGTTACCATGTTGGCGTAAAACTTTAGTGCAAATTCTTGATTAATATTTGCATTGACCTAGGTCAATATTTACCATCAGGGGGGCTCAAAACATGGAACAAAATCAGGATTTATTTGAACCTTGAAAATCACTTGAAAAAATGGATTCACGCAAACTATAATTTTGTGCCCCATTTTGCATCCGACATTCCGATGCACACTGATGAAATCAAGTGTGAACAAATGTCCGTAAGGATTACTGCACCTCTCACTAAATTGTCTTCATTTGCCAAATTGTCAACCATTAGCTATGGCTCTGACTGTACATAAACATTGACAATCACATTAATCTACTGTGGAATCACATAGAAATGGACCCTAGCCAATTAGCCATCCAGGTGTGCTGACACGCCTCCCCGACCCTCATTGGCTCGTTATTCCGGAATGAATGTTTTGTATTATACAGCGCGAATTTGACGGCACTATGTACGTACCATGTAAATTAGACGACCGATCGTTTACATTGGCTTTAACATTTAAGTGATTTAATTTAATATAATTTTAAAATGGGTACGGCAAACAAATTGCAACTAACAGTAAGTGAGCCACTTTGCGACAAAAAGTAATATGTTAATCGCACTACAGAAACTAGGATTTTATTGTGTGTACTACTAAAATTAGTTCAGTCCTCAAAAATCTTAAATAATTCTCCCGGTAGGACTTGCGAAACCAAATAGTATCTACTGGAACAAACCGTCTAAAAAATTCCAGAGATTTTTGATTTTTGGTACTGCCACGAAAATGTGATCATGAAAAAGAAAATGTTGATCCAAAAGTGCCGAGACCAATTAATAAACAAATTGAATGTGATACATTTACGGTCGCCGAAAAAAGGAGAGTAACATTACACTTTTAAGGCAAAAATTTTATTCACAAGAATGAATAAAAAGCCTGTTAGGAACAACAGGATATCTTTCTTCATAGGGAGCAATATCTTCGATCAATTAAGTCCTACCGGGAGAATTATTTAAGATTTTAAGATTTTTGAGGACTAAACTAATTTTAATAGTACACACAATAAAATCCTAGTTTCTGTAGTGCGATTAACATGTTACTTTTTGTCACAAAGTGGCTCACTTACTGTTAGTTGCAATTTGTTTGCCGTACTCATTTTAAAATTATATTAAATTAAATCACTTAAATGTTAAAGCCAATGTAAACGATCGGTCGTCTAATTTACATGGTGCGTACATAGTGCCGTCAAATTCGCGCTGTATAATACAAAACATTCATTCCGGAATAGCGAGCCAATGAGGGCAGGGGAGGCGTGCCAGCACACCTGGATGGCTAATTGGCTAGGGTCCATTCCTATGTGATTCCACAGTAAATCAATTCTGATGGTTGAAATATTGGAGAGTTGTATTACCTATGCCAAAGGGATGGCTGGAATGAACAAATTGTCCATCTTGTATCAGCGTTGAGAGAATTGGCTCAGTGTCGATAAACTCCCAAAAGTTTTTGCATCTTTGGCTGTCTGCACTTTCCTCACACTCATCATTTGGTATGCCGAAATTTAGAGTGAACTTCCGGTTCTGCCCACCTTGATGACAACACTTGGTTTCATAGTCCACAGGACTACCCGCATCCTCAAATTCCAAATAATCTTCATCGTAAAACCTGGTCCCTAATTTTCTAGGCTTATTGCACAAAAATTCAATGTAGTCATTGCTCGCCATGCCACTGCCACTAGCTATTAATCCAATTAATGCAATCCAAATTAACTTGACAGACTGGAAACTGACTTCAATTTAGCTAGTTGCAATCAATCGACACTATCAGCATTCAGCGCATCACTGACCACGTGGCCTGTAAATGGAAAAACATTTTGGAAGTATTCTTAATAGAGAAGTTCATTTGAGATCTCATAAATCATGGTCATGGTTCACATATGTAGGTGTACATTCGACGTTAACGTACTTTATTCTGGCGCAGGGCGGTATTTTTTACGAAGGTCCTTTACTGTTTCGTAACGTTTTTTTTTAGTTACGAAGATGTTTTACTATTTCGCTTTTTAGCAATTTTAGATTTTTAATATTTTTGAAAGATTTTGTGCTAAAATGTGAAAAGAACATGTATATATGCTTTTTTCGAGATAATTTAAAAAATAGTTATTAAAAAACAACGGAGATGCATTTTGCTAAAAAGTAACATAAAAGTAAAAAACAAGTTAGTAATCTTTATGAATTAAAAGACAAAAAAAGCCCAGCCACTGTGGTAGCTCATTCACACATTTTTTAGTTGGCATCCATAAAAATAACGTAATGCAAGAGTAACTTGTTTTTTGCTTTTCTGTATACTGTCGGGGTATTTGGAAACGACACTTGGCCAATTAAGGACAACAGGTGTGTTACGCACGCCTCTCTTGCCTCCGATAGGCTCATTATTTTTCAGGCGAAATAAAAGCATGTATGCAGATGCAATGTAAATCTCTTGCACGGATTTACACATTGAAACTCGATGGTGGACTCACTCATATTAGATAAAGAGTCAATCTATGGTTGACAAGTAATCGATGGTTGACAGTCACTCTATGGTAGCAAACACAAGCCTATCGGAGGCAAGAGAGGCGTGCGTAACACACCTGTCCTTAATTGGCCAAGTGTCATTTCCAAATGCCCCGACAGTTCTTTGTAGTATAAAAAATGAGGTTTAAAAATAACCAAAACGAAGATGATTTGAAGTGAAAAACTAGCATTTGATATGGGAGGAATTAGAGCAATAATGAACGAGACAAAGCATCTTGGGTGCAAACACATACGTATACATAATATTATTCAGTTGTAAATAGGGAGTAAGTTTTAAATTAAAAAAAAATCTCCGGAGTGAAAAAATCACACACATGTGCACTTACCGGACCCTTCAAGAATATATTTAAGAATCAGAACCCCTGAACTTGTCTGTGGTTATTAATTGTGCATGTTTTTAGCCCCCCGATACCCTGCACGTATCCAAATATGGATCATTATCAACAAGGCGCTGTTGCTATCAGACACCTTGCATGGCTATACCATTTATTGTTAGTTTAGAACACATTGGAAAATATATCCCGGTGTTCCCAATGAACAACTTTTTTGAAAATTTGCATTTGGTCCAATGCAATTACCATGTACCATTGTAAAGGGTAATAAAAAAAAGTTTAGCGTCGATTTGATAAAAAAAGTTTGTTAAAATGAAAATATATTGATAAAAAATTGTTAGTAAAATTAGTTTAAAAACTACAGGCGAAAAAACGTATAAGACAGAGTTGCTTTTGTATGCATATGTAACAGCGCCTGTAAAAGTAATAAACAAGATTTACACTATGAATTTTTAATAACTTAATTAGTTAACTATTTAATTGTTATTATTATATTGGATTGATATAAATATTTCGCCCAAAATCAACGCCATCATTGTCAACTATTAGTAGCAGGCCCTTAGAAGTTAAATTCTGATCATATCTATGAGTTACAAAATTGATCATTCTGTGTAACAACTATGTAGCCACAGATTTTCTCATGAGTTAATGTGATTGTTAATTTTAATTAAACGTTTCTACCGTAAACCCAACTGTAAATACATACGTATACATTGACGCTTTTGGAAAACTGTTATAAAGACAACCGTGATTTATTTAAAGTTGGATCGCGTATATATATTATATAATAATTATATATAATTACATATATGCTAACTCTGCTGTAGACGTTAGTGAGCCTCCCCCAGCAGAACGTGAGTTACAACTTTCTTATTTACAATTCGGCATTCGGCACAGGTAAGTATGTAATTATCGCGTTGCTTTTGGTTGAAATATTTATATGAATACAAAATAACTATAATAATTAAGTAATTCAAAATTAGGAATATAAATCTTGTGTATTACGTTCATAGGCGCAAAAGCAACTCTGTCTATAAGCTTCTGTGCTCCTATTTTACTTTTTAAGTAGTTTTTAAGCTATTTGGTGTTATGTCTTTATTAATATTCGTAATACAATCTGAAATTATTTTATCAATAAGTAAAGGGTGTAAGTGTTACTATATTACAACAGGAAACTAGGGATTGTTTGGGTTTCGAATAATTATTTTTTCTGTCAGCTATGATCAGAAATTCAATTTTCTCCTGATTAAAGCTCTCAAATTCCTTCATAACTCCGGCATTATATGTATTAAAATTTCGAGTCTCGTTTATCATGCGTATGGGGTGTTCAATCGTTATTTTCAAAGTATGACCAATATCATCTACGGTTGCTTTTCTGCAGTACGAATTTTTAAAGACGTTCTAAATTCCGAAACTTCCGAAACAGTAAAAGTATCTTCGAATTTGTTCATGCACAATATCTTTAGTTTTGACTCATGTAAATTTCGCTTAACGCTAATGTACAAGCTATCAATAACCTTGGCTCTACTACCAATAACCATCGAACATTTGTTCCTGGCTTGGGTCATGTCTCCAGCAATTGGTCAACCGTTTACCCAAGTCACCTTTGACTGAGGAAAGTCATCAGCCTTTTCCACTGGATCCTAAGGCCTTGTATCTTCGTACCAGCAGAACTAATTAGACAGTACAGGTGAGAGCAACTATCCAGTATTATAAGCACAAGTAAAGTTCTCAGTAAATGAAACCTGTGTCAACCTTACAATTAGTAGTGACAAATTACTAATAGTTTTGAATCTCAACTTTGTTGCTTACAGACTGATCGTTTCCTGGCCTACACTGGACTTGTCACATTAGCTATTTTATTATATAATTGGCTTAATAGTAATTTTGATTGGCTTTATTTGACTAACTAAGAGTATATTAAACTCAAGCCACATTATCTGAATTTCACAAAATTACACTCGCTTGTGCTTGCTTACCATCAGTTTTACTTTGTGCTCCTATAGTTTTTCTCACATCCACAAATTACATAACATTCGTACAACAAAATTCTCTCATTGTAAGTAGAACATACATACATCCATATTTTCCACAAGTTCACGCACATTTTTTGGTCCTTCGGAAACCGGATACTTTTGAGTTTTTGGTGTATGTAAATACTCTTAGTGCCCAAAAGTATTGTGAATCTTTCGTGTAATTATACTTGTGAATCATTATGGATGCGTTGAAGAGCAAAAGAAAAACTATCAAAACTGGTGTTACCAACTTAAAGAAGGTAGTTGACGCCTACAACCCTGCTGCTATAACCAAGAATGTTGTCGAAATTCACCAAGAGAAATTGATCAAGCTGGAACAAGAGCTCAATCAAAACTTCAATGACCTGGTAGTGCTGATTGCGGATGCTGACTACGATGCAAATTCTACTTACTACACGGACTTGGGAGAGGTTATAGATAGTGTGAAGTTGAGGATTCGAGACATGCTTGACATTCTGAATCCGACGGCTCCCCCACCACCGCCCGTTAATCCGACTCCGGCAAATACAGCTTCAACTCAAGACTCTTCCATCCGGCTTGCTCCAATTGAGATCCCGACGTTCTCAGGTGACCTTCATGATTGGATGAACTTCCATGATCTGTTTATTGCAATAGTTGACAAGAATCCAAAACTGTCCCCAGCTCAGAAATTGCAGTACTTAAAGACGAGTCTGAAGGGAGAAGCAGCAAGACACTTAGGATCGTATCAGGTTCGTGACGGTAATTATGCTATTGCTCTAAAGTCTCTTGAGTCCCGATATCAAAATCAACGCGAAATAGTTTTTGATCATATTCAAAGACTAGTCAATCAAGCATCAGTTCAATCTGACAATCCGAATTCCTTAAGAAACCTGGTAGATACCACTAATGAATGCATCCGATCTTTAACCTCTCTAAAACGCAACCCTGATCAATGGAATGACCTGCTCCTGTATCTAATCCTTCAAAAGCTTGACTCAGAAACACGACGTTTGTGGGAACTTTCCCTAACAAACACAGACGTACCTAAGTTTGAAGACCTACAAAAATTCCTGGAGCAGCACTCCATAGCACTAAAGTCAATTGCATCAACCAAACCCAAGCAATCCTCATCCAGCTCTCGCAATTTTTCCAGACCCCACGAAGACAAAGTTAAGACTAGATCACATCATACATCAACTTATGAAGGCACATGTCCCATCTGTAATGGGTCTCATTCTTCATTCAAGTGCGAGTCATATACCAAATTGTCAATCAATGACAGAAGAAACATGATCCAGAAAAGGTCCCTTTGTTTTAATTGTCTCAGATCGAACCACACAGTTACTAATTGTAAGAGTAGTGGTTGCCAAGTCTGCCATAAAAAACACCACACCACACTCCACTTACCCAGTTCATCCACCTCAGAAACCAAATCAGCTGTTATCACCACTGCTTCAAGCATTTCTTATAACAATGTCCTTCTAAAAACCGCTATTGTCTTAGTTTGTGACCAATATGGAAATTATCATAAATGCCGTGCATTTATTGACTCGGGTTCACAAGCCAATTTTATCACCACGGCCTGTGTTCGAAAACTAAAATTAACTAAAACAGATGTTAATGTTGGTGTGTCGGGCCTCGGGTCCAATTCTGTAGGAACAGTGAAACAACGAGTGAACCTGAAATTATCATCTTGTTTTAATAATGGTTTTAAACTGAATTCTAATGCCTTTGTGTTGCGTCAGGTCACCGGACTAATGCCCTCTGATAAGATTGACATTGCTGGTTGGGATTACCTTAATGGCTTACAATTAGCAGACCCAGCTTTCAACCTCCCAGGACCAATTGACCTCTTACTTGGAGCAACTGTATTTGCTGATAGCATCATGAATAATTGCTGCAGAGGAGAAGGAACTACCCCAGTAGCTCAGCAATCACAATTCGGTTGGCTCATTTATGGAAAAACTCCTGCTGAAGGTACACATATTATTCAGAACATGTCTATTACCTTATCATTGGATGAAAGTGTGGAACGATTTTGGAAATTAGAAGAAATTCCTCCCAAGCGCATACTATCTAGTGAAGAGACTCTGTTCATGGATCACTATGCACGTACTCATTCTCGAGCAAATGAAGGTAACTATACCGTTGCACTACCACTTCATGACCACATTCTACTCGGGGATTCAAAAACAGCAGCAACTCGCAGATTACTGGCCCTGGAAAGAAGGTTCGTTTCCAATTCAAAATTAAAATCAGAATATTCGAAATGTATTCAAGAATATTTAGACCTTGACCACATGACTATCGTTCCGAATGATGAGCTTTCACTCCCAGAAAATCAAGTGTACTACATGCCCCACCATGCTGTGTTTAAGGATTCAAGCACTTCAACAAAATTACGAGTGGTGTTTGACGCATCATGCAAATCTAGCTCTGGCTTCTCCTTAAATGACAAAATGATAAATGGTCCAGTTGTACAGAATGACATTTTCACCATTCTTCTCAGGTTCCGACGCTGGATAATTGCCCTCGTTGGAGACATCGTCAAAATGTACAGACAAATTATGCATATTTCCTCCGATAGCAACTTTCTACGGATTCTGTGGCGATTTGACTCCAAGGATCCTATCCAAGCCTACAAATTACTGCGAGTCACATTTGGAACTAAATCGGCTCCAGCATTAGCTACTCAAACTTTAATGCAACTTGCTAATAATGAGTTCGAGAATTTTCCGCAGGCATCACAGGTCCTCAAGGAAGATACCTACGTTGATGATGTGGTAACTGGCGCTAACCATGAGACCTCAGCAATTCAACTCCGGAAGGACTTAGACCAACTCACTAAGAACGGAGGATTTGAACTTTTGGGATTGAACGAAGGATTGAAGCAAGTGGATGTCCAACTCTTTACAAGTAATGGATTCCATCCCTACTGAAAATCGTGGGTCTGAAGCGTCTCTCAATCTGGATGTAGACAAGACTTTCAAGACACTAGGCCTACATTGGAACCCTTCTCTGGACTCCTACACTTACAAGGTGCAACCATTCACACGTCCCACCACTCTAACCAAACGCTACATACTCTCCGACACAGCACAGCTCTTTGACCCTCTTGGGCTTCTTAGCCCTATCACCGTCATTCCCAAAATGTTCCTGCAAAGGCTCTGGAGTGAAGACCTTGGTTGGGATCAACCTATTCCTGAAGAAATTATTCAGCCGTGGTTGGACTACAGACAGGAGTTGCAACTTCTCCAACAACTGAATATTCCTCGTTGTATCCTTCCAGCAAGTCCAATTAATCTACAGCTCCATGGCTTCGCAGACGCTTCTGAGCGCGCTTATGGAGCAGCGGTTTATGTAAGAGCAGTTACTAATTGGGGTAAGGTTTCCATGCAATTAATAACAGGAAAAACTAAGGTAGCCCCTCTAAAATTTACGTCTCTGCCCAGACTTGAACTGTGTGCCGCTCTCTTATTGTCAGAACTATTTATGATGGTTTATAATGCACTTGACCTAGTTTTTGACGAACTTCACTGCTGGACAGACTCAACTATAGTTCTAAACTGGATCCGTACCCCTGCACATAAATGGAAGACATTTATTTCAAATCGAGTCAGCAAAATTCAAGAATGTAACCCTCTTCCAAAATGGCATCACATACCTGGATTGTCGAATCCCGCTGACTTTCCTTCCAGAGGAATTATTCCATCGCAGCTGAGTGAAACTCACACTTGGTGGACCGGTCCAGACTTTCTCCATATTCACCCTTACGAGATTCCCAAGGAGCCTCCGATGATATGCGAAGAGAAAAATGTCTTGGAAGAAAAACCCCCTCATGTCATTGTGCACCACGCTCTTGTAGATATCAGTCACATTCAAAGGTACTCGTCATTTAATTTTCTAAAACGAGTTACTGCTTATTGTTTACGATTCTTTAATAATGTGAAATCAAAGAACAATCGAATCAGTGGTGAACTCCGTGCAAATGAATTAATTAGTGCTACCTACAGACTTTTCAAAATAGTTCAGGCCAGCTCATTTCGCATTGAAATTTTAACCCTCTCTGAGAAAAAGCAGCTTGGGTCAAAATCAAAGCTACTTCCGCTTAATCCATTTCTGGACGAACATGACTTACTCAGGGTGGGCGGACTATTAAAAAAGGCTACTCACATTCCATTTGAAGCACGGCACCCATTGATACTTCCAAACTCACATCACCTCACAACTCTCATCATCAGACATTTCCATGTCATCAATCTGCACGCTGGCCCTCAACAATTATTATACATCCTACAACAGCAATTCTGGATCGTAAATGCACGTAAGATTATTAATTACATAATTAAGCGTTGTAAACCTTGTGCGATTCTTCGTGCTGAATCAGCTAAGCAGTTGATGGGAAACCTGCCCAAACCAAGAATCACTCCAAATTTCGCCTTTGCTACAACTGGTATTGACTACTGTGGACCTTACCTCCTCCGACCAATCAAGGGAAGAAGCCCCAAACTCTTCAAATGCTACATTGCCCTCTTTATATGCTTCGTAACTAGAGGCATTCATTTGGAGTTGGTGAGTGATATGACTTCTGACAGTTTCATAGCAGCCCTGCGAAGATTCATAGCAAGGAGACGCAAACCAGCAGAAATCTATAGTGATTGCGGCTCCAATTTTGTCGCTGCTAACAAAGAGTTAAGGGAATTCCTCAGACTGGTCAAATCAGAAGAGCACAATCGTCATGTAAGCAGAACCTTAGCTGACCAGTCAATTACTTGGAATTTTAATCCCCCCGCAGCCCCTCATATGGGTGGCCTTTGGGAAGCAGGTGTTAAATCCACCAAATATCACCTAAAACGAGTTCTGGGTACTACTCCACTGAATTTTGAAGAATTTAGCACACTGCTTTGCGAGATTGAAGCATGTTTAAATTCCAGACCATTGTGTCCAGCAAGCAACAACCCGGATGACATAACAGCGTTGAGTCCAAGTCACTTCTTGAATCTTGGACCATCAAGTACTATTATAGAACCCAACTATACTGACCTGAAGCTGAATCGAATGTCACGGTGGCAACTCATTCAGAGGTTACTTCAAGAATTCTGGAATCGTTGGAATTCCGAATACCTAACCCGGTTGCAACAGCGGAGTGAAAAAATCACACACATGTGCACTTACCGGACCCTTCAAGAATATATTTAAGAATCAGAACCCCTGAACTTGTCTGTGGTTATTAATTGTGCATGTTTTTAGCCCCCCGATACCCTGCACGTATCCAAATATGGATCATTATCAACAAGGCGCTGTTGCTATCAGACACCTTGCATGGCTATACCATTTATTGTTAGTTTAGAACACATTGGAAAATATATCCCGGTGTTCCCAATGAACAACTTTTTTGAAAATTTGCATTTGGTCCAATGCAATTACCATGTACCATTGTAAAGGGTAATAAAAAAAAGTTTAGCGTCGATTTGATAAAAAAAGTTTGTTAAAATGAAAATATATTGATAAAAAATTGTTAGTAAAATTAGTTTAAAAACTACAGGCGAAAAAACGTATAAGACAGAGTTGCTTTTGTATGCATATGTAACAGCGCCTGTAAAAGTAATAAACAAGATTTACACTATGAATTTTTAATAACTTAATTAGTTAACTATTTAATTGTTATTATTATATTGGATTGATATAAATATTTCGCCCAAAATCAACGCCATCATTGTCAACTATTAGTAGCAGGCCCTTAGAAGTTAAATTCTGATCATATCTATGAGTTACAAAATTGATCATTCTGTGTAACAACTATGTAGCCACAGATTTTCTCATGAGTTAATGTGATTGTTAATTTTAATTAAACGTTTCTACCGTAAACCCAACTGTAAATACATACGTATACATTGACGCTTTTGGAAAACTGTTATAAAGACAACCGTGATTTATTTAAAGTTGGATCGCGTATATATATTATATAATAATTATATATAATTACATATATGCTAACTCTGCTGTAGACGTTAGTGAGCCTCCCCCAGCAGAACGTGAGTTACAACTTTCTTATTTACAATTCGGCATTCGGCACAGGTAAGTATGTAATTATCGCGTTGCTTTTGGTTGAAATATTTATATGAATACAAAATAACTATAATAATTAAGTAATTCAAAATTAGGAATATAAATCTTGTGTATTACGTTCATAGGCGCAAAAGCAACTCTGTCTATAAGCTTCTGTGCTCCTATTTTACTTTTTAAGTAGTTTTTAAGCTATTTGGTGTTATGTCTTTATTAATATTCGTAATACAATCTGAAATTATTTTATCAATAAGTAAAGGGTGTAAGTGTTACTATATTACAACAGGAAACTAGGGATTGTTTGGGTTTCGAATAATTATTTTTTCTGTCAGCTATGATCAGAAATTCAATTTTCTCCTGATTAAAGCTCTCAAATTCCTTCATAACTCCGGCATTATATGTATTAAAATTTCGAGTCTCGTTTATCATGCGTATGGGGTGTTCAATCGTTATTTTCAAAGTATGACCAATATCATCTACGGTTGCTTTTCTGCAGTACGAATTTTTAAAGACGTTCTAAATTCCGAAACTTCCGAAACAGTAAAAGTATCTTCGAATTTGTTCATGCACAATATCTTTAGTTTTGACTCATGTAAATTTCGCTTAACGCTAATGTACAAGCTATCAATAACCTTGGCTCTACTACCAATAACCATCGAACATTTGTTCCTGGCTTGGGTCATGTCTCCAGCAATTGGTCAACCGTTTACCCAAGTCACCTTTGACTGAGGAAAGTCATCAGCCTTTTCCACTGGATCCTAAGGCCTTGTATCTTCGTACCAGCAGAACTAATTAGACAGTACAGGTGAGAGCAACTATCCAGTATTATAAGCACAAGTAAAGTTCTCAGTAAATGAAACCTGTGTCAACCTTACAATTAGTAGTGACAAATTACTAATAGTTTTGAATCTCAACTTTGTTGCTTACAGACTGATCGTTTCCTGGCCTACACTGGACTTGTCACATTAGCTATTTTATTATATAATTGGCTTAATAGTAATTTTGATTGGCTTTATTTGACTAACTAAGAGTATATTAAACTCAAGCCACATTATCTGAATTTCACAAAATTACACTCGCTTGTGCTTGCTTACCATCAGTTTTACTTTGTGCTCCTATAGTTTTTCTCACATCCACAAATTACATAACATTCGTACAACAAAATTCTCTCATTGTAAGTAGAACATACATACATCCATATTTTCCACAAGTTCACGCACAAATTAATTACTAAACAATAAAAATTGTTTGGATCTGGCCAGGGGGGAGCAGCATTAATTAGAACGTACATAATATTACATATTTTCATTAGAAAATCCAATTAACGAATGTAAAACGCATCAAATTTTGAAAACTGAATTTCAGATTTTTGTATTGTTCACGTTTTACGGTTCCATCAAATTTGAATGCTTCAGATGCTAATCTTTTGATGGTTTTTTGGTTTTTCAATTGGGTTTGATCCGATTTCAGAGAATTAGGATTCGATGGTCATGAGTCCACTTCTATCGTTTCAGATGGTGCCACCTCCTGTTCCTGGGATGCACGTCTTTGCTTCGAAAAGAAACGGGATATCAGGTATGTTTGACCTTTTCACAAAGAAGAATTAAATACAGTTCACTAATTTAACAATTCTATCCAACTCAAAAATTCCCTTAAAGCGATGCATGTAAGTTACAGAAGCTAAAAGTTCTTATTGTGGAAACATTTAAAGCCGCGATTGCCATACGTTTGTTGCCGTTGAAGATTGAAGTTGAATCAACCAGGAAAAGTGAAATCATTTGATTTCGCAATGCATTCAAATCATCCGCTAAGTAAGGATAAACACAGTAAAAATATGTGTTGTATATACACAGATATTTACATGTGTGACTGCATATGTTGAGTTTCGCAGTGATTTTATTGCTCACAAATTTTGTAAAAATAGTATATTATTCGAATGGGGGTGAGGCAATTGTCCCCTTAGCCACCCCCCTCTTGGCTACTCGCCTGATCAGTCATATTTATTTGACCCTTATAAAGCATCATGCAAATTTTTCTGAAATTATTTTTTAATGCATTAAACTGATTTGTATTCAACAAAAAAAAATAATGCTATTTTTCTAAATTCTCAAGAGACCTATGAAAATCAATCAAATCCAATGAGAAAGTCGAAGAGAAAACGTGATCTTAATCAAGCTAAATACAATCATGATTTGATGCAACATCTTTACACAAATTCAAGGAAGAAGGCTGTTCAGATGGTAATGCAAAGTACGATGAGGTTACCAAGTTGTTCAATACCACAAGACCAAATATTTCAGCATTATAGTCAAAGATGGAGCCTTAGTAATGATAAGATTTTAGATGAATATGGTCCAACAGTAGCAGACAATGATCAAGAATTGGCGAATCAGGATGATGATATTTCAGAGGATGAAGTTGTTAGTTCATTAAAAGGTATCAATCATGATACATCTCCCGGACTGGATAGAGTAACAATTCGAAGCATAAGAATTATTAGCTGCAAGAAGGTTATTGCTACGATTGCCAACATTATGCTAAAATGGAATTTAGTTCCCGAATCATTTCGAAGAGCTCGCACAGTTTTAATTCCAAAGAAGGGTGACTTGAAGGAAATTACTAATTGGAGACCTATATCAATTTGCTCAATATTACGAAGAATTATAGAACGAATATTTGAAAAGCGTTTGAGATCATTTGTACATTTAAATGAAAACCAGAGAGGATTCACAAATATACCGGGATGTCATATTAATACAACAATCATCAATGGAATTCTTCTAAAGGCCAAACTGGAAAAATCTTCATGTTGTATTTTATTTTTTGATGTAAACAAGGCTTTTGAAGAAAGTAGTCATAATCATATTTGTCAATGCTATGATCACACTTTGATTCCATCAAGACTGCGAGAAATATCAAAATCTTTACTAAGAGGCAACTCTACGCAAATTCAAACTCAGAAAGGATTGTCAAAACCTATAGATGTCAACAAAGGAGTATTTCAAGGTTTGCCCAAGTCGCCATTAGAATTCAATGTGTCGGTAGATCACATCCATAAAGAATTATCAGAACATGAAATTACTAATGCATATGGATTTGAAATTCATCCTAACATTCCTAAAGTGACAAATGTGGGATTTGCTTAATTAATTAATAATTAATTAAATGTGATGACTTGGCTGTGATATCGGAATCTGTAGAAGGAGCATGTGAGTTGGGGAAAATAGCTTTACTGAATATGGACAAAGTTGGATACAGTTCGAATTCATCAAAATGTAAATCAATCAATATAGTGAATGGGGAATTATGTGAGGATGACATAATCATTGATGCAAATTTTATAATACCATCAATTCGGAAAGATGAAACCATCAAATATCTTGGTGTTAATTTCAATAATGAAATTATTTTTGATTTCGCTGGTACAATGAAAAATTTTGGCAAAGATTTGCAAAACTTAGTGAGCACACAAATGCTCCGGCCAGATCAGAAGTTATCCATCATCAATCAATACATCTGGCCAACACTTATTTATCCCTTACAATGTGCTCCCATGAACAAAATTCCAAAGCGTTTTCTATTGGACTTGAATAACGTATTAACTAAGTCTATAAAAGAAATTGTTGGTCTTCCCGATGATGTTCCGACTTCAATGCTTTACACCTCAAGAAGTTTACGAGGATTGCATATGTTTAATGCTCAATGGGAAGTGTTTTTACAACATTATAATATTTGTGTGGCATTAGTGAATTCCAAGGTTAGTGCTATTCCCTATGTTCGCAACTGCTTTGCTGAAATGGAGGAATGTAGGAATGCATTAGGAATAAGCACTGAAGATATGATTTCTTGGAGGATTTTAATTTCAAAGTCAAAAACTAAAATAAAAATTACTAAAATGATGCGAGATAAATTAAGAAAACAACAATACGACGAATGGTGCAGTAAACTACATCGTGGTGCTGGAGTTGTGACGTACCAAGAATGTACTTTTGGAAATAAGCTTATTTTACATAAGCAAGGCCTTACTGGTTCTGAATGGATTTCAGTATTGAAAATGTCAACTAATGTTTTCCCTGTAAGAGATCTTCCCGGTAGGAGTCAGGACGGTTCCCGATGCAGACATAATGGATGCTTTCGGAGAGAAACCCTTGCGCACGTCCTTGGTTCCTGTGATAAGGGCAGTCTTTTACGCAACAACAGGCATAATGATATTAGGTCAATAATTGCAAAATATCTGAGAGACAGCAAGCAATGGATGGTGGTCGAAGAAGTACATTGTATTGGAGAGAATGATTCTACTAGACGAATTGATATTTTATGTTTTAATGAAGTAACCAAAGTAGGTTACATAATAGACCCAACTGTTAGATGGGAAAAAGATAGAAATCAACCAATGGAAGTGGATCATGAAAAGAAGCAGATTTATCAACCTTGTGTTCCTTTCTTTAAGCAGAAATACAATTTGAAAACTATTGAAGTTATTGGACTATTAATTGGAGCTCGTGGAACTATTTTTGAACATTTTGAACAATTTAGACAACGATTTAATTTATCTAAACAGCTTATAAACGATGTAATTATTACCACAATTCGTGGATCTTACAGGATAGCATTTCATCACTTGTACAATTAGTATGTTTATAACCAAGTTTATAACAAATATTTTTGTGTTAAAAATGTTTGAAATTATTATGTACTGTGTCGTAAGGCAAATACTATTGTGGTATCAGTGAAATAAATTATTTCTTTCTCTCTTAAATGGTATATGTAGTTTTGCAATGTTTATGCAGCAACACTTTCAAAAAGTTTATGAAATTGGACTCTTTTTACTTCAACCGTAAAAGTCGACGGGTTCAAAAAATTGTTAGCAGAAAAGAATAAAATCGAGTTGCTTTTGCGCTCTTAAAAGTATAAAACAAGAGATTCAGCTCAGTTAGGTAAAACATTAAAGAAATATTTTCCCCTAGACCAAGAAATTGTAGGATGGATTTTTTTTTCGACCAAAAGCAACGCGATAATTTGCTAAATGTCAGGAAATTTGTATTCGTCTAATAATTATATCCTAATAATTGAATTTTTCTGCACCTTCAATATCATTACCTCTACATAAGCTGGCCAAGCAAAGTAGTCGCAATGATCGCGTTGCTTTTGATCGAAAAAAATCTACCTTGCAATTTCTTGGTACAGGTGAAATTATATCTTAAGTGAAAGTGAAACTGATGTCATCAAATGGGGTGGAGACGTGGTACCACTCACAGAGGACTCATGTCGGCAACCGAGAGACAATATGCTCAAAGCCAATATTTTTGATGTTGGTATTTGTGTGCAGGTTTTAACCTTCTGCTACTTTATCCCTTGATTACTCATGTCTTTTTCTACCTTATATCTCTAACTATACTATCTAGCGATCTACAATAATTATACCGAAGTAGACGACTCAAGTCTAAAGTCCTATGGAAAAATCTTATGAAAAAGGTATACATATCCAAGAATTCAACACCATGGAACCAGTTTCCCTGGATACTGTACAGGCCCAAAAACATGGAAATGTACAAGTCTAAAAATACTGTTGCTTGAGGTAAATTCGTGCTGAAATCTGGGATTCCAGTAAACATTTTCTTATCTATATATAAATTTGAGCAAAATTTTTATCAATTTTATACATTCCATATGGAAAGGATTTTACATTATTTCTATTTTTTAAAATATAAATTAAAGAATAATGAAGGGAAGGGATTAGGAAGGGATTTGACCAGGTAAATGTAAACAGTGCTTTGTTTACATTTACTCCACCCGCCTATACGTTCTCATCTATTGCAGGTCCAGGTCAGCGTCATCATATCATTATCCTCATCCATAATGATACCATGACTGTGTGTGTAGTGTCAGTGACACCCCAAGAGATATAATGACTATACCGCAATGGTTGGTCTCACAAGTAAAAGGTAAAATGTAGCGTCTGGAACAGAGCATATAGTCTGCCCGCATAATTCCTCAGAACTGAGAGCTATAGCTCTCATATATGTAGACATGTATAAAAATGGGAAGGCCTTGGAGCTCGGGACCTCGAGTAGAAAAACAACTGGGATTTCCTCATTTCCACTTTTAAAACCCAAAGTGAATTCTTCCCCCCCCCCCACAATCAACGCTGGAGCATTTCGTGACCGAACGGAAGTGGGAAGAGTTGACTATGTATCTACATATGTCAACGAGAATGATTTAGAAAATTTCGAAGAGTCGCCAATAATTATAGGGAATAACGTGGGGAGCCAATAACCAAGGGATGATCACTGTTTGCTTAAGCTCTTACAAGGATATGCATTTCGTATGGACTTGACGAAGGATCTCTGCCTCTGTAGAGTAAAAGGGTTGTTATAATATGCGCCATAATACCTGGTCTCATTGTCAGTGGAAGTCCTCGTAAGACCAAAAATTTGTAATAATTTCCCCCCGCACAGATCATGGATTACTCTTTACAGCTCATAGCGAGAATTTCTTAGAAAGAATCAATTATAAGGACATTTCACTCCACGTAATAAGTACATTGTACAGGGACTTTTGTGGGAGCTGGTTCTGTGGGGCAAATTGCTTTCTGACACATGGTCATCCCGGGTGAGGAGACCGTGAGGAATTGTGTTGCTGGGGAAGGAGGACAATAGCATTTGGACTTGTTGCATCATCATAATAAGCCACTATTGTCCGCCTCCTTTGACTCTTCACGGATTTGCACGGGAACCTGAAGGAGAAAGCCCGGAGAGTGACACACATCCCATGATGATGTTCATCTCCATTGTTCCATTTCCCGATTTTCCTCACTTGTAGTCAAAAAATGAGGAGCATCTTCCCCTTCCTCCATTCTGTGAAAGTCTATACCCAATTCAACCATTTCTCAAATTGTCAAAGGCCCGAATCTCAGCATACCTTTTCTTAAGTTTTCATTTCTTCTCCCATACCTCTGGCATCTCAAAATTCTCTATACACTCTATTTAAATTGGACGGTCTTGTTCCAGATATTTTCTTTGTATGGGAAGCTTGTCACACCGGAGCCGAAGAATTGTCCCTTCGTTTTTTTTCAAGGGAAAAAGAATATTGAAATCTTTTTTTTTTTTGGAACTCATTTCATGTTTGAAGATAACATCTTGGGAAATATTGTGACTCCAGCTCTATACAGCATTATTATTAGACACAATGATCCACTGTCCTTAGAATCCTCAAGAATGAGGTCACACTGTGCGACATCTTTCAGGATATGTCAGATTGCTCTTCGGTTTTAAAAAAATATGGTCATTAACCTTAAACTCTTCAAAAATATTAGGAAAAATGCTTAAAATTAGAAAGAGTTGCTTGTGTTGCCTTTTTGGGATCATTATAACAGAAATCAGGCCTCAAAGAAGTATTGAACAAAGTCCTGGGATTGGGATAGTTAAAGGTGACCCTGTGCCCAGCAACGACCTCAAAACGTTGTGTATAATTAATTACAAAAATTTCTTTAGCTCTGAAGTAACCCACAATGAGTTGTGACTCGAATAATTTGGAGTCCTGGGATTGAATTATAGCCGGGGGACTGGGAGATTTTGAGCTACCTACTAATTTAACCTCTTTGTAAATGAGGACATATTATTATATATGTAATTATACATACATGCATAAATACAAGTCCCTCCGCCAGGAAAAGTTTTTTTTTAGACGTTTTTGAGACCCCATCCGTATACGTAGGTTCAAAATAAATTACCTTTCCTGGATTAACCTGGAATTAATAGCGAGAGGTGGGGAGGGAATGACGGGGGGAAAGATAAAACAACTGCCGTTTGCAAACCTGGGCCCAAAATACACGGGTAGGTAAAATTGAGCGTGGATGAGAAGACAAGCAAAGTTAGAGGAAAGAAAGTGAACAAGGGTCCAGGGAAATGTCCAGCCCCCCCCCCACCTCACCACCTCCGAGCCCATAAAAGAGATCACGATAAAAATATTCAATCCCCCCCCCAGTGTTTTCTCTAAAATCTGAAATGACAAAACACATTTATTTCTCTGTTACTGGAAATCAATGCTCTGCTCTGGAATTTTTCGAGACAATAAAATACATGACATTACTACCAGGTTTTGGAACAAATTTTCTCAAATTTTTTCTTAAATTAATTTGTTTGTCAGTAACTCATTAAAAAAACTATTTAGTAATAGTATATTCATTGAGCTGTAATTAAACCACATAAAATTAAACCACATAAAATAATCATTTGCATTGAGATTTTTCAAATTATAGTTGAAAATGTGACAAGATATAGTATTTATTTTATTTACAATATTATTTTCTGCCTTGAAATCCCATTGTTGTTCAATTTTCATTGCTCCGTGGGCGAATTTTTCCAACGCTGTGTCACAAAACCTTCAAAGTTTCTACAAAAAGTGTGGATTTTTTTTTCTAACATCATCCCTAATACATTTGGACTCGAGTATGGGGGAAAGGTCTAGTGGCACCCGCTCAGGTAAAGAGATTCGAGCGCAACAACAATTTTTAACAACAGTCCATTTAAAAGTAAGTAAAAGTTGAGACTTGTCTTACTTCTATTTCCACTTCCCATTATATTATTATTCCTGTGTGGCAGAGCGTCTAGGACGGGAGTGTGAGAGTGTTCCTTCTTAAAGTTGACACCAAAAGTAATGCTATTCATTTTGTAATTGAGGAGATGAAAAAAACTTACTTGAAACATTCTCATTTCCGCCCGTCCTCGTATCATTCCCCGCGTAGTCCTCAACCACCCTTTTATTTTCTCCGTGTACATCTTCTCACGACCAAACTATTTCCTACAAACTAATAAATCCTCCTACCATCAACTTTCGTCATAATAGACCCCCCTCCCCTCCATCACATTTTAATGCACATGAGAGCAGAAATATTCCCTCCCATTCTCCTTTACCACCTTGTTAATTGTAATAAACAAAACAACAGTCAAACTCCGGGTAACATAAAAACAACCAGTCCCGCTTATACATCTTCTTATGCATAATTCATTAAATTCTACAATGGTAACAACAATTTTGGAATAAAAATATTATGAAAGGAATACACCAGGAAGTGACACATCAAAAATAACAAAACAGAAACAGCGAAATAAAAATACAAATTAAGATCAGTTGCGCAAATTGGCTCCATGCAAAGTGAACCATGTGGGTTTAAAAATTAAAAGCAAATCAAAGTTGTAGAATTGAGCTTAAATGCAATATGGACTACAGGCGGCATATTTTTGGAACGATCCATGATGCCTGTCTAAATAAGTACTATTCTTGAACATAGATGGATTTAGGTCGGTGTGGACACTCCTGTACTTATTTCTTACTAACTAACCATTTCAAATGAAGCCATATGTTATTGTATTGTTGAATTCCGCAAAGACAAAAGTGTTGATTGACTATTTGATAATAATACAAAATGTTACTGGTCATTAATTAATGATGGAATCAAAATTATAAACTTACTACAAAAAGGTGTGAGGTCTTCCATGTAATCTCATGTCCGGTGGAAATTTATGACAGCAGTATGTATTCAAATTGGATCTGGGAATTTTCATGACGCTTATTTTTTGCATATTTTTCCGCTTTAACTTGTGTTAACTTCTAAAAATAATCACACATAATTAATTACCACAAAACCATTTTGTGGTGTAGATGAAAAGGTTCTGTCATAACAAGGGTCAACAAATAACATGTATATATTTTCCGTTTAGCAGTGTTAGGCACGTACAGAGTAGATTTGTTTTCATGGTATAAAAACCTGGATCAATAATTTCTGAAAAAATGTATGGTAATATTACTGTTATAATGGGAGTCACATTTTTGCACATTATTTGTTATAAAGTGCGTCCAGGTCGTGAGTGTAAATTTTACGCGTTTCAGCCCAACAACAACCCCAACCTTACGACAGCCCATACTTATTTGTATGGAACCACATGCAACATTTATGAACGTTTGAACACGTTGATGAACGTTGATTTGTGAGAACTACTGTATAGATAAATGCGCAGCCCCTGACAAAATGGGCATCTAAAAAACATGCAACCCATTGTACCAGTTTTTAGAAACTTAGCTTACTTTAGCTTCGAGTATTCGAGTAAGATTGACATCAACAATGTTTTGTAAGCTTTATCTGAATGTGATAATTGATTTGTATCTAATATCTTCAGAATTCTTAAGTTCACGAATCTGACAATCAGTTATTCAGCGAGGGGTTAGGTGGAAAGTAAATATTTTATAAATCTAAAGGTAGTCAAAATTTACCCCGTAACAGTAGCTTACTGTACGGAAACGTTTTCATGATTTTTCTAATCAATTCTCTATCTCTGTCAAAGGACTAAATCAGAAATGTCTGTATTAGTGGTCGGACCAGTTCAGTTCAAAACTGAAAATTTCAGTTCAGTTCAGTTCAGTTCAGTTTGGTTCATACAAATTTTGGTTCAGTTCGATACACAAACCAAACTGAATGGTTCGGTTTCATCGTCAAACTGAACTGAACTGAATTGTTTGAACTGATTTTTATGCATGCACAATAAAGCCTGTTTCTGTCATGACGCACTTCTCATTTTTGACGGTTGCATTTGCCGTGCTATATATTTATACATACATAAGAACATATCTTATATGTATGTATGCGTGTATGTACAAACATATATTATATATATTGTACTTACCGAAACGGAAACTATTTACGTTATAGTTTTAACCTGGCGCGTTGAACTGTTTTGGAATCAGTTCAGTTCAGTTCACAGAGGAAACTGGACTGAACTGAACCGAAGAATAGCTAACTGAACTGAAATTTTGATTTTCGATTCAGTTTACTTTGTGAACCGAACTAAACTGAATTTTGCGAACCAAACTGAACTGGTCCGACCACTAGTCTGTATACCGGAATTAGGGAAGCAAGCCGAATATGTTTTCATTCCAATGATAACTAATATAATTACATAAACAATGATTTGTAGTTTTGAGGTGGGGGGCCTAATAATGACAGACTATGAATTATTTTCACAGGGCCGTCAATGTAAGTACCTTTCCCTGCCCTTTACACCCCTTTTCAATTCGTCATCACTAGGTTTGCAGCGCGTGTTTCCATTTACTGGCCCATTTTTCTGGGCCGACGTCACTGATCGGCAAAATTTTTGAACTCGATCTCGCACTCAAGAGTGCTAGGAGTCTCTAAACGGAACTCAGAACTCACTCAGGAACTCCAATTCTGAATCAAACAAGAGCTCGCACTCATGAGTGACCATGATAAAATCTTGCACTCAAACTCGCACTCAGGAACTCTCAGTAACAAATTAAAATTAGCGCCATTTCAAGGGATCCAACAAAGAATAACACCGAAGCACTGCTGCCCGCCAAGTTTTAATTCTATTCTATTCTATTCTGTTTACAACTAAGTCTTGTATATTCAAGTCCTATTATATTCTGCTAAAGGTTTGGCGAGGCTATTCAAGTCTATTCCTATTCCAACAAAATTAGATAATTCCTATTCTATTCCTATTCAAATTCTATTCACCAGCAATTAAAAACCGCGCGCTGAAAACTAGTGGATAAAGCGCGCTGTATAAATATAACTACATTTTCTTTCACAATTCCAATTTCCAGGTCCTTGAATTATAACTTGCTATTGACAATGATAATAAAATAACTGATATTTACCAAATTTACGAGTCACTTCCAGACAGAAGAGAATTAAAAGGCGTATAAATAATTATTTTGTACTCAATAATTGGCAGTTAACAGGCCTGAACTAATAAAGTAATGCCTACCCTCAAAATATATTTCTAGTTTTTAGGGTGGCGCCAGCCTTTAGTAAAAAAACCTTGTCTGTGCGTCCGTGTGTGTGTCCTTCCGCACCATATCTCAAAAACCGCTGCACCGATTTCAATGAAATTTATATTATAATTTTTTGAAAGAAATTATGAAATTTAAAAAAAACTCAAAATTCGTCCTACTTTGACGGCGGTAACTGACGCCACCCTACTGGAAGCCTCAAATTATCGCGTATCAATGATTTTTACACATGCAATCAAAGGGCTTTAGTTAATTTTATTTGCTTATGACATTCTCAGAGGCTCAGATTTGAATAAGAATTTCGCTGTTTTTACTATTCAATTCTAATCTTGGCATCAGGTGCATATTCTATTCTATTCTAGTCTGGGAGTTTCAAAAATCGAGCTATTCAATTCTATTCGATTTATTTCTGTATAAATTTCGGTAATTCTATTCAAATTCCTATTTTCCTATTCAAGTCGGAATAGAATAGGGCAGCAGTGCGCCGAAGCCGTCCCCTGTACTGACGATAGCTCACATTTTTAGCGGAAACGAAATCATCAAAACGCTAAATGCAGGCAAAATGTACTAAATTTGTAAGTGTAGATGGGGGCAACATGCATTCCGTTATGGAATATATGAGTTCCAAATACTGCCCTCACACTCTCGCTCAATGACTGTAATCTATTCTTATGGCACTCAGCCTCACAAACTGAGTTCTGCTCAGAATGCCGCGGGTCTCACACTCGGCACTCAAATTTTGAGTTCTGAGTGCGAGTTGAGTGCGAGTTTTGCTCTCAAAACTCGTGAGTGCGCCGATCAGTGGCCGACGTATTTTGGTCGTGCTGGGTTCGTTCAAATGATCTCAGAATGACTACTATTGGCGAGCTTTGATTGCAAGTCTTCAGGACGGCTGTTATTGGTCAGCACTGATATAATAATCTCTCAAGGCATCCCATAGACCATAGTAACCTATAACCAGTAAACCTTTTTATAAGTATATTATAGATAATTACCCATTCCTGGCCTTCTGGTTTACCCCAGTGAGACATGCCCTCATGACAAATTTTATCTTCGTAAGGAAATGTTGAGCATAAAAGCAGGACACCCTTTATTTTTGGGAATTGCAATTTTTAACAAAACAATTTTTATTCTGAATTTTGCACTGAGCTTTGATCCCAGCTTTTTCATGTCAAATCTAGTTTGGAGGTCCTGGGAGGGAGCAGTTCAATTCAATAGATCTAGAAACACGTCCAGCTTCTCACGGCTTGTTTCTCTGGTGCTAATTATTTTGTTCTAATTTTGTTTTCCGAAAATAAAGTAGAAACTAAAGGCGAACAGTAATTAATTACTACATCACTACACATATATAGGGTACAGAGATGAAATACAGCGACAAGACGGAACACCAAGGAAGTAACACTGATGACGGAGGGATGGGAAAGTGGTAAATTGTATATTCCGGGAGTAATGGTTAGGGTGATGGTCGGGACTGGAATGACCCCAATAATAGATAGTATCTACTACATTTGTAAGCAATACGACAGTAAGATTCGCAATAGTAAGATTGGCAAGCTCAGACAACATTCTATTACAAGCCCCAATCGATAAATCTAATGGGAATGTGTCCAAACACTTTTTTGACATTAAAGAAAGCATGCTGCTGTAATTTATTATTACTGGAGTATCAACTAGCAACATTCAATTTTTTTCAGAATTTAATTATTTTTAAGAAATAACTTTTTGGTTTTTTGTTGTTGTTGTGCGGAATCCATCATATTTGTTAGTGTGAAATTAATATTCGAGTTATGGACCCGAGGATCAGTTAAGAAACACAGAGTATAGGGGTATAGTATAAGGGCCTTCCGATAGTCAAATTCCCTACAAAAACTGAGGGCGAAACATTTTAAAATTATTTCCCTCTATTAAAGAAAAAAGTTTTGGTTATTTTTGAAATTCAGACTTTGGCCAAAGGTTTTGACCCCTACTGCCGGGAATCCTTGTTTAATGACCCTACATCCAGGTGAAAGTTTTTATAGAGGGTAAAAATGGGCTGCCCAAGGGAGGCCGTTACAGGGAGAGTTGCGTGTACTCGGGATGGACGTGAAGTGAGAGATACATACATAGCTGCTGTAGGGAAGTTTTGTGGAAACGGAGCGGACAGTGGGTTTGGATAGTTGTGGAGGAAGGGATGGGTGCGGGTCTTATGGTTATCGATTACGTCAAGTGAGTTCCTTCAACTCAGCCAACATCCTCCTAATATCTTCATCTTCCCCATGTATGTAGGGACATATAGATACATATGGGCAATACATGAAGCCAAATTGCGTTATTGATCTTTACGTGTACTCTCGCTCCAGTCCTTTGTTTTCATCCAGTGTGAGAAATCCCTTCCTCACCGGCTCCACTTAAACCACACACATTTCCACCAACACACACACACACACACACACACACACACACACACCCAAACAAACATCCTCATTTCCCTGTCCCTCAGGGACCAACAAGGCTCCATAACCAAACACTACCCTCCCTGTCAAATACACATCCCTGTAAATATACAGTAGTCATTTACCCTAAGAGCAACTCTCAAGTCCCTCATCCGTCCTCGTCCAAAAAGCAACATGCTCACAAATGACAAGGACCCCCATATGCTCTTATAATTTAAGGAACATGAGTATTATTGTCAAGGGAAAGTCCCAATGATTTTTACACGACACTCAAATGGCTTTTGTAAGGAGTTCCCTTTAAGTGACCATTGTCTTAAGGACGTCTTGAGGTGTATCCAACTCTGGTCATAACCCACTCTTTGGGCAGCCGGGTTAGATTTTACTATAGAAAATTCCCCACATGCATCTCATCCATGTATTATCATGGTCATAGAAAACTTCATTTATGTGTGGTTCGGGGGAGAGGAACACCAACAAACTTGCCGCCGCCGAGCTGTCCATTATAGAGAGATTTGTTTTTACGTGAAGGATTGTGCGTGTGTGTGTGTGTGTGTGTCTGTGTGTGTGTGTAAAAATGGTTACTATTAATTGTGCGTTTGTGGGACATGAAGAGTGCGGGATGGCCTGGAGCCGGAGGCCATATGAAATTAAATGGATGAGGACACAGGTAAGGAGCGGAAGAGAGAGAGAGAGAGAGAAAGCTGTGGAGCTCCTTGCGCCGGTCCCCCGCACAGCTCGGATTTCCACTGAGAGGGCGGGAGCGAGGAGTGAGAGAGCGGTCTGAGGACTCCACAGAAATGTCTCTGGATTGAAGGAGTTAGTTGTGGTGTGGAGAGTGCAGTGGAGAGTTCACTCTCGGCATCCGTCGGCTCCTCCCGGGTCTCATCCACTTCTCTCAAATCAATCCTTCTCTTCCAGCTGTTCCTCTCCACAATTCTCATCTTCCCAAAACTCAGGGCTGGCTCAGGTTCAGGCAGAGAGTTCCCCATGCCGTCCATTCTCCCTATAGCAGATCCCCTCTCTATTCCTCACCATGCTCTTTTTACATAGGGACACATTTCCCCAGACTTTCACTTTCCCCTCCATCCAGTGTATACTTTCTTCCTATACTCAGAGTCCCCCTTTAATTAATTAATTATATAATTATAAGCAATTTTTTCATACAGGGAAAATATTTGAGCACAACTTTCCCGCTTCTCCTTATTCTCAATTTATTAAAATGAATGTAATAATTCTTACATCATACAAAGAGGTCAAAGTAAATACTCATATTTACTCACATAATTATTCACTAAAAGATGAGCATTTCCTACGAGAGTGGAATTGTGGTAATTACTTGTTCTAATGAGAGACTATTTCTCACAGTCCCTATACATATGTGACTGCCATGGAATTTCCCCCCACACGTGTCAACGAGCCTCTGACTCGTACCGTGTCCAATAAGGTAAATTGAACTCCTTTTAAAATGGTCCTGTTATAATGAGAGTGGACTGTAATGAGGATCAGTCTTCCACTATTTGCGTATCTCCACTATAATTACTTATAAGTTACTCCACTAAGGCTCCAGCAGTTGGAGCAGCATGGAGTGCGGGAAACAGCTGAAAGGTCTTGGAAACGGAGAGATCCACATGTACGGAAATCTATATATAGTTTTAGCCATTGGCTTCTAAAGAGCTAGCACATGTAGTATCTATATCTACTCATGTATAGGTATGTACATGATCTTGAGTCAAGGGCCTATTTCGGACCAATCCAGGCTTTACTTTACATATGTAACAGAAAAGGTCGGATGTTTCAAAGTGTGTCCAGAGATCACAGTCCGAGTGTCCTTCCTTGTATGTATGTATGTATGTATGTATGTATGTATGTATGTATGTATGTATGCATGTATGTATGTATGTATGTATGTATGTATGTACATATGTATGTATGTATGCATGTATGTATGTATGTATGTATGTATGTATGTACATATGTAGACACACATGCCTCCGGACTGTGGAGGTAAAGAACGCAGCTGGATGTCTGAAGTCTGAATGTGTACATGGATCTGCGTATACATAATTAACTACGGATGTTCATACATAGGTAGATATACTGCCACATATGTTGTAGTCAGGAGCCTCCGGTATACTGCAGAGTTAAGTTTCGTTATAAGCCATATCTTCAAGGGGAAATAATAATAATTCTATTCCATTATAAAACTTTGTCCTTAGGAGTAATGCCTTAAGGATGGGCCCCATCCTTAAGGGGATGGGGCCTTGAGGGGATTAAAGGGATGCTGAGGCCCATCAACTTCATCTCCAAAGGACGAGAAATCCCTTATAAAGGTGTCCCTCCTGACGAGAGTCCACTGTATGTGGTATAAGTAAAATTCCATGCATAGGTTTCTCTCTATAAGGACTCTCCTCCTCGTCTCCCCTCTATGTATCTATGCGCTACATGCTCGGGAAAAATTAAAGCTGCCGAACCGGAGAATCTCTGAGACAAATTCGGATCTCTGGGCAGATGGATAACTCTGCCTACGTCTGTAGTTAATAACAAGACAGTGGGCTCTCGTTGGAAGGGACTCTCTCTCTCTCCTAAGAGCATTTCTCCCCACCCCAGGAGGAACAGGCGGATGCCCTACTATTTAATTAATGTTATTGGGTGCGCTCCTCAGGGCAGGCATGGTTACACCATTTTGGTCTTTTTTTCGGAGATTTTGACTCTTGTCGGGGACCTATTACAATAATTATTACAGTGGACTGCGTACAACTGCCACAGAGTCTCGTTATAAGGGACTCTGGACGTTTGACGGATTTGTGTCCCTTATAAAAAAACCATCCCTGACGAGGATGATGTGGAACATGGGGAAAGGGCTGGCTGGATGGATTTAAGGCGTCTCTTATACCGAGAAATCCCTTAACCAGGGCTTCCTTATAACGGGAATTGACTGCACTCTACTGTATCTAGCTATCCATTGGGACGGTTGTTGCTGGAGAAAAGGCGAAAGGGAAAGCGACGGAAGTGGAGAGAGAAGAACTTGAAGGAGGTGTGCGCAAGTCCTGGGATCCTCTCCACTCGCTTTTTCTCCTCACTTGGGCTCCTCTGCTCCTGAAAGAGTGCCACACTCCTGCCCGAGTCCTACACAGAGTGCCATGGTCCATAAATAAAAATATCTCCATATAGTAGTTTCTCTCTGGCCATCCTCGCTCACTCACACACGCAGTCCTTCACTCTCTCACACACAAACACGCACCACACACACACACTCACACACTAACACACGCTGTTGTCTCAAAAACCATCTCAGCAAGGGCTTCCTCCTCCCTGTTAAATCAGCAAACCCTCAGTGAGGGTCTTCCAAAGGAACAGTGTCATTTGCCCATCCAGTCATATTACAGTCTACTCTCCACACAGCAGTAGCTGCTCCATAAGGGGCAAAAATACTTGAAACTTTCCCTTTCAACACAAGATAAATTATTTCCTTACAATTTCTCATTATTGCCCTCAAATTTTATCCAATTTGGGAGGACCCTTCTAACAGAGCTGCTTCAGTGTTGGAGCCTCCCAAGACATCAGTCCCCGGAAGAAATCTTAAGAAGAAATATTTGGAGGATCCTAAGGAAGAGTCAATTTCTAAGACAGCTGTCTGAAGATTCCTCGGAAAGAGAAGGGTGAGAGGTAGGAAAGGGAAAAAGGAAACCCTTGCCCTCTCCCAGCCCTCCTTCCGTGATTCAAGACCCTCGTAAGAACGGCTCCTTCCTTGTCAATGTTCCTCATGAGAAGTGAGACTTCTCCGTCACCGTCTCTATATTATCTATTTTGAAAAGTGAACTGTATCCCAGATTTGAATAGATAGGGAAAACTGGTCTTTTGTGAAGGGGACACAACTTTATTTGCCAGGAGATTGGCCTCAGCTTAACGAACACCCGTTCCAGATTTCCCAACATCCGCTGAGTCTGTACCGTGGGAATCGTACACAAATCCCCGACAACTCTATGAATATACCCGTTAAAATACGGCACACATCATTTTAAATTGCGGATGGATCAACTCTGTGTATGAGTAGATGCTGGAACTTTGCGCAGATCACGGACAATTGTAGCAGGGGATCCGTTAAAATTCCCGACGAAGAGCCCCTCAAACCTAGAACAAAATCATTTAGAAATTGTACACAGCCTACAAGTTATAACATTGGAAGTAAAGATCATTAAAGCTGATCGGGGATGATTTGAGCATAATTGAGCCTGCAGTTGGAAGAGTTGTCAAGAAGAGAGAAAGTTACAAATGTGGAGTTAACACCGTAAAAGTCAGAGGTTGAAACTGAGGCGTGAAAAATGGTTGGAAGGGAAGTGAGTGGAAGTGACATCCAGGGAGTGTAAATGTCAGAGTGGGAAATTCTATTGTTCCAGTAATAATCATTATTATAATTATTATAGAAATTCCTAGAGTACTAACTACTCCTGGGCCGGGAGGATTTTAGAGGGAAAGAAAAATAAAACTTGAAGTGACAAAAGGGCTAAAAAAAAAGGCTAAAAGGGCCAAAAGAGTAAGAAAAAGTTCCATCAATAAGTGACACCCCGCTCTCTCCCACACTTTCCCACGGAACTCATCAAAATGTGACTGGACACTGTCCGTTGCTCATGTCAGGGGAAGTGGATCTGGTCATATGAGACACCACTCGTTGTCAGACTGGCTCTCATTGTGAATGTGGGGTGACTAAAGGGAAATCCTGAACTCTAGCAGGACTGTGCTTAGCGGTAAATTAATTTTAAATTAGAGGAAGGAATTCAAAATTTACTTGAGAACTGTTGAAAAATCCTTTTTGTTTTTTAATAATGGGCTGGACGACTCTGACGGAAGAGACTTGAGTGTACAAGTAATTATGTATGTACATCCCATATAAATGATAGACATGAGGGAGCTGGCTTAGAGCTCATGGACAGAGACTCATGTGTTCCGATCAATCCCAATCCCCCCAGACCTCATTATCAATTATAGACTGTGGACTTGTGAATTTCTGCAGTGGCCATTGGAAGCCCGACTCTTTCCCTGTGACACTTGTGATTCCATAAAATTACCTCCTATTCTAATTACTTTCTCGAGCAACAAGTCAGTCCCTGGACCCCAGAGGATCCCTCCTAGCAAACGCTGCCGCATTGTGTCAAGAGGAAGGAAAACACTTCCCTCATTGTTGACCCGTCTTCTGAGCAATCCGAGTTCTCTGCAGAGTCAGATCATTGCATCTCTCCAGCAATCGTAAGTAAATCCCTGTTTTTTCCCGATCCCCTATAAATATAATTAATTACCTATAGGAATACTATCATGGGTGATGCATACATCACTGGACGTTACTCTGGGAAGCATGTCATATTTTATCACGACCATGCATTGTCCTTATCTGTATTTCCCCATCAAATAAAAAAGCACTATGAAAGAAATCCTAAAATAATCCTCACTCATGCCCTCCCGAACTCGTCCAAATGAATGGTCCCTCAACACGGAACTGTTTATATTCCAAAATCTTTCCTAAGTTTCCTATGATTTATGTGCCTGTAATAATTTCTATTACAGCAAAGTTTCGTCTAGATTGCTCAAAATCCAGGATCAAGCATCAAGTTCATTTAAAATGACTTAAAAAATAAATAAAAAGCAGACATAAATACTCTAGAATCATAAAAGGCCTCGGACTATTGTCCTTCATGCATCCCAGCCCTTAGGAGGAGTTGCCCATGCTCTATCTCAGACTGTTCCAGCCTTGACTTAAATTTACGTCCCTTGTAATGAGATCTCTTGAGCTAATTATTTGTCTTGATGATGAGTTGGAAGTTTCCAAAAACGATTAACTTGGTCTGCTCAAAATAATTACATTAAAAGGGAAGGAGTTTCCGTGACACTCATTCCTGAAGACGGCTCTTTTTCTACAGATGAAAGGGAGAAGAGGATGTGAAAAGTAAATACATCCTCGTAGTCTCATTAAAGTTGCAAAGCAGGAATGAATCAAGATTAAGTAAATGCGTCCAAGGTACATGAGAGAGAGAGAGAGAATCCCGATACAGGCAATTCATCCTCTCTTCATGGGAATATTAAAAAGCTACTGCGAGAAATCCGACAGTGCACTCTGTCTATAGGCATAAAAGAGAGCACCCTAAAAGAACACATTTCACTCTCACTCCATGGAAAGACGCATATGTGTACTGTATGAGACAGCCGTTATAAAGACAGTAGTGGAAATAGTCGCTACACTTTGAGGACAAGAGTCGTGAAAATGTTTTGTATCATTTCTTGGGAAATTTACAACTCCTTTAAGTATCTATATCTACTCCTGAGAAAATAGTATCCACGTTTAGTTTTGAAAGTCCGGACTTAGCGAGTCCCAATACTTTCCCACTGATTGTGAGGAGGAGGAGAATTTCCATACAAAGGATTTGACATCAATCCCATGGTTTAGATTCCATGGTTTAAATAGCGTTCGGATATCTACAGTTCGTTAGTCCGGCGTTTTGTTCGTCAAGATGCTCAAAATCCCTTTGATCACAGATTTTAGATTTCCCCGGTTAGGGATAAAATTTTGATGTAGCAACTTCAGCCGGGAAAATTTTTATCTTTAATCTATCAGGAGGCAGTTCATATTTTCAAGTAGATAAATTATAATATTCGTTATTTCCGTCCAGCCCAATAATTATTGAATACCCAGTCTCTGTGAACAAAATAAGCTAAGCGAATTTTATTTGAGATTATTTCACCGAAATTATTCCTCCATCCTGAGATTAGAGGATCTCCTGGGGAAATGATACTTTTTAAAATGTAGCCAATGAGGTGTATGATCCCTCTTTATGAGGACGTTTTTGTATGAAGAGGGTCTTTAGGAAGAGGGTCAGTTAAAGTAAGGCGGTTTCAATGAGTGGAGTCATACCGGGAGAGGATGAACAGGGTAGGATTGATCTTGAAGACGTGTGCGAGTGTTTGGAATGTTCAGATTAATAGGAATAATAGGGAGGAAAATATGGAATGTGCGTGTGCGGTAGTGTAAGGAATGATGTGATTAGGGACAGTGAGGGAGAGAGAGAGAGAGCGAGAGAGTAAGTGGGGCAACGGGAGTAGAGCGTGCATCAGTTATTACGTCACTCGGTCAATCCGCTCAGCCCCAATTCTCCCCTCTCAAATACATCCAACAACACACACAATTCCAAACTACTCATGAGTTCATCAACCTCTTCCCTTTCCACCCTCCAAAAACTACCAAAAGCAACTTTCACTCCTCTCTACTACTTTCTACACTCAGAGCATAACCGTTCAACCACCACCACCTCCAACACACTTTTCATCAAATATCCTCCTCCTGCTTTCCCTTTCTCCCCCATCATCCTTCCCCCAAGTTACTTTCTCCTCCTCCACTTTCTCTTCCCCATGTTACTTTCACCTTATCCACTTTCTCTCTCCCAATTCACTTTCTCCTCCACTTTCTCTCCTCCCAACTTACTTTCTCCTCCACTTTCTCTCCTCCCAACTTACTTTCTCCTCCACTTTCTCTCCTCCCAACTTACTTTCTCCTCCACTTTCTCTCCTCCCAACTTACTTTCTCCTCCTTTTTCTCTCCCCTCAACTTACTTTCTCCTCCACCTTCTATCTTCCCACTATTCGAAGTCTTCCTTCCCTAATTTGTCACCCTCTAATTCCTCCTCCACTCTCCCCTTTCACACTCTTAACCATTCTTCGATTTCTCCACCCGCTTTCTGTCTCCCACCGGTCCACTCTCTCCTTTTATACTGTGACATCCTCGGGTTTCTCCTCCATGTCCTGTCTTACTCCTCCAAACCCCCTCTCCTTCCTCCACTACCCGCGAATTTCCCTCGGATGCAAACAAGGAGGAGATAAAGAGGAGAAAATATGCAAGGAACAGGTCTGCTCTTCCTCCTTGACTTTCTGATTGTATTAATCCTCTCCTTCTTCCATTTTCCTTGTCTTCTCCCACTCCCCTCCTTTCTCTACTCCAGCAATATATACATAGATATAATTACCTCCACTGACTATCCTATACTTTATGCCTTTCTCCTCAAAGATAGTCTCCTCCGTTTTTCCCACCTTCCTTCGAATCTGTCGCCTCATCTTCTGCTTGAGTCTCTACTTCCAGAACTTTCCAACCTCCTCCGCTTTCACCTGCTTTCTCCACTTTCTAGATCCCCCTGCTCCGTCATTAATCCCCTTCGCTTTCTAGGGGCATCGCCAGCATAAGCTACCTCCTTTCTTTGAAAGGGACCTCAAAAAATAACTTTCACTGCCGCGGCTGCCGCATCAAAAAAATAATTGGCCATGGTATAATATGCTCCTTTACCACAGAATATTTGTTTGGCATGGAAGGACTTTTATGTCCACTTTGACAGACCTCAGAGCCCAGTATTTGGATATATGCCCGTTCGTGGGGGAGAGATGGGCATTCGCGCCAGTAGAAACAGGTGAATCCAATAACTAGTTGAATGCATAGGGGAAGAGGGAACGGGATCTGTCGTAATGCATTACCTATGTAGATTATATAATTGCATAGCGTTGAGGAAAGGAAAGGGATAGGTCTGAGGAAAATGCAACATTATTTTGTGATTGGTGCGGGGAATCACTATACTCATAAATGTTGTCACCGTATATCCCTCCTGAGCTCCGCATCACAATAGAGCCGGAGCATGAGGCAGATACATTCTACAACGTGTCTTTTCAACCTGCCCTTCCAATTAAATTCTCTTTTACACGCACTCCGTCCAAGTACAATGAATTGACTCATATTACTGTCATTCCCAGGATGTGTTATATATTCCCTACAGTGGGTTCTCAGTGAGTGTGTCCGAGTGACCCTGACAGGAGTTGGATTTCCCTCTTGTACAGTCACTTATGCAGATACCCTTACGGGGACAAATTACTAGCAGGGTGAAGGGATAGGAAGGTGTCAGTCTCGTTCCAATGCTTACAAATCAAAGACTCTGACTATGGGACGTTCCTTATAACGGAGTGATTGTAATATACTCTTGGACTGTCGTCATAGCACGAGTCGACTCTGCTCCCATGGAGGACGGAGAAAGAGCCCCATAGATTGGGAATAGATGAGAGGATTTACTTAAGCCCAGGAGCAAGCACACAATTCCAGGGCCCAAGCCTTTGTCATCTAACTTGACCATTTCCTCCCAGTGCATTGTGTTCCGGCGCTATTAGGAACTCCCGTACAAAAAAAACATTCTCTCTGAGGACAAACATATTTTCACCCAGTGTCATTTATACCACAAAGTTAATTTTCCGACTCTCGTACAGAAGGACGTGGACAGGAGTCCTCGCTCCAGCAGCCCTTGTAGAAGAGCTTACTAGGGTAGTGGATTCTTCAGACAACTAACAATGAAAGCATTGTCACTACGTCCGCAAAGACTCCTCCACTCATTCCCATCCACTATGGACTCCATGGTTAATAATTGTACTCACGCATAAGGGTCACCCTGTTAGAGGCACATTCACAAGTAGCTAGATATATCTAATTATCTACTTACAGTCAGATCTCGCCACAGATAGACACGCCCATGAAAGAATTGTCCATTTGAGCAAATTGATCCTTTGAACAGATAGGATTTTAGCCCAATTTTTAAAATTAGAAAAACTTTCATTTTACAGAGTCAAATTTGACGTCTTTGGGGAGACACTCTCATACAGAGAGATTTCACTGTTTTGAGGAATTAGTGAGAGAGAGAGAGAGAGACTCTCTTGAAGTTACTTGGACCCTTTGGGAAACAATCCATTAGTGCTAAATCCCCCAATCCTATTCCCTCCTCTAATTCCCTCCAGTCTCACACCTTCCCCAAAACCTTCTCTCTCTCTCTCTCTCTTACTCCCAAAATGCATGGAGATTATAATTACTGGATCCCTCAAAACCTTCCCATCCCACACCATACCGTTATGTCAAATTTCAAAATCCCAGTCTTGTATCAAATTGTATTACAATTATTCCCCGTATAACTTGGATCAATAAATATGTACAGTCATCAATAAATGGAGTCAAAATTGTGAAAATATTAAGTAGAGCTTTTTTAACCCCCAAAAATTCGAAAATATGTTGTAAAAATCTTAACTTCATAACACGCTTGATATTTTTAAGATACTTTTTTTTACCGATTCGCAAAAACTATTAAGTTAAATTTTTGTAATTTATCTAAATAATTTATTACACTTTCCCGCTACATAAAAAAAAATCCTTGAAAAAGGGTCCGATATTCTAAAACCTCACTGTACATAATTATATTCCACTAAAAACTAAATTGACGATTGAGACCCTCCAATGGCGAAGCTTGTGTTTGTCCAGGCTTTTAAGGTCCATTCTCCCTACAACAGCCGCCTCCTCCAGGAAACAGTAGAAATTATTGCTCCTTCCATATCTCCTGTCCTATCCAACAGGGAAAATGAAGATTTCACTGGATAGGAAAGCGTGAAAATATTTTGTGAATCTCCAGAAAAAGATCTGCTGGGAGGGGATCAGCCATAGTGAGGGCACACTTGAATTATTTTGGTAACCGTACCATTGGCCAGTTAATTGATTGGTTGTTTGGCGTGATCCCGGCCCATCAAGTCATTCTGAGGGTTGAGGAGGAAGCAGAAGGAAAAATATCAGTTTCATTCTCCCACAGTCGCTCTTAATCACCCCTAACTTTTCCCTTCCAAACATTTCCCATAACAGTCACAATAATTATCCCAGTGACTCTCCCTACAACGGACTGTCTTACAACGGGAGTTCCTCTACTCTTGTAAGAAGATCTATTTATATGAAAAAAATATTTAGGAAACTTCCACTTTTGACGTAGTCTAAGTAATTGGTCTCCTGGTTCAACTTGTACACCTTTCCTATGGAAGGGATCCCCTGCAGGGTCTCTTCAGGGGTAGACGCACACACGCACACACACACACACACACACACACACACACACACACACACACACACACACAAACAAACACAATTACTACTAGATTCTCAAGGGGCCGAGATTTTCCTCCCTCAAAGAAACTATCCCTTGTAAGCCCTGGATTGTTGGATGCTCACTGAGTAAATGGATTCCTTTCCAAGAGCAATTCCTCCTATTGAGATTTTACTCTATTCGGAAGCATTAGCATTTAATGGAATGTTAATTTCCGTCCTAAGACAGTTTTATAGACGGTTATGTCCTCTGATAGGTACTTTTATTTACACTTTATATAGAGGCTGCTCCAAAGACTTCCACTCCACGAAGGACACACACTCACAGACTCAGATTTTGCTCTGGGGAGGGGAGGTGAGGTCCGGACTGTTCTAAAGAGACTCAGCTCTGTAGACATGTGGCTGTGGACGTGTTGCATAAATGTAATTACGTAAAGAGCGCTCTGAGTGAAGGAGGATTTGAGGTGCTGGGTGTGTGTGTTAGTGTGTGTGTGTGTGTGTGTGTGTGTGTGTGTGTGTGTGTGTACCTCTGTGAGATAGGGAAGACTGACTTGAAAAGACTGGAAGAGTAAGAAGAGAAAGAGGAGAAAGCGCATCCACGTGAGCTCCCAGAGACGTAACGTGAGAGGGAAAATAGAAATAAAAGGTGAAAGGATAAGGATGTGGAAATTGTGGAATTGGAGAGGAAAGGGGATCGTGCGATAAAATTGAATACATTTATCTGTCTCTCCTCTCGGAGCCATATGCACTCAAATGGTACTCCTACAGACTCAGTCTCCGACAATCTACATTACAGTTCCACCACACTATCCCCATCTCTCCAAATTTTTACAGTCCTTACAGTTGAGGCTCCTTCTCAGGGACGCTTCTAGAGCACCCTTTCAAACGGCTTCTATTCACTCTCCTACATTTCTACTTCAATTATTCCAGTCTAGTAACTATACATCAGAAATCCCGTTAGAAGGGATCAGCACCGGAGGGATGTCTCGTTATTAGGACCACCCTCAATTATTTGTAGCTTTACTATTTTACTTATTTTTATTTATTGATTATTATGTCATATGTAGATATCTATAATAATTACTATATAATGAGCATCTGTACTAATTATGGGAATACTTATGTGGTTTTTGAACTAAAAAATGAAATGCTATATTTTGTTATATCTATTGTTATATTTTGTTTGGGACTGTGTGCGGGACGAAAGGAGAGGAAGGACCGTGAGGGGATTGAGGGGATTGACTGAGGGAGGAGACGTTCAAGAGAGTGTGGAGAGGGATCGAGTGAGTCGTCATGATTCCCTTCAGCTCATCCATGCTCTGTGTTCAGCCTGGTCGACATTCTGTCCATCAACTCTGCATCATTGAGCCACCGGTAAGAGCCCTTCAACATCATTCCATTTCAAGTCATTCCTTAGAATTTCCCTATGACAACCCGGCATTTGGGGACCTCCATGTCGTAAAATGTCCCTGGAGTCATATAGCCCCCTCCCCCATCCATTGGTATCTAATAATACCGAGAAATATCCATCCAGCATCCTCTTAGCATTAATTATATGAAATATCCACTGGAAATGTAATCCGTGTATTATCATAGGCACACATGATCATAACTAACCTCCATGTAATCTAATCATATGTTATTGAGCATTTGAGTCCATACAGGATTGTGCATACCACACGACCACCATGGGCATTCATACAGTTACTATAGTTACCTCCGTGCATAACAAAATCACAGTCGTAATGTCCCAAGTATCTATTAAAAACACTTGAGTTGTTGGGAGGCTGGGGAAAGTTGGAGGGCTTCTACGGGAAATGGCTAAGGAGCAAATATTACTCTCGCTCTTTCCATCAACAGCAACGAGAGAGAGAAAAAACAAATCCGCGGAAATACCTCATTACATTGAATAAGTCCTGTCCGAGAGGAAGTCTTGGGAGGAAAAAATCCCTTTGACACAATTACTCTATAGTTCAAGGAAAAATTCTAGTATGACGTCCAACTTCAAAGTGATTATTTAATAAATTATTCTTATGAGGAGACAAAACACTACTGGGATTGATATGAGGGAGACGTCCGTTATAGAAGAGTAGGAGGGTTTTTTTTCGGAGGGTAATAATAGGAAGAGGGCTGTTCCATGGAGGAGGGTCCGTTATAGTGAGAGAGAGAGTGGAGAGTTAACAAGGTTAAGGGGAGATAGAGAGGCGATTTGTTGGGATTAGCCTGTTTGATGTGTGTGTGTGTGTGTGTGTGTGTGTGTGTGTGTGTGTGTGTGTGTGTGTGTTCCTGGTTTGGAGAACAAACGAGTCAGTGGATTTTTGAGGGAGAGTAAGATGCTGTTACCATGGATTTGTGCAGAGATGACAAGCTCGGAGAGAAGTTGTCCAACTCCTGGCTTGGCTTGACTTGGGCTCTGACTCTGACTCACTGAGAGTCTCCCTCGCTCTCTCACCACCTACCAATTCCCAGGTCGCCCAGGTGCGTAGGAAGACACTTTTTTCCCCCCTCTCTGTCACTCTGTAGCACTTTCTCCAGGACGAGACCTCGAAGCTCCGTCAATTCACATCTGTCTCATATCGCCACAACCCAGAGAGATGTATCCCATCCCGAACCGCTTGTCGTCTCCATGACACTCACTTCCCAGTCTTCCTCTTCCCTTTCCCTTGAAACGAGCACTCGGAATACAAGGAGAGAGCATCCCTGTATTTTATATAATTAGTACGAGCCCAATCTCTCTATCCTGTACTCTCATCCTCCTGTGTACATAATTATAGTAAAGCTAGGCCTTAGGATTTTCCCCCTCAAAGAGAGGCACTCCTCTTTTGAGGGTCTCCATTCCAGCTGGATTTGACTCTATTGAATCTCCTCGTTTGTTCTCAATTTTTTACGCTCATTTTTTTTTATCCCTGTCGTGTGCACAAGTAGGAAAAAATGAGGTTGCAGAAGCTTCAAAGGTGAGGCATAGAATTATGATTTGGGTAAAAACCCTCTAAAAAATGTGAGCGTTTTGATGATTTGACCCGTCTGACCGGGAATATTGACCTAGGTGAATTATGTAATTATTACATTTAACCAATGTTGAAGAAAACTTTTTGGGGGAAATGGAAATTGGACCTTTAAGTAGCAGTTTCCGAAATTTGGGCTTCGAGGGGAGGGGGAAGAGAATATTGTGTGACATCATGGAATCAAATATTGCAAAGTTTGTCAGCTCTTGTATGAGTGGGCTGAGATATATAAATTGTAGCTACTGTAGGAGTCAGTCCATGAAGGAATATCCATAGAGCTGTGTGTATTGGGGAAAATAATTAGGTCTTGTAGGACTATCTATCTCCACATTCAGAGAGGAGTATTACATTGTGATGACTCCCACATGAGAATTTCCAGGGAGGGGAAGTCTCTAAAAAATAATCCTTTTTATTTGGCAAATCCAGAGCTGTTTCAATGATCTGCGAAAAGCTCCTTCGCTCCGGACTAATAAGGGACCGGAGCATGCAAGCACTGACGTGTAATCTGGCGCAATTAAACTCGAGTAAGATTCTGATTGAAAAGGAAGAGATTCTTGAGCTGGTTATTAAATACCAAAGAAAAAAAATGATCAAATCATTTTACCAGTTTACGGAACCCACTTACGCATTTACCCTCAGCCTTTCCCCAACGCTATTATTAGAGAGAGAGAGAGAGAGAGAGAGAGAGAGAGAGCACTCAATTTCAGGCTTACTTTCTCCAAGCCTTTCTCCAGTAATAAGCACAGTCAATTCTCCCTACAACGGCTCCCCAAATCCCAGTCATATTTCACTCCCGGAGTGACTTCCTCCTATAATGACTATAGAGGTCTTGGAAATGTGTCCCAACAAATTGTTCCCTCTGTATAGAGACCATACTCTTACATGCTACAAGGTTCCTTGTAAGGACGTCTTTTTTATATATAAGCTTTTGTCAAGGAGAAAAATTAACATTTTACTAAATGGGAACTTCCCCAAATTTCCTTCTCTCCCACACAAGAAAAAACCTTCCATACACGGAGGTCCGTTATAGCAAGAGTGCCTTCCCTGGAAGCTCTTATAAGTAAGAAGTAATTAAAATTCTGGTAAATTACAATGTGTAATTAAGCAAATGGTCTTGTCCCTCCGAGGAAGATGGTCCTGGGAGGCGCCCTCCATACTAGGAGTCCACTGTACATCCTCTCCTAAGGAGGGGAATGAACACACTGGGAAATAGGAATTTCTCAGACTATATCTATAGATATATATGGACTCGCACTGAAAGAAGATGTTCTTATAAAAGAGTTCTCCTCAGGGAGAGTTCACTCCACTCACCAAAGGGGTCTGGTCTAAGTGAAGTACACTGTAAGTTCCCAGGCCCAAACATAAGTACAAGTGTATACACGGGTGAGAGAGGGAGAGACCCTCCAAGAGGGGACGAGTGACGGGGAATGGAAAATGTTGGAAATTAAAATTAGTAATAACAAAATATGAAGAAGAATCCCTCGTGACCCAGAACAATGTTCGTGTTCGTAGTGGACATATAGATATGGAAATAAGCCTCACGTAATCTCCACGTGTGGAGGCTGATGAAGATCCTGCCAAGGACTCTGACTATACCAGACTCCCTTGTAAGAACTCTCATTTTTGAGAGGAAGTTTCCCTAATTATTCATTACAGAGTCTCATTGACCGGAGGTAAATTTATTTGTAAGGGTACGGGAGGGGGTGGTGGCGAAGGCTGGGTGAGTGAGTGGGATTTTGATTTTTAATGAATTGAAATGGGTTTGAGGGTTCCGGAGAGGGATGTCAGAAGACTCCACTGTATATAATTTACATTGTGACGGGTCTTGAGATTCTCAGGTTTATTTTTGATGGGGATTGGATATTTGGAGACATTTTCGAAATGTTGGATGGTAATTGGAGTGATCCTTTTTTTTGGGGGGGTGAAGGGCTGTTGATACATAGGACGTATTATTATTGGGAGTACATAAAGCGCCGTAATAAAGGAGAAAATATTAAGTGACTTGATGACTTGAACAGCTCGTATCGATTTTTCGCTCAGCTCATCCTCCGTCTTGCTCCTTACAGACTCTGGGCAAGACTTCCACAACACTCCCGAGGACTCGTGCTATTTGCAGAGAGAGAGAGAGAGAGAGAGAGAGAGCGAGTCATCTCATTTCTCCGGATATGGCACGAGATTGCTAATGAAAAAGTTCAAACTTTTCAAAGTAATCACAACTAATGGAGTTTCCCTAGATTTGCTCATCGGGGCCGGAGAGAGGTGAGGACTGGCGAACACAGTCCCAACAGACCTATCCTACACACACACACACACACACACACATACAGTCAATCCTTGTTTAACAGAGCCCTTATAACAGTACTTTTACTAATTTGTTTCTAGTTCCGTTTTTACATAATATTCCCATTCAATTCCATTCACTCCGATGTTTTTCTCTTGCTGTAGGACTCGTACAGTCGCTCTTTACTCTGCCATAGGAGCAAGGCTACTCTTGTTATGACAAACACCCTCATAAGAGTATCTACTTATATAAATAATTAATTATAATTAATTACATCAAGTGTCAAAAATATTTAAGCACATTTTTTTACCTTGATTTTATACACACAGAAACAAACTAACGCTGACGCATGCGTTAGACCCTGTGAGGAAGGATTGGAAAAATATTCGAGTCCCCCAAATGTTTTAGCAATGACTTCCTCGGAGTTTTCAAAATTTGTCAGCTATTTCAAAAAATTAAGAAATAACTTGAAGCTCAAGTTCACAGCCACTATATTCTTATAGAATCTTCTTCAAGGGGGAATTTTCCTCAAAACAAGAGGACACTGACAGATATTCTAATGAGGAGACAAATTGGGCTCTGATTGATTGGAACGTGTTGAATTATGTATCTATGTATATATTTCCCCCTAAATAGGAAACGTCCTGATTACAAGTAGGTTCAGATTTCATGGCTGTAGTAATAATTAATTATGGCTGTCCGCGCTATATCGTGAGAGTTACGTTTGTGAGGGAGTTGATTGGAAGTGTTTTTTGAATGGAGGTATTAGTAATGTTGGTGGATGTGTGGGATAGCGGAAGACAGGGCTCAACAGCTCTGACTCCTGGGTTCAAGTGTCCATGGCTGAGTGGAGGGGGGGGGGGAAGGTGGACGGGTGTGTTCAGTGGAATTTCTAGGATGGGGAGGGGATTAATTTGCGGGCGACTGGAAGAGTGGGAAGAGGACGAGGGATTGGAGGCTGGGAATGAAGGAATGGGAGACGACGGTTGAGCGTAATTAAAAATGAATTTTTTGGTTAAGGGAGAAAGTGGAGGGTGGGATTAGTTTGTGGAATGACTCCGAACGGGATGGGAGGAGATGGGTTAAATTGAATTAAAGGAAACGAATGGGTTGAACGGGAATTAAGTGTATCAAATATTTAATTATTATAGAAAATTGAGGGGTTGTGTGAGACACACGCAGTGGATGAGTTTAGGATCCCCAGGGAGTTTCTCTCTCTCTCTCTCTCTCTCTCCCTCTCTCTCTCTCTCTCTAATTCAAGAGACGATGAGTGGTCCCAAGCACCCACGCATTATAGCTCTGTGGTGTTCCCCGATTCGAGAGAAAAATCTGGAGGAAATTCTAAAGAAAAGCCCCTGGACGGGATATTTCCATGGAGAGTCAAAACATGGAGAGAGAGGAGAAAGCACTTTCTCCCGTCAGCATTTCTCGCAAAAACTGAAGTGGCAATTATTACTGAAGTAACCCAGGAGTGACCAACTGCCCCCGTATTTTATGTGGTCAGCTCCAACCAACTCTCGCCGGACCGTTGGGCTCTACATCTAAGCCTCGTTACAGGGGATACTAGGGATATGTCTCCGTGGGATGAGCAGCATCCAGAGGAATTAAGTGTTTGTACTGGGTGAAATTGGAGACGGGGACATGGATATTAGCTGCTCATAGACTCCACATTATTACTTAGGGCTCGAGCAGGATTAGTACTGGATGTGTGACTACCTCCATCCGGGGCTTTCGGGAGCTTGTGCTGATGTAAGGAAATTGAAATGAGCGGAAATTGACTTGTTTGGGAGCCGTAAAGAATGGGAGGGCTTGTCCTGGGAAAGACTTATTGACTTGAGTATATGGAGGAGACCCTGTCCTTTGCATCGTTGGGCAAGAGTGAAAGCCAGGGATGGAGAGCGACAGGGGGGGGGGGAGAGAGAGGGGGAGAGAGGGGAAAGAGAGAGGGTGGGGCCCAGAGATGGAAGACGAACGTGGAGTTCCAGTGAGTTCCCTTTTTGCGGGAACTTTTTGACAATACCATTAACTTGTCTTCTGTCTTCCTTGCATATATGCCAAATGAATTCCAATCCAAATCCACTCCTTTCCTTCATCTGTCCATGTCCCCTTGTATCCACTATCCCCAAAATATAAAGACAACTCCTGCTGTACCGGCCGGCTCTGGTCTGGACACCTGGTAGCCAGAGACTGCTCTGCTATTATCCCCTGTCCCTCCTGTACAACAGTCTCAAGGAAAGTGCAGACAAGGGTAAGTTTTTATTTAAAAAAAAATAAGGATACTCTGTCGAGAGGAAGTTCGCCAGAGCGGGAGTTCCCTGTAATTTCCCCTCCACTCCGAACAGGCTCAAGTTCCCTAGGAACGTCAATGCCCTGCATCTCTCAATCCATTGTGTTCGCACATACATATGTAGGATGCTTGGGCTCTATAGTGTCAGTGTATTCTGCTTACTTTAGTTATAGGATTGTCCTGTACATATCCTGAACACGCTGTGAATTTCCCACAGTGGAGACTTGTATTTGCGATCCTCCTCAATACATTCTACGTCCATGGACTGAAAATATGGAATAGAGCCTGATAATGTGTGTCTATCCATTGAGTACGTCCTCAATGATTTGTACAAATCCTCAATGTATTGTATGGAGTCTGAGAGGAGGGAACCATATGGCTACAGCCAGGGTTGGGGGATGGATTATTAATCCGGAATTAATTTAATGCCGGATTGCAATAATTTCAAACAAATAAATTATGAATCCAATCCAATCGTAACCCAAGACTTGAGCAAATTTGAATTTAATCCTTACTCCTGAATCCCGCGTTCCATGAGTTGATTTTAATCCATAATCCTAATCCAATAATTAGATAATCGATGAGCAATGTAGTCAATCCTAAATCTGCAATCCACTTCAGTTAATTGTGTGGAATATGGATTATTGCATTACTCTACACCAAGATGTTCTGCCCAAACCAAATGATTGAATTTTTTGGGATGAGTCTGTCAATGTAATACATAATTACATGTTAATTTACCTTGACCAATCCGTTAATCCAACACATTTTTAAATTCTATTTCGTCAAATCGCTCATTTAATTCGAGATTTCACATTTTTCGTCAACCCCTTCATCCAATCCGAAGTTAATTGGAATTCAAATGGATAATCCGCTAATCCAATACGATGAATTTTCAGACTTTAATTATTATTCTTTAATCCGTTAATCCAATCCAATTTTTTGGATTTTATTGCAATCCATTCCTAAATCCAATCCAAATAAGGTGAATTTTTCTTATTAATCACTTAATCCGATCCAACAGGTAACCTGAATAATATTCCCATCCCTGGCTACAGCATATTTCCTGGGAACTATTTTTATCCACTTATACAAGCTCTACAGATGCGCTGAAAATTGAGTAAGGTTCGTGTATGGGGTCACCCAGACCGTTGCGTGGTGGGTTCTGCAATAATCGAGACATACGTCACATCCAGTGTTGACTGTATGTTGGAGATACACAGGCCGGAATGGACTGTCACATTGGAGCAGATCTCAAAGGTTGAGTATAGGTAGTGCTGTAATTTGTTCCTTTTGTTTTGTTCTCATCGAAAATGAACAAAAGTTGGAAAATGTAAATTTTTGTTTTGTTCAGCGAGTGTTGTTTTATTTTTTGAACAATACAGATCGTTAGATACGCATCGTTTTGGGTTCACCCGATGCACTGATTCAATTAATAACCTGTATTGTTTTTACGCCTCTTCAACTTATGTTGTCTTATTTCTGTCATCCTGTAAACTCGCAGTCAGACTAGTTTGAACATTTTGGGGTCAAAGTTTAAAGTTTAACCTCCAAAAGTCATCCTTCAGCATTTTATTCAAAACTCAAAACAAAATCGAATTTCAGCAGTAGATGTGACACTTGTCCAAATATATATAAGGACTAGTGTCGAACAGAAATTGCTTTCGTTTATAATATCCGATGTAACTACCCAAATATCTAATATCTGGCCAGGTCATGGTCAACTCAAATTTTGAGAGAGGATGCCTCCTTTGACAAAAAGTTATCACCTTCTGTCAAAGTGGTCTGTTTCTTGTAGTTTTGTTTTTCCAAAAACGGACTGTCTTTGTTTTGGTCTGTTCAAAAAACTATAACTGAACAAAAGGAAGAAACAAAACACGAGGAGTAATTACAGCACTAAGGGATGAAGACTGCCATAGAAACGGGCCTTGCTCAACTCTGCTAGATTTAAGAGGAAGGAGACTGGGCCCGTATGTACCCCCATGTAAAATTATATGCCCATGAATTGTGATGGAGCAGCATGGACAGGAGTGACGTGTGTTATGGAGGAGCTTGAGCATGCATAACCCCCCACGCCACGTGAGCCTATACATACATAAATAGAAGATGGAGTTTTATAAGATGCTTGCGTTTTTCCAGTCCGGAGGTCCGTCTCTGCGGGAAGACACGGACGTACACTACACAAGTGGAGCTACGCAAACAATTTATTTGCTAAGAACAAAGTGAAGGCTTCTTGTCTCTCTTTTCCGATAGATCCCTCGTCCCTGTCACTTCTTTAGATTTGATTGTGAGAGCGAGAGAAACACTCTTCTCATTTCCTCAGAATTTCTTTTGTCATCTCTGTCCATTCTTCTGGTCATCAACTGTCCCATTATGAGCAAGTCCATGTTGTGAGACGAGACAATCACTTCCAACCACTTGGTCCGCTGTCTATGGATAGAACCTCACACACACGCATACATACACACTAAGACATGCACACACACACACACACATACATACACACACACACACACACACACACACACACACACACACGCACAAACCCCATACGTGTATTTATACAGGACACAAGGAGCCACTGGACGGATTTCCAGAGATTTCCAGGGAAGAGGAACAAACCACAGGGGATTCAATTCTACTTTGAGTGAAAACATTGAGGGAAATTTACCCACTGGAATCCGGTCTCTTGTACCGCTCTTCCTTCCGCTCCTAATCCCCCTCCCAACAAATAATTCCCAACGACTTCCACCAACCCCTCAATTTTCTAATTTATAACTCGCAGAGACTCCGTCAGTGTCAAGCCACTTTCACTCTAAGTCCTTTCTCCACTTTCTCCACTTTCTCCAATTTCCCTTCTTCCTCCGATCCTCCTCTTTCCCTCTACTCTCCCTTTCTTTCTCCCCGCTTTCTCCAATTTCCCATCTTCCCCGGATCCCACTGTTCCTTCCTAGACTCCCGGCTCTTGGGAAGACGTTAGTGTGGAAGACGGAGTTTGAACGAGAATTGTCTCCGTATGATCTGCTTTTGCAAGGAGGGATAGGGGTGGGGGAATAATTAGAACCGTAGTCAACAAGGACGTCTGGGAAGAGGCTTACCCATATGCTGTGGGAATCAGGTGTTTGTATAGTGGGGTCTGTTGGAGTGAGAGAGTCCTGTACATTAGAGAGTGGAGCTCCTCTCGTGTGGCAGACGGAGAGCATGACTTGGGCTGAATTGGGCAAGAGTATAAAAAAATGGATGGTGCTTGTAGGTGAGAGGATTGAAAGGTGATTTTGGGCTACTGGATGAGATAATAAGAGTGGCCAATGGACCTACATGTATGTACATACGCTCTTCCGCTCCCACTCACCACCCTTATTACCCTTCGTACTTATGTATTTACGTTGATGTGAACGGCCGGATCGGAGGAGAAAGGTGTAGGAGTATTTTTAAAATGTAGGGCAGTTGAGGATATATCGATCCTTCTTCTTCCTCAACCCACCTCCTCCGTAGTTCCTCGCTCTCTCTCTCTCTCTCTCTTTCTCCTTTTCTCTCTCCTCATCCTTCCCTTCGTCCTCTCTCTCTCTTCGCTTTCGTTTTCTCTCTCTCTCTCTCTCTCTCTTCCCACACCAACTCCTGCCAAACAGCTTGAGCTGTAAGCAATAACTCTCCACTCACAACATCGCATCCAACTCTGTCTTCCCCAATTCCCAACTACCCAACTCTTTTCACAGACACATACTCACGCATCTTGCACCATTCTCTATTAGTTCCTCTCAACATATGTATCTATATGCATGCAACTCCCGCCTTAACCCCAACTTCCTTCAGAAAGAGAAGCAATAAAAGACCCAAATTTCACGCCAGCCCAAATTTCTTCCTATGATGAAAAAAATTAATATTTTTTTTTTTAAATAAAAGCAATTTGACAAATACCTCTACAGACACAAAAAGAAAATATCCTCTCAAGTATAAATACAGTACATGGGTCTGTTATTAAAATCAGTCAGAAATCCCTCCAAAACCCATCCATACCGGTTGGCTCAAGTGAAAGCTTAAGGAATCTGTCAAGGGGAGATAATTTAAAAAAAAATGTCCTCTCCCTCAAAGGATCAATAAGTGCATAAAAGGATGGTAAAACAACCTAAATTTTTTGGAGAAGGCTTATTCTGAAAAAAAAAACAACTTCAGCTATCAATTTCACTACATTTTAATTTCCTTTTGAATTAATCAGTATCTACTCAATTTAAAATCCCTAATTTTGAGATCTGAACTGAAAGGATACCATTGTGTATGTAATGACCCAGAAATAATAGTTTAATCGATTTTGAACGGAAATTAAATTTGAGTGGAAAAATAATAGAATTATGTTTTGAATAAAAAAAAACTGGACTGTAATAATGGCGTAAGAGTGTGTAGTGTTTGTGTGAAATGTAGAATAGGGATTGGAAAGGCCTTTGGTTGAGGGAAATGAAAATGCAAATGAAAACAAGGGGAGTCTCTAGCTTGTTGATGAACAAGTGATGCTTTCATTATCCTCTGAGCAAATAATTTAACCTGGCCATTCCTCCCTGTCACTTTTCTCCAGACCAAATCCCTCGTCCATTTTCACTCATTGTCAGTATTCCCTGTGCAAACACATTTAACAGTATGCAGATACAAACCTAATTACTTTTGTGGACATATATGGGAACAGATGTAAGTTCCTTTGGGATAGGGAAGATACAACAAAACACTGACCCCCCCACCCAGGGAGGTTACACCTCTGAACAAGGAAAATATAAAACACTTTCAATCCCCCCATTTTGTAGGAAATTTTCTTTTATATTCAATTAAATCTGTTCCATTGACCTGGGTCAGCATTTGTGGTCGCAGGGGTTGGGGGGGGAGAGAGAAACGTAACGCAAGGGATTATTTCGACACTCAAAATCTCTAAAAATGTTTTCACAAATCGTAACTTTACTTCACAGTTCTAGCTCCTGCAGTCTTTTCTTTTCGTCTTGGTGTTATGAAAATAATAAAAGAAAAAATTGTGACAACATTTCCTTCTACAAGTTTTATTATATTTTCGGGAGGTAATAAACTTGGATTTTGAAAAGTTGCTTCTGTGAGGCATTGTGACTGCTCCTCCGTCCACTATATCAAGAGCTTCCTCTGATTTCCTCCATAAAGAGAGAATAATTTTGAGAATCGTGTTGAATGAGAAAGGGCTGTTGTATTGTGAGGGAGTCCGTGAAAATGCGAGACACAGTGTATCACTACACACACATACATACATATGTAGACACACATGTGTACTATAGGAAATCCAGTAGCCTTCAGTCTATTTGTTTTCAATTGAGTGATGATGATGTTCCAGGATGCTATTTGCTCTTGCTTCCACGTTAACTCCTGAGGGAGCTTTTACAATTTTTTTTCTCCTTGTTTTTTTTTGTATGCTCTGGAAAGGAAATGTAAATAAATAAAATATAAAGTTGAGCCAACTGCTGACGCCTCATTCATATTCTAGCACGAACCCCGTCCTTAATAACATTAAAGAAGTACATACGTGTAATTACATCTGCCTAGAGGAACCCAGTGAGTGATCTATTTTCAACTTTATCCCATCACGTCCGCCTTCCCCTAAACAATTTACCTGTACAGTCAAATCTCCGCATGAGGGATCCACTATAACCATTGATTCTCCCTCTGTCGGACTCTGGCATTAAAACACGCTGGAATCAAAAAATTAAGAAGGTTTTAAAATATTGGGACACATCCTGAGTCAACACGATGTTATTATTTCTCTCCTTATGAGATCTTACTCCGTTAATCTCGTCATAGCAGACACTCTATTATGAGTGAAATGCTGTCTTTATAGGGGCAAAAATATATGAGCATAGCCCAGTATTTAGTACAAAGTTTGTCCTAAAATATATCACCTGCAGATACAGGAATTTCCCCAAGAGACACCCTACCCTCATGATTGCAAAAATCTTACTACGAGGGCCGAATATTTTCTCCCGAAAAAGAGAACATGCTCTTCAAAGGGAGACTGTTATAACGAGAGTAGACACTATTTGTATATTTTATTCTCCAAGCGTCTGTAATGTTGGCGTAATTTATTTGCGTGACTTGTGCAATGAAATTGTGCACACGCAACTCCTTTCCTCAGGCTCCATTTACAGGATGCTACAGAACCTTTGACTCTTCTGTAATATGAGTTGGAGCTCATGTCAGTGACAATTTTTAAAATTGTTATTCTTCGTACTGGTCCCATTCTGGCGCTTCACAATTTCCCAAGCTGGGTGCGGGATTTTCTGAAATAGAGCAAACAAAAGCAGATGACAGAGAAACCTTTAAAATTTACTGGATAAAAAAAGATTGAAAAAATGTTTTGTGGGACCCTGTGTAATAATTAACTTGTGCCATGTTTTCTACCATAAAAGATGTTTTTTTTTGAGAGAGCGAGGAAAAAGAAATTCCATGGATTTTTGTGTAAAGCTTTAATAACAAGAATTATTATTGCACTTGGAGATGATATTTTGTAGCGGAAACTAAACATGTTTTAAACATTAGTCGAAAGTTGTTCTCTGCTCGGAATTTCCCTCACACTTCCGTCCTTCAGAGCCATTTGACTGAATTAAAAATAAACTACTGCCAAATTTTATTTACATGTTTGCAGGCTAATTTTAGGAACTGCATCTCTCTTGTGTACATTCCATATCTCGTAGGAGCTTCACACACAGATATAAATAAGACGCCCCTGCACAATCTTTTGCTAGATCCAGAGAGGCATTCCAAATGCAACGGTGGGGTGCCTGGGTTAAGAGGTCCTGTTGAAATAACGCATGGAAAATATTTCAAAAGGAAAGGAGAGAATCTGCGTAAAGTAATGAGCCAGAAAAAGTAAATATTTACATTTGTATTAAGCCGGGGCCACATATAGAACTTTTTTGGAACGTCGCGGCAAGTTTTTGTCCGCTTCATTTGGAATCGTGTTCCCACTGAACAGCAGCAAGCACCCTTTTTGCCTGTAGATGAAGCTACATAAAGGGAAGCTGCCGAGACTGCAGCTATGTCGTTCACACTAGAACGGGACAGAAACACGATGCAGGAAATTATAACCGCGCTGGATGGAAAAAGAAAGCTTTGTAAAACAAAGCTTTATTGCGCGTTTGAGTGCAGTCAGGCTGCTCGTTGCAGTTGTGTATGAACACGCAGTCTTGTGGCGCTCATTAGTGCCTTTGAGACGCACTCAGTCCCAGCGCCGCAAAACAAACCTTCAAACTTCTGGTTGAAGTTCTATGTGTGGCCCTGGCTTTAGAGTAAGGCATCTCTCTTTTTAGTTTTCCTTCACGTTCTTTTGTTTAGAATCTTTTTCGCACCTGCTCTGCTCCCTTCCTTTCCCGATGATCCAGTTCTCACGAACCATCATAATTACAATGCTAATTTATTAAAACGGGGAATCATCTTACACATTTCGCCCGGGTATTTCTTCCGGGGATCCTTCCTACCTTTTTCAGTTAAATCCCTCAAAACCTTGTTAGCTACATATAAGCTCCTACATAATAAGGGGGAAAGGATTTACACAAACATAATTTTTGTATCATCACATTGATGAGACTCTTCAATTTTGAAACTATTAAAAATACTTAATTTTGAAACTTTAAAATACCTGTTTTCGAAATTCCTAAAAATACCTGTTTTCGAAATTCCTAAAAATATCTACCTGTTTTCGAAATTCCTAAAAATATCTGTTTTAGAAATTCCTAAAAATACCTGTTTTCGAAATTCCTAAAAATACTTTTTTTCGAAACTCCTTCAAATTTCTGTTTCTGAAATTGAAGCTGATATCCAGCAGTCTGATTTATTCACTTAAGAAACTTCCAAAAAAAAACGCTGTTGAAACTGATTGAAGACAACAAAATTGACTGTTGTTTTTTTTTTAAATTAAAGGTAAAACTAAACCAAAACATTAATCAAAGCTTGATTTGTGCCCAATGAGAACTCCTGAAAATTCCCGGAAATAAATCTCCTCAAGATTCTTCTATGTATTGGAAATACCAACTGCAAACTCGAAATCTCGTAGTGTACAACCCCAGAGTAAGTTATCCTTTTTGGAATTTGATACATACGTTGACATTTGATCCGAAAACTAAAAATGGTGTCGGTGTCGAGTATCGTTCCTTGTACAGTAGACGTGTACCCAATTTAACTCTCAAATAAAAAAAACAGGGACTTTGAGCTTCGCTTCGCCCCTAAAAAGGAAGTGATAGTGTGTGTGTGGAAATGAATGGTTAATAAGATATGGGCCAAATAAATGACAGAGTTATACTTGCTCAGACCTTGGCTTATAGGGACTCTTTTGATTTACGCTATATAATTATTACTGAGCGAGCAAGAGCAGAGTAGCAGAGCAGAGAGAGCACGAGCACATAGTAAGTATAGGAAAAGTGAAGTTGTGGGAGTCATCTGAGTCATGTACATACGTAAACAGACTTTAACAGACAGACAGAGGCACTCTCAGTATCAGCTGATTTCTCTCAAACTTTTTGTCATGTCTTTGCCCTATACTTCACTTTACAATTAAATGTACTTATCCTCGTCCCTTTACTTACTATTGACGATGTATACAGTCCAATATTATTTACAACTTACATGTTAGCTCTAATATTATCAACTGACCAATTCAACGAACCACGATCGAAATTATATACTTACATTGGAATTTATTAAACTGTCCCAGTCTCAAGTGTGTGAATTCCAGAGATAATCTTACATCCCCCATCATCTCAATTTTTATCCTCTACAGATTTATATCAGCTCATCCCGGCATTTCCCATATTTGGACTAATAGTTGACATTACTTAAACTTAATTCAGAAATAATTGTTGATTATTGTGAAATTGCCAAAGCAGGTGCATTGGGAATATTTGTGCCCTCATCAAAGTGATGCCTTTGAAATCCCCAATTTTGATTTTGTGGCTGAATTGGAGGAAGACATGGACGGAGTCCGTTGACTCGGCCCTAGTCCTTAAAATTCTGATTAGATTGAGTGGAGTGACAAGTGTATTTATTCAATGCTTCCAAATTTTTACGGAGAGGTGACCCCGGGGGTCATTTATTATTAAAACCTTGTGGTTCCGTGACTCGGCCTCATTCCCTGTTTCGTCCTCAGTGTTTATTTTTTCCCCATCCTAGGGAGAGTCTCCCTCAGAATTATCATGTGTTTTGATGGGAGTTCACTCTTTCCTCAAGGTCACATTTATTTCATGTGTACACATCAATTTATCTGACCTTACCGGCGTTTTTTAATCTGGTGCGAAGGCCTTCCTAATTATATTATTGACAAGTTATAACAACAACAGCTCGAGTCGAGACACAGTTCGAGCCGCAAAGTCCAGTTCTCCAACAACGTGTACGTAATTATCATTTCCTAAGGTTGAGGGTTCGAAGTTTATTTCTTGAAAGGTAATTATCACCTTTGTATTTATGGGCATATAACAGTCACCTTTGTATTTAAATTTTGAAATGTAATTATTATTGTAAGTAATATAATTATTATTAGATATCCTCAGTGACTTTTTCCTTAAACATTAAACTCGATTCGAATTTCGTCCTTGACCTTCCTTTCCCTGGGACGGGTTTTGATTTATTTCCATGACTTATTAGTCTTAAAGGGAATGGGGTAGAATTTTCGAGGATTTTTTGTGTACTTATATGTAGTATTTTGGTTTAAAGAATATTAATTTAATAGTTTGTCAGTTGAAGGGATTTTCAAGGTATTTTGGTGAGGACATTTTAGGGGACATTTTTTGAAGACACGTTCTTGAACAAGTATTTGTGAGGGCGTTCTATTGAAGAGACATTCTGGAAATTAATAGTCCTAGTATTAAATTTGCAGGATGGCTTAATATGGGTATATACTTTGTATTTTATTATAAAATAGATATTTACTGCTCTCAAAGTGCTAACAGTCATTAATTTTTTGCCATTTCCCTCGAAGATTTTTTTGGGCTTCCAGAACGGAAATTCGGCTCCGGAACTGTATCAGAAATATAAATAACTCCAAGCTAATTCAGACCTAGTGATATCGATTCCAGCTGGATCTCCTGACGAAGTTGTAGAGACTAGAGACTGTCAGACCCGTAAATTTGTCGTATGCGAAATAAAATACTCCGATGGCTTTCAACAGACTAATTATAAATATATATGGATTTCACAACAACCAAACACCCCAATTGCCAATGTGTAGTCTCAAAGGCTCTTTACCAGTTTGGACTATTTCAAATATTATATTGTAAACTGTTTCCCAAAACAGTAGAGGTAATTAGACCGTCTTAACTTAACTATTAGTAGGTATGCATATTAGGATTTGTTAGCTTTTGTATAAATAATATGTGACCCATCAACGTTGACCTAGGAAATTGTTAGTTCAGAATATTATATTTAGACAGTTTTGACTGAGCAGTAGGACAGACATTATTCCTGGTATAATTTTACTCACATTCGCTATAATTATTATAAATCCGCATTAATGTAATATAGTAATATCTCGAACCTAATACTGGAGGAATACTGTGCGTGTGGTTAAGTTGGTTCACATTGAAATCGTTATGATGCAATAATTCGTTCCGTAAGATTTTGTTTGTATATTAATTTTTGTATAGATTCATCTAAATTGTCTATAGTCAGGGTTTATTCTTGCTTAGACAGCATCTGCCGTCCTGTAAATAGATTAATCAGTGGGTTAGTAGTAAAATGATTCATCTGGAGCACACGTGCATGGTTGTCATCGGACTGATAATACTGATATGCAGAAAAAGTTCATTTTAAGTGAGTCAAATATAATCAAGCCCAAATGATTTCGGGATTTCGTTATGGAATTGAGCAAATCGTATAGGTATATGCTTGGAATATTTGCTAAATCTCACTGTCACGGGAACAGTCTGTGGTGTGGGGCTGATGTTTGCCCTCATGTATAATTAGTTAAATCGATGTATTTACTGTATGTATGCAATTCTAATTATACATAATTATTATATAAGTAATGTGACAGGAAATCCTTGTGATGTCCAAGGAAAGTTCCTTTAAACATGACAAAGGTCAGTCGCTGGTCGTTTCCATTTTCACATTACAGAGTCATCAAAATTATTGACAAGCTCCAAGTTAGTCTCATTTATCCATTGTTCGCAGTGTCAGACAGTCGTGAGCTTAGCCTCCCTGTTTATTAGTAATACTATATACATACAGTCAATTCTCATTATAAAGGATACACAAGGGATAGGAGATTTTTTCCCTTGCAAAAACTATCACTTATGAATAATTAAGCTGGTTTTGGAATATTCTTCGAAAATATGGATGACGGGATGGAATAAACGTATCTCTTGTAACGAGGAATCCGAACCTATTCCTCACAAGGAGATTTTGCTGCTATTTAAATAATTATTAGTCTTGAATGAAATCAGTAGTAATGCATCAAACGACTGTTATTTAAGCTTCTCTCAAAGGACTTCTCGAAATGATTCTATCTGGGTAAGATAGTATTGCCAAAGAATCTGGAATCATGCACCATATATGTACTATGTACTATGTATTCAAAGGACTTCCTTATAAGATTATATTTTCCATTTCTCTGTAGGGACAACAGTATTTTGACTCATTTCCATTTACGATAATGCTAATAATTCGTCTCTTTGTGAAAAAACGTGATTATAAGAGGTAAATTTTGTTGTTAGATATATATCGAGGGTGCTCTTATGGAGAGAGTGTGCTTATATTTCTGCATTAATCATGTAGTATTTACGTGTACCTTATAAACAGCGTTTCATTGAAGAATAATGGGACTTCTAAAGAAACTCAGGACTGGTTTCTCAGAGCTGAGACGATAACAAATGCTGTGACTGAACTCTGACAATATGTTTTTAAAATGTGTACTCAACCTTAACCTTGTGGGATTTAGTGTGTAAATTTTACTTGCATTAAACGTTATCTCAAAGCCTTTCTCTATACAAACGTGGCGTGTCTCACGACAAGATTACAACCTGAAAAAACACAGAATTAGGACAATTGTAGGAGGTTTCTCTGTGTTATTGAGAATTGTTATTTGTTTACATTATTACATAATTAATTCTTGGTATAAATACCTTTTATATCTCTAGATAAATCTATGTAGAATAATTAAAGAAAATACACATTAGGCATATGGTCAGAACCAGTTATTTTTAGACCCCAATGGCTTCTTACTCCCAATCAGCTTGATAACTTCTAACTTGATAATATTATTTATTATATTAGATATAATCATTATTGATGTTATTTGATTTATTGTATTAGGAGGGATTTCAAAACATCCTTTTGACATAAAGTACTGACATATGTCTACAAAAGTAATTACATTATTGTAAGTAGATTTTCTGTGATACTGTATCGACGTTTTGACCTAGGTCAATATTTCCGGTCACCGGTGTCAAACTTCCTAGTTTCAAAATTCCTTTTTATAAGCCCACAAATTTGCAAAAAAATGCAATATTGGAACGCTCGGTTGTAGGCAATTTCGTGGGCTTTCCCCCAGCTATCCCTGATTTAACTACATCGGAAAATGTGGGCGTCACATGCAAAATTAAGTAGCAAGATTAAGTCAAATTCCGCCTAAAGAGTGGAAATGAGGAAAATGAGGCGGAGGAGCTTTAGTTTTTATGTTCCAATTTTATGCCGCAATATCTGGCAATTGCACAAAATAGTGCCCCTCATGGGTACAGGTTTTACCCGGGTATTTGGGTACAGGTTCAGGTACAGGTACGTATCAGGTACATACTTCTTGTACCCATTCAATTTGGGTACAGGTTCAGGTTCAGTCGTTAGATACCTGAAAATTCAGGTTCAGGTTCAGGTATGGGTACAGGTACAAAAAGTAATCTTTTGGGTATAAACCCATCAGGTACGGGTACGCACTGGGTAAATACCTGAACCTGAATGTAAAATACCTGAACTTTCAGGTACTTCTCAGTCAATAATAATTTCCAAGTAACGCCTGTAAAGGTGTTGTTGAGCTTTAAAAACTCCTCCGAATTTTTGACCTTGAAACATTTTACATTAAAATTTATGCGTATAAGTTCAGTCAGGAAAACTAATTCCACCGTATAGGAACACGTGGCTAGTTACCCAGCATTAGCTGGAATGACCAGAGATTTTTTATCAGTTCCTGGAGCTGCTAAAGAACAGAGATTAAGATTGAGCGAGCCTTCTCCTATGGCCCAGATCTTCTGACGCATAAACGCTTATATAAGTGTGGAGTTACGGTAGGAAATGTTTTTGTTTCAAAGCTTGGCTGAAGTTAAAATCTGAGGAGTTTGAATCTAAAAAATGTTTTCCATTGCAAAAGCAATTGCAGGGTGCAAAACAAATTCTTAATCGTTTAATTTCTCGCCATTATTGAACGTTTAGAAAATATTACACTGCATTTGTATTGTTGCATTGAACTTATTTATATCGTAGATTTTGTTATCTATTATACTTTTCAACCTTTATGTAATCATTTATAGCCACTGATAATTCCAGTACTTAGTCATTCTTTCGAAGAATAAATAATAAAAATATATGTAATCTAATAAATAAATTTATTAAGTCAAAATGTCTTGGTCGCAGATATTTAAATTTTTTATTTCGTGTAAAATATTTGGTAATCCTTTAAATTAGTACAATGGAAAATACCCGGGTAGGTTCAGGTACTTTTAAAATATACCCGGGTACAGGTACTTTTTTGGGTACTTTTTGGGTACGGGTACTTTTCAGGTACAGGTACTCCTGATTTAGTTTGAGTACAGGTACAGGTTCAGGAAAATTGAACCCAGGTATTCAGGTAATGTTACGGGTATAGGTTCAAAAAATCCATGTACCCATGATTCAGGTACAGGTTCAGGTCCAGGTACAACATTTTTGTACCCATGCGGGGCACTAGCACAAAATATCAGACTATGAAGCAATCGTCTAAACAATTTCTTTCACTACGGAAACCAAAATATTTGACATGGGTCAGTGAAAAAGTTTTTGTATACTATTTGGGAGGAAATTTGTTGAAAAAGGACGAATGTGTGTTACCATCGTCCTTTAAATAGGCTTCAACCCACTTTTCGGTAATTAATTGTACCATTTTCCACGTGTGGAATTGGGAAATGAAAATGTGTGGGATAAAAATTGGTTGATTAGAGATGGGATCCGAAGCGAAATTCCTCATCCCACGTCCAGGAAAATCTTCTATTGAATGTCATTTCCTCCCTTCTCAATCCAGTCTCCTCACACTCTTCAATAGGATTCCCTTCCGTGAGAATTTCAATTCCATCCCATTATTATCCATAGAAACGCTATTTATAAATACATCCACTATGTATGTACATCTACTCTGGGTCTTCCGACCTCTCCTTTCTCTAGTAATTAATTACTTTTATGGCGGCTTCAACGACAACGATTCGAGAATTAGACAGTTTTTTTCCCCGTATTCATCAATAAGTAGCACTCTTTGGATGATTCTTCCCTGCGAGTCAACTCCGGTCTCAATTCCCTTTACAGGGCCTTCTCACTACAATGGTCCTCTTCTAAATGAGCAGTGTCTCCAAAAGTAGTTACTTCCATTTAACCCAGTGCTTTGTCTCTACTCATACTGCAGGAGCATTCCCGTGTAAAAGACCCATATATTTTAGCATTGCTCAGGCGTGGCCCTGTACTCAGAGTGGACTGTACTGATCCCGTAGGAGTAATAAGAGCTTGTGCCTCTGCACTCTCCTGGTGTCATTACAACATTTTATTTTCGAATGCACTTAAGGAATCGGGATTTGCTTTCCAAATGTCGAGCCGTAATAATATTGTCAATAGCTTTTAGCACTTGGTTTGATTTGGAGGAACAGGGGGCTCAAATTGTTTTTAATCCGGTAACAAAATAAGAGATGGGAGTAAATGCTAGTTATTATTCTGGACACGTCTCTTATATATTTTTTTTTATAGATTTACATTGTGTTTCAATGTTTGATAGGGCTCTTTTATCTCCAGTATTATGTTTCTTGGGCTAGTTTAATGTCCTTATTGTTACGGCCTCTGTGTCTTTACACACAGAGATAAATGTCTGTCAATATTTCCTAGTGCTCTGTGGCAAGTGCCTTCAACTACTGTACAACTACAGCACTCTCTTTAAAAGAGCCCCCCACAGAAGGAATGTAGAGTGGGCTAACTCTCTAGAGCTAATATTTATGGCGGGGAATTGTTGTAGTAGCTTGACTTTATTGTCCTAAGACAACTGGATGAGTTGTTGTGAATGCCGCAGACTTCTCAATAACTATTTATTCCCGTTGGAAGGAGTAATTAAATACTGAGACTTATCAAAACAATTTTTTATACAGAGATTTCTTCCCCTCCCCCCCCCTCCCCCCTCCTCCCCGTTGGAGTTAGGATGAGCTGAGGGAGAATATGATCATTAAATGTGTAAAGAAATGCGGAGTTGATATAAATAGGGGTGATGGGGGTGCATAGTAATTGACAGTAAGTACGTTGCACGAGGATTAAATGTGCTGAGGAGTACTTACTCCAGACCTTGATTCCGTTCAAGACATTTGGAGATGCGTGAATAATAGCTGATTTCAGTGCAAACAAGACTGGAATCCTATACAGTTAAAGCAAACAAGGATTCAATTGAAATTGATATCTTCCTCTCCTGTAAACAAATCAACCTCCCTTCAATTTAACTTCAACTTCAAATCTTAAAGGATTTCTTTTGTAAATAATATGTACCAGTTTAGAGTCAGGAGCTCTCTCATTTTCTCTCAGTCTACTCTGAACATGAGCCCCCTCCTAATGGCCTTTTCTCTATAGGGCAGAAATATTTGTCACATTCCCTTGTTGTAGCACGATGCTAATAATTATTATTGACTGGTTTAAAAGAGCAGTATGGTCTACTCTGATTGTGAGTTGAGTATATGATATACATACGGGACCATACCGTAGAGCAACCTTCCCAGACAGAAGCAGTCACACACTTTCCCATTTACCGCAATGGTAATTTTTATGTTGACAGGAGCATGTGTAATACAGGGTGTTGTTTACAGTGGAGCCCTACAAGACAAGATTGACTTCCAAAATGGGAGTTGGTTATATGGACGGAGACAAATAAATTATAGGATTGTGGTATGGTGGAGTGAAACGGGAGTGTGTCCATGGGTGATCTGTAGTAGTGTGTAAGATCTGGTATGGAGATAGTCCACTGTATGTCCTTACCTTTTACCAACCCACTTCAACTTTTCCTCTCTCGACCTCCCTGCGTACTCACTATATGGTTGGGATTGTTTGCATAGTATGTACATAATTAGCATATGTACACGTGTGGGATCAGGGGCTTGTGTGTACAGAATGTGCAGAATGACTACAATTACCTGTCCCTACGGCTCCTGTGTATATTGCTAAGGTCAGGTTACGAGTCGAGTCAGCTTGAAAGTTAGAATTTAAAGCCCACACAACAAATGATTACAGACGCATTCTTAAGTATAATAACAATAGTTATCCGCAAGGTTACAAGAGCGAGGGAGCGAACGACAGAAGAGAGAGAGAGAGAGAGAGAGAGAGAGATCATAATAATTAATTAATATTTACTGCGTGGACATTCTCAAGTCCATAAAAATGGTGGAGTGTGTCGTGATTTACAGACTCACAAACACTCATTCAGGTTGGAATCTTGGTTCCGTTCCAGCTCATTTACAGTGCACTCCCTTCACTGGAGCATCTCTTTATAAACATTCAGAAATTTCCCTGTAATAGTAAATAATACCCTCAGGGGAAAAACGAAGATGATGGGACTGTACGAGGGTAGGACAATATGTTCCAGGCCCTAGCTGAAAATACAGGAAATTTCCCCTATCATGGACTCCCTTATAGGATTTCCATGGAAGGACTCAAATTATATGCATATTTGGGCCCCCTTTTTGAAGGTGGGAGGGTTCGGGACGGAGGAATTCCTGACTGCGTCACATGTCCTGCTGAGATTGCTATTTTTACACAATGTCCCTCCGCCTGGTACCTCGATCCAAGACGCAGTAAAATTTCCCTAATTAATGTTGGAAATGCGAATAATCACAACTCCAGTCCAGTCAAATACTAGGAGTGGGTAACATAAGGAGTGTATATGTTTGTGTGTGTGTGTGTGTGTAAATCCATAAACAGAGCTTATGATTTATACATACATTGGAAATTGGATTTTCGAGGATGTCTGTCTTGCGGAGGGGTACTATATGTTGTGGAATTATTACAGACCTACAGGATTAGGTAAATGCATGCACTGGGAGATGTTATTGTCACGGACCTCACCCTTTCAAAAATCAATTTCTCTTGAGACCCAAAAAATATATGACATTGTTAGATATCGTAAATTTACATTCAGATTTTTGCCATCCAAATTTTGAGCCCTGTATAAATATAAGTAAGAGAAATAAAATAAAAGTGCCTCAGCTTTGAAGTTGTGTTAAACTTTTAGGAGAAATATGCTCTATTTAGCAGGGTGGCTGGGATAGTGAGCGTACACTTTATCTGCATTTGCCTTTGTCGTCAAATCCTATATAGGTGTTTTCTATTGTAATTGTAATGTTGTGTGGAAATTGTGTAGTAAGTAAATTTACTTTTTGTAGATTAGGGGCTTGAACTTTCCCTGATTCTATGGAGAATTGCCCTATTGTCACATTCAGCATGTACATACCTCAAGTGTATGCATATATAAATGTATGAATATCCAGCATGTACATATCTGGTTGATTGTATGTGTGTATGTGTGTGTGTGTGTGTTTGATGGGGAAGTAGTGCTGGGAAAAGTTTATTTATTGAGAGACTCGCTTATGAGTCTTTCCTTGTGCTCCACTATATATTCAATTCACGGAGAAAAATAAACCCCACAACTTTACACAACAGAAAACTTTTACACAGAGTTCTGGAACGCAGTAAGTTCTCCAGTGAATGTGTAACAACATGTAATTCTATAATTTTATTAGATACAGTGAGGCTCCGGTTGGAGCAGGTCCCCTTGTGAGAGCGTCCTCTCCAAAAGGATACATAAAAATATCTCAGCATATATACTCTATACCACCCAATCCTTCATTTTGATAGTTGTATGAGCATATGAGAGTCTCCTTATAACGGGCTCCCTTCCGGAGTCTTCCCCTCCTTTTGTGTGGGTCCTCTGAAAGGAGACTCTACTGCATAAATAGTTTCGGGAGTTTTGAACTGTAAAGTCGCTCAAACAACTGGAACAACGTGCTCTGCCCCCTTCCTAAATATCATTAATTCAAGTTTTGCTCCCAAACTTGTCAATTATTAAAATAGCGTGTGCTACTAGAATAGGAGGAGTAATAATTGTTTCCCAACAACATCAACAACAACAACAACATTCCTTTCATGCTTCTCCCAACATGTAATTCGTACATATACTACAGCGTCCACTCCCGCTATAGGAGGCCCCCTTGGGAGTCATATTTTGATACAGGATCCTATTTTTGTAGAATAAAAATCCGAGATTGAAAAAAATCAGGAATTTGAAATTGTTTTGTAGAAATAAATAGTTTATGTAGACAGAGATTAGGGCCTGGCAATTTTGAACTGATTTTTAATTTTTTCTTGAAACTGTAATAATTTCTTGTTTAGTGTAGATATAAAATCCGTGTGTGAGAGCTTGAGTAGTAAATTGAATTGGGAAATGTGGGCGAAGGTTTTCCAAAGCCTGTTTGGAATAATTATTACTTTAAATGATGAGTACAAATTGAGGCATGAGGGCCTAACATGAGGAAGATGACTGGGCTAACGGTTTGGATAATTTTAATATGGTGATCCATATATACATAAGTACATATGTATGTACCTACACGTGCTAGAGTCTATTATTGGGTTGAAGCTTGAGTGAGGGAAGTTGAATGGAAGTGCGTCAGCCCATCCATATCCATTGTGTTCTTTTTGAGTTCAGCCAGAGTTGATTCACCTTCCCATAACTTATAGCTTCTTCTTATTTATTCGGAGTAGGAAACCCAACATTATTTTTTTTCTACCCGATTCCCATAAAAAAAAAACTCGGACGGCACTTGACTATATTTTATCTGATATTTGGCGCATGTTTTTATATTATCGGTATTTTCAGACAATCAGAGAGATATATCGGTCATGGATAATATACCGAGCGTGTGGAAAGTCCCCTACAACGGTTTTCTCCCCGTACGTCTCTCAACTCTTCTCACCACATGGAACATTTTGACTTCCAAATTCCCCAATCAAAATTTAAAATGTGACAATAAAATATCCCAGTAGTAATTCTGCTCGTTGTAAGGGATCCGCGAGGTGGATAATTATATTTATCCCTTAAAAAATATGTTCACTAATCTTTCAAGCTACAGGAAATGTTGTGTGGGTAGGGGGCTGGGGTGGGTTTTAAAATCTTCAATCATTTTCTCCATGGATTTTCAATGTGTGAAGGAAATAAGTTTTTCTCTATTTTTCTAGTTACATATGGCGACTAATTTTTTTTTTCATTTAAACCCGTCAAATTGTAACCCTCAACTCTGACTCAGCTCAATCTCAGGAGCTTAAATTGGGACTTGAGAGATAATCTGAGGGGAAATTACGGAGAGATGTAATTAATTAGATTTATCCTTCCTTAATTTTTACCCGCCTTCAAGACTCATGTTGACCATCCAGCGGAGAGTCATTACCCAAGTTTTCGAATGGATTTTCCCAGGGTACTAAATTGTAAAAAATGAGCTAGACAAAATTTTGAAGTGGGATTTTTTATGGTTTAACCATTCAAATTCCATTACTGGGAACGTCATTACGGGAATGGGAGGAAGGAAGCCTTGGATTAGTTTATTTCTATTAAATTCCTATTGTGCCTACTTCCGTTGACCTTTAACCTCTGAGCCTTTATGAATGACCCTGGCTGTGGATTACTCTCTAGGACGGGATGTAGACGATGCAGTGAAATATCACATTTTGTTCGAGGGACAAATCTCCCCAGCCCCTTGTCCGAGTCCTTAGTCCCTTAAATAGCGAGATTTCCCGAATTGTAAAATAAATTTAAAGGAAAATGCAGAAACTTTTAGTGGGTTTTGTATCGAAACTCTTGCAAGGTTTTGTGGTTGTGTGTGTGTGTGTGTGTATTGGATTGGAAATTGCATTGGAACTATGTACATATGTATATATATTGTGACGAGGATAAATAACTCTTGCCTCCATTAGTCCTTACTAATACGTAGTTACAGCGCCCTATGGTTCAGCCTGTGAGGTACATATAGGGTAATTAGATTTAAGTGCACATGTACTGGGGACGCATGGAACCAAAGCCCAGAGTAGTAACTGCTTCTGACAAAATACCACTTCTTGGACGGACCTTGTTGTCCTTATCAGTTCTCTCAAGCTTCCCTCACTCTTCAACTCTTAACCTTTCTCATCTCTCTCTCTCTCTCTCTCTCCTCCTCATCTTGGACTCTGTAGTTTCAATTATTGCAAAATTAAATCTCAATCTGCACTTCCATGCAAGTAGGAATTCCAGCTTGTGTTTTATGAACTCTCACTAACTACTATCGCGCTTGGACGCAGGTCTTATCGCAGGGCTTAGATCATTATTTCATAGAATTTGTGCAGGCTTGAGTCGTTAGTGTGTAGGTTGGAGGCTCTTTGGAAGAGCACCCTACAATTATTATTCTCGAAATGTGTCTAGTATACACAGGAATGCTCTTACAAAATAGTCAATGACATTGGGCTAGATGCATGGGAATGTGTGGAAATATTTTTGGAGAGAAAATACTATTGTCAGGGGCTCCGTTAGACTGCAGATGTTCCTCCAGGGCATGTGTAATCCAGGAGCATGTGTGGGGCAGGACGGAGTTGGGTGAGAAAGAGCTCTGTGTATGATTTGATGGGATTTGTACCTACTCCAACTGTCTGTCATAATTTCCACGCTATCACTGTATTTAAATAAACATAGAATTACATGTGTGGAACATAATTAGGAAATACTCTGATCATATCTGTCGTTACAAGATCAGACAAGAGGAGGATCAATTGGGCAAGTGGAACTGGTTCTTGCCGTTGCTGTTGTTGTTGATGTTGATGTTGTTGTGGTGTTAATTATTATTTTATTGCTTTGTGCAATGCCGATAGATGAGATAAATAATTTCCCTTGCCTCACAATGTGTCTGCTCCAGATATACTCACACGCTGTACTATCTCTCTCTCTCTCTCTCTCTCTCTCTACATGGAGTCCAATCTCTGTATGAGAGCAGCCCTATACAGGTGAGATGTGATCAAATATTTTTGACACTGCAAACAAACTTTTGCAAGGGAGTCAGTGGCAGGGAGACACGTGATCGTATTACAGGCCCTTGTAACCAGACAAATTAACATTGGGCAAACGGGACTGTCTGCTTAGAATATTTTGCTCTTTTAGAGAGGAAATTGCTATTACTGTACCACTCATGAGGCTGGGACACGGGGCCGTTCTAACGAGAGGTCCCAGAATAATAATTGAACTTGAGAGTTGACAGGATACAGCGTGCTATTGATTGTGTGAGTGTGGGAAAATTCCTTCTGAGCGTAGGGAGAGAGAGACAGCCCCCATGGAAGGACCTGCTCTCCTAACAGCGACCATTATAAGGAGACTCCCTGTTTTTGTGTGTGAATGGAGAATTTTACAGGGGACACTTGTCTCCTGACTAATTACTCACTATTACAGAGGAAAAGTGAGCGAGCGAGACTTGATAAAAGAAAGGGTTGCGTAATAACGAGCCCGAGGATCGCATCAAGTCTAAATTCCAGCCTGTACTGCGGTCTGTATAAATGAGTTGATATGGAAATGTAATATCCTATGTGGATAATATGCAGATACATACATGACTTGAGAGTGGACATGGAGCATTACTTTTTATATATATACTTACAGCAGTCAAATGAGCGTGCCTCTTGTGGAGGACAAGATTTGCTTTTGTATGGGAACAGCTAAACAGCATGTAATCGGAGTAATACAAGTATGAGTGTGAGTATCTACATCTACTATAGCTATAGATAATTACTTATATGTGAGCTCTGTGTGAGTGAGAGGTGCATAATTACAGCTACACATATCTACATGTACAGAATGTTCAAGTAGCACAGTATACTGTACATATGGATGAACTGCGCTATTAGTAATGGTGGAAATATCTCATGCTTTCAAGTACTTCTCACTCAAACGTCTTTTCCTTCGTCTGCATGTAAATGCATAGAGGTGTGTATTCTCATTTCTGTATGTGTACATAGACTGTCACAAACTCTTGAACCCCCCCCCATCTCAATTCCAATCCAACCATCCCCCTCCCTATAGCCCACATCATCTATACGCGTCAATGGGAAAAAATTTTTAACTCCCCCAAAAAATTGTAGTAAACTTCTTCCACACACTTTATAAAATTTATTTCATTGACCGACGTCAAATTTGTCAGTCACAGGGGTCAAAGCATTGACGCAAATGCTTTTGAGTAGGTCATGTGCAAGATGGTGCTGAATTTGTGTACGCAATGTAACTGCGTACTCAAACCTACTCCGACGTATGTCATTAGTAGTTTTATTAGAATGCTCAAAAAAAAAAATTTGTGCTTAAAGTCCCATGAGAATCGTCCTCGAATTTATTCATTAGTCCAAGTTGTTACTTTGGGCCGGAGGAGCCGGAAATGTTACCCAGTATTTATGTTTTGTAAGATTTTGATGGTTGAGAATAAAAAATTATGGGGGGATGAACTCTAAAGTTTTAACCCAACTCTGACCCCATTTGACCTAGGTCAGTATTTGAAAGGATTTAATAAAATGTAAAAAGCAGGATTTATTTCAAATTTTTGATCCAACTGCAACTCGAGTTGACTTACAATTAGATCAATGCTTGAAAAAATTTGGAAGACTCGGATATGTTTGTCTGAGCTTGTATCTGTATGAGTAACTTGTTTCATGGAAATGGCGGGAATGGGTGGGGGAGGGGAAGTGTTTTTGGAACTCTCTCTCTCTCTCTCTCTCTCTCTCTGAGCGGAATTATTGGCCGTGGGGGGAAGTAAAAAGGATAAAATGAGTGAGGCAGTCAGGGATTTGTAAGTTGGGAGTTTTTCACACTACTGTCTCTAGTGCGAGTCGGGAATTGAGTGAGTAAACACATTAAAGAGGAATACACATGCACTTGTGTAGGAGACTCCCTTCAGAAGAGCACCCCCTACAAGTAGGAAAATCTTCTATGGGATTTCCATTTAATCCTCACATAATTTAATAATTTTTTAAAGTTTACAAAAAATTAATATTGACTAATGATGGCATGGCATACATATGAGCCACTATTTAGACACACGCATGTTACATTAGATTTGGAGGAAGAGATGATTTTTTGTATCCCATCCAGAGGAAACCTTACTGTACTATAATTACCCAAGGGGGGGGGTCCACTATACTGAGACTCCATTGAGCACAATCTCGTCTATACACCCGTCTATATGGAGAAATAATACTCGTAGTAATTATATAAAGTGGGTCTAATGTATGGAAACATTTTTGTCCCATTAGAGAAGATGTGTAGATATATGGCTCGGGATGAGGGGGGGGTGTCTGCTATATGACGAGAGTAATTTGAACAGACTATGCAGTGCAATGAATTGAAGATACTAACGTTTAGGGGGATATATCTGAAGAGCCTTTGATAATGTTTTGGAATTTGATGTGTGTATGTGTGTGTGTGTGTGTTGGTGTGGAGTGCGACATTGAGTGGGAATAATGGTGAGTGAATAAAGTTGAGGCCAAAGCTTATAAAATGTGATTTGCTTGTGGGTTGGGTGATTGGCTCTGAGAATCTCGTTTGCTTCGTCAAAGGCTCAATTTCGCATACACGTTGTTGTTTAATAGTAAAAGAGAGAAAGGAGAGACTCCTCTATAGTCTATTGTAGTTCTCATTTTCCCCTTGAACAGTGCACACAGATAGAGAGAGAGAGAGAGAATCTTCGAAACTACAAGTTGAGAGACAGGAGTGATTATTACAGCTCTCTGTCCTCCCTCAATCTTACAATTATTATTAGTCCCACTCTTCTGTCCACATTGCAGTCCTGTCTGCTCACTTCTACTCCTAACCTGATCACCCATTTAGAAAAATTGCAAGTTTACAACCTCACCCCTCACACAAAAATCCTCTGACTGTAGTTCCAGTCTGTAGTCATCATTCCGTAATGGGCCAAGTCCAACGCAGGAGTTGTAACCGTGCCAATAATTCATCCACAATTCCTCCTCTCAACCTCTCCACCAATTCCAAATAACTCCCAATTTTAAATCCTAAACTCCAAGTGAGTTCCCTTCCCTATCCTCATCTCCAACTCACTCTTCCTCAAAATAAATAAATAAAAACGTCCCATAATTATTATAAGATTACAAGAGCCCGAGGACATTTTACCAGTGAGAACCCCATGTGTGGAAATATTAATTATGTAAAATTCTGGTCATGTTTAGTTGTGACGTCGTGTGTGTGTGAGTGTAAGGAGCCTTTAAATAACTACACTGTATTGAGGATGACCCCCTGGGCTTCCTCGTGTCCTGTAAGACACAACACCAGTGAGACAATGTGTGGTCTCAGGCCCTGACCAAATATTCTGAGCCCGGTCTGTGACAATGGATGAGGACAGATAGAGTTCCTTCCGGAATGATCCCAAGAATAATAATAATTCAATATTTTCTCTAATAATCCCAGTGCCACTAACAATTCCTCCTCCGAAGTTCGACACATAAATTAGAATTAGTGGGGTTATTGTGGGAAGTGAAGTTTTTATGAGAGGTGACAGGACAAGATTATAGAATAATTACAGGACACCCTCAATCCCTCAAATCACTACTGATTTAAAAATTGACTTCAAGGGAGAGAGAGAGAGATGATGATGATAATCAGTGAATTGTAATGTGTACAAGTGAGTGGCTGTAAGTGGAACATCTGTATGCTGGACACATAGCCTTTTATACTTAAATCATAGTGTTTTTTTTTCCAATGGGCATAAGTAATTTTTATTATTATTGCTCCTTTGGACTCGTCGTGGAGCTTCTGTAAAGAGACTTTTTTTTACGCACAAAAAAGCTCCCTCCATTTGAATTGGATCCAGACAGACAGTAACATATGGGTGAAATGGATAATGTATGTAATTCAATACTTTGTAACCATATAGTTAAATCATCCTATAATTTTATACATTCGTACATACGTGTTTACATGTTCCCAACCTCCTCCTGTCCCTCTCTTGTCCACTCTCTTGATATGGGCTTCCCTGAAAACAGCTAAATTTGGCTTTTTTAAAGGAATCCCATTAGGACTGTAAAAAAATAAACTTGTGTTAAAATAAAATAAGAATAGAGGAATAGTCGGAAATAATTTGGCTCTTGCACTATACATTGAGTAGGTGATCTGCCCAGAGGGGCTGCGTTATTACGAGAGTCTGTTACGGTGAACTCGTGTTCGGAGACGCTTGACATATTTAGGATATCCCGGAAATGACAGGAGTAATTTTGACAGTTTAAAAAATTAGTTTTTAGAGAATTAATTGTATGGAGATATCCCTTAGAGGGAGGATAGTCTGCATGGAAATTCCCCGCAAACTGTGCGGATATGCCACAACCTATGTACATGTATCTACATACAATGTAAGTGTGATGGAGACTCTAGCAAGGGTTCCTCTGGCTACTCATGGAATTAGACATAATGGCTAATGGATTAAGATCGGACACTTTCCGAGCAGAGTCCGACGTCCCACCTTGTATTTGCATGGGAGACAGGGACATGACGGAGAAATACATACATTGCTATAGGAAAGGAGGGCTTAATTGACAAGTGTTGCTAATGGCGGGGGGAAATGACTGGAACGAGTGGTTATGGTCTAGATTTGATTCCCTCTAAAAACTATTGACATGTCAATTTTGGGGGAATGGAAGGAAACAAAGTCCTATATCTTGTCCCATAATAATAACAATAACAATAGTCATTATTTATTCAGTCCACTCCGCCATCAGCTCCTGTAAATAGCTCTGCCTCCTCTGGCAAATCTGTCTGTAACTACAAGCATTATATGGAGATATCTACTGGGATATGTCCCATCCATAGGGATCTAGTCCTGGGACGTAACTGGGATAGTCTTGACACTACCAGCGCGAAAGTACTTTTATAAAGGGGTCCGACATGACAAGAGCGTAATAATTTAATGCTATAATGCTATAATGCTCTTACTAGGAGAGATAAATGAACATTGGGCTAAATAGGAATGTGACAAATATTTGATGGCCTACTGAGGAAATCCACTTAGACTGCTGGGCCTCCCTTATAGCGATACTACACTGTAGACCATTTAGTGTGTAAATGTTCTGGCCTATGATGAATTAATTATTTTGCTCTGGCCATTTCGAGTGGAGGTGGAGAAAATTTTTTGGCGTGTGTGTGTGTCTATGGCTATGTGTGTGTGTGTGTGTGTGTGTGTGTTGTTGAGTGTGTGGAGTTAAATGGAAGTGTAGAATATTGAAGGATGGGAAAGGGAATTAATGTTTCGTAGGATTTTGCGAGCCCAGCTTTTGTTACTCTGGTTCTGGTGTGGTGTGTAGTTAGTGAGTGAGTGAGTGAGTATGTGTACTCATGTAGTTTAGTGGATGGGAGGATAAAGTGGAACAGCACTGGCCTGGGGCAAGATTTAATTGCACTCTTAGCTGGAGGAATTCGGCACAGTTTTATTATCATTTGTTTACCTTAACTATGTATCTCCCCCCACACTATTTCTTCCCTTCTGGCTATTTTAATCTCGAGTGTTGCTAACATAATCCTACCTTGTCTGTGACAACAGGCTCAAGACACACACACAAACACACGACTCATGTCTATGCTCAAATAGAATCTTACCATTTACTTCGGTCCTCAGGTCCTACAGACACTAAATCTTTTCAGGGGGTCTCCGGGACTCAACTGTAAAAATATGCCCATGTGCATATTTACATACAATCAAAGGACATAAATAAAAACAAATTGTATCCAGATATTTGTTTTTTTTTTTTTAAATAATTATATCTACCTTATCTGTATAAAAGGGTTATCTAATTTTTCATTTTGAAAAGCGTCGTTGTGACGGACTGCGTTCTGTAGTATTTTTTGCAGGGATTTCGTATGGATTTCCGTCCTTGTCAGGTTGCTAATTTCCCTGGTTGTAGTCAGTGGTTGTCTCGACGAGAGTTTCAAGACTATACATGGATAGTCAGTCACATGGATCGGACTATGCTTTTGAAATTTGGAAGGAGGAAAGGAATGGATGAGTATTTGTAATAATTATTTATCTGGGACGCTGATAATTTGTGTGACCGAGGAGCTCTCCTCTGGATTTTTATCCCCTTCGGAAACCCTTGGAAAAATAATAATTATCCTTTTGCTATTCTTAGACTTGCATCAGTGGGATAAGTGTCTACATATTTTACCACTCAAACGTCCCATTAAAATTCATGTTTTCCTCCCTCCAATTTTTATTCCTTCGTGATCGAAATTAATTATTTCTCATCCAGCACACAGCCTTCGATTCCCTCAAAATATGTGCATGTCTGGATTTTGCATAATCCCAACGCCGTCCCTCGGACATTCCAACCAGCCCTACTACTACTACTACTACAATGTACAGGGCAGGTGAGAATTATTCCAGGGATTCCTCCAAAGCCTTGTTAGAACGGATCCCTCTGTAAGATCCCGAATACCTTCCCTCCATCATCATCATCATGCCACTTACAATTACATATAGAGTCCCATGGTATTTGTTCTTACTGGAATATGATAAGGGGGGGGGGGGGCGATATTTGGATATTTTACAAGGGTGCTGGTACTCATGGGAAGCACTGTGTAATTTGTAGGATTACCTCTGTCCTCACACACACTCTCCTCATAGATAGGGTTGAATGGGAGGACAAAAAATGTGCATGGTTAAAAATGTTTATTTATTTCGTTAGAGATGCTAGTAAGTAATGCTCCTGCTAATAAGGACGCCTTTGAAAGGGATATGTTGTTTGGGGAATTGGGAATGGAGACGCCAGGGTTGGTAAAGGTGCCAATTGAGGTGACTATATCTATAATTATTTATATATTTGCATATGTTAAGCCCAATGGAAAATTCCAGTCCGTCGGAGGAGGAGGTGACTGTCAAAGGAAACTCAGGTTTTTTTTCCAAGCCATTGCCAATTCATTCTAATTCCAATTAATTCAAAGCTACTCATTGTTTTTTCCCTTCCCCAATGCTCATAAGTTCGATTATTGATTTCCCCTTGATTTGTACAGTCCGCTCTCCCTCTAGCATCCTCAGTAGTATATAATAATAATAATAATAATACAAAGTTGAGTACGAAGGAAGGAATCTTCTCCACGAGTCCACAACACCAACTCAAAAAAATCCAAGAGGGCTCCGTTATAGCCAACTATTATGCATGAGCTCGTTCAAAGAGAGGCGAGAGGACGGTGTTAAACGGGACTGCTAATAAATCTCGTTAAAAGAGCATATATTATTACTATGAGAGTCTAATTCTGCGGCTTTTCCGAGGGCTACTACCATATATTACCTGTACTTATATATGTAGGATGAGGATGGGAGGATTGGAAACTTGAAGACGGTCATGGTGTCAATTATTCTCTCAAATGTCCTCCCATGCATGAAAGCCCGTAGCCCTCCATTGGAAAGTGTTTATGTTCCGTAAGGGATCTATATGAAGGGAATTGTCTCTAATTACGGGGATACAGGGGACTCGGACTATGGCAGGGGGCTCCTGAAAGAGTGTGAGGGATTCCTTTTTGGAGGTAATGATAAAATTATTCCTCAGTGGAAGTGAAGACAGAGTGAGAGGACGGACTGAGAGGATGAGAGGGGGCCGTTGGAGTCGGGAGTTCGACTGTACTAGGAATGTGCATAGGTAATGCTTACACATGTTTGGAGCCAGTACATGCATATTCTAGATACTAAATAAAGCGGAGTAATTGAGGGTAGGGAATTTGCATGCATTAGCGGACGGACCGTATACACAAGATGATTGTAGAGGTGAATTGAGTGGAACATATCTAGAGCTCGAAAAGTCATAATGAGTACAAGGCCTTGGTGAGAACGTGTGAGGTGATAAAACCATCATGAAGTGATGGGTTATAAAAATTGTTTATTTATTTCATTCCTGTCTTCTTTCCCCATTTGACTCTCGTACAGAGGCCGCTCTCCTGGCTCCAACAGTCTCTGTTATTGCCCCATTTGTTTGGATCTCGTTATAATGGACTCCCCCTCGTAGTACCATTTCCTCTCTCTCTCTCTCTCTCTCTCTCTCTCTCTCTCTCTCTCTCTCTCTCTCTGTAGTCTCTCAACACTTTTGTTCCTCCCAAGTCCCGCCGAGACTAATGTGAGCTCTTGTCCTTATAAGAGCCAGTGTTGGGGGAGGAGAGGGGGGGCTTCAGTTGGGAAGTTGGGCTGCTGTAGGGAGGCTGCCCTACCTTGGGTGCCCTGTAGGAAATTACAAGGTGCTTGCGTAATTTTTGACTCTCTCCTAACCTGGTTTTTGTTTTTTTGAGGTCGAGAACAAGATCACACTTGCTTCAACTCACAATCAGTATCACTCCTGCACAGCCCGGATTGACATGCAATACAATGTGTATATGGAGTGTACAGTCCACTGTCATAATGACGGCTGCTCTTAGACGTTGTTGTTGTTGTTGCTGTAGTCTCCCCTCGAATCACTAATGGACACTGGACTTGTCCGAAGAGTTTGTCTTCATTGGGCTTGTCCTAATAAGAGTAATTATATGTCTTAAATCACCTGTCTCCATCACATCTCCCTAATAACGGGACGGAAGGATCTTCCCTTCCCAGGATGAATAGAGCGAGTCGTGTTATAACGGACCCTTGGAAAGAGGAGAAATGCAGGAGATACTTCTACATATGTGCTCGTCTGGATAAAATGGTCTTGAGAGTCAAGTTACCCATAAGCTACTACGTTGTGTTGTGTCTGTCTGGTCGCTGTCCTATAGTTATGCAGATATGTAGAGAATGGTACTATAGCCCAGTCGTCCTTACATATATAGCGTAAGGAGCCCATTTGAAGTGGATCTTGCCCATAGGAGGAAGGATGATGATTGGTGAAAAGGAGAAGGTTGATTACATTACATGAGATCACTCTTTGTTCCTGGTTTTATTTATGAAGGCGCTGTTTTTTCCCTTCCTATCTCTCTGTAAGCTAAGCTGGTTTCAAAGGGTTCCCAGACAATCAAAATAACAAGAGCGCTCTCTGCCTATGTCTATACATACATATGTACATAGTGGCCCAGGCGTACTAGTAGGCTCGTAGTTGTTGATACTATCCACAGCATTTTGATACTGTCTGAAATATCATACGATATTATGGTCTCGTCTCGTGTGAAGGGAATCTGTGCGTGTAAGGATTTCCAGACAATCCCCACATGATTTCTTCCCAGGTTTGGAATTTACTAGCTGGACGTATGTATATGAATGTGTGGAGTGGGGGGGGGGTGGGGTTGAGCTATAGGAAGAGAGTAATTTTGTCAAGTCCTAAGTTAAGTCTGGAACTAAACAGTAAAATGAACCCTTTTGAAATCCCAGGGAACTTGAGATAGGAGAGATGCTTATTGTGATAGTTTCATTAGATTTAGCAAAGTACTATGGACTGCAGGGAGAAAGTTAAATGTTTTGTGTCCCTCCTTGATTTCCCGGCGTCTGATATCTGTGACTATCTCCGTAGTCAATTTACTTGGTCAACTCTCTGCCCCGTCATAATTGCATAAATAAATGATAATTATAGTAATTACTGGTACGGAATCAACTCCTCATTGCTTGGAGGGGAAATGTGGAGAGAATTTCTTGAGAGAGAGAGAGAGAGAGAGAGAGAGAGAGAGAGAGAGAATAATAATCCGGGTTTTTTGGGCGGGTCGGGCTTCAAAGCTTGGGTGTATTTTTGGAAAGCATTAAATCCATGCAGAATGGATAATTATTATGCTGGGGCTATGCATAAGTATACTTATATACATAATTACATATGTACGCATGTATGTATGTATATATCTATCTATATTGAGTAGAGTAATTATAAGGTTGGACAAGGAATCACGCTTGGTTGGAGGATCTTCCAAGTGCAATTAACTAATGGATTTTTTCTTTGTGGATTTTCAGGGTGTGACACTAAAAGTTTGTGGGGAACATCCGCATGGAATTGAAATCACTATTCCAGGTAAGGAATCCCATACGGGAAGTTTTTTTTTCTTTTTTTTTCCCTTTTTTTAATCACTTCCGCCAGCATTTTACACTCATCAAAATCTGGTTATATTGGTAGTTTGGTCGTGACATTGTATCTACATATATCTATAGATACAGCCAGAGCCAAATCTTTACGAGGGGCTCGCAATAGTAAGGGACTGTAGGTATCCGACCCTTAAAGAGGAAATTGATTAATTACTGTTTCTGAGGAGTTAGTCTTGTACGTACTAGCTAGTACTGCTCCTGGGTTATGGGATGGTGTAGATCCGTCCTTGTCAAGATAATCCAGGATTTGGAGATTTGACTGTAAAAATATTTTTGAGGATTGTCGAGATGGTTATTGTGAGTGCATGATGAGTTGGTCATTTGTAATGGAGACGCATCTTGCCAAATGCTTTCCAGGAGAAAGTTTAATACTCTTAAGTCAATCCTTAATTGGATCAATGCACTTACGCATAATATAGATATTTATATCTATGTATATATACCTATATGTAATATCTATAGCGTGTGTGCCTCCCCTGTGTACCACAGCATGGCTCACAGGATTTGCCCTCACTCAAAAGATATAACTTGACTTGGAAATTTTGGTCAGACACTGTGACCCTAAATATTGAACCAGGTCGACCAAATTTGGTTAAATATGGTCAATTTCAAAAAAAAAAATCTGGGGCAATGGGATATTTTTTTTACTATTGCACGTTGTAAGGGCACCCCCTCCTACTCCCCCTACTCCCGTATAGGCCCCCAGAAAAACGGCAGGGAAATATGCCCTGACACTCGGTACATGTGTGTAATGTTGAGAATTGAGAAAGGACCTAAAAGGGATGCTTGACACAAGTTGTGACAGATATCCCTGTCATGTGATATGTATGTGTGTGGAAATAATGTTGAAGACGAGGGAGGAGGAAAGAAAGGGAAAGAAAATGGATCTCCCTGGAGATCATAACAAGAGAAAGCCCATAAAAACAATATCCAAATGATACTCTTGCGTGTTCTGATTCCCTCCTATAATTTTTCTAATTGAGATCTCCGCCAAACCCATATTGTACTTATAGACCAACTCCTCCTTGATTTATGGGCCACATGAGAATTTCTCCCCCGACTTTTATACAGTGGACTGTCGGCCTATAACGGTGAGCCCATGGTATAATAATAAAAAAAAAGAGCACCTGTAATGTAATCCCTTGTTATGACGGACTTCCCGATTTTCCCCCCTGAAAGAGTTGTATAGATAGCTGTTGTAGTTGAGGAGGAGATCCTGGAAGGGAGTGTTTCCCGGGGATCCCTGTAGTGTTTTATTGGAGGCTGTGCATATAATTACATAGATTTAGTGGGACGATGAGAGGGGAAAGTTGGGAGCGTGTTAAAAGGGAATGAAACTGATTAAGTTAAGGAGAAATAATTACGAAGGCATTAGTGGCAATTACAAGCTGGTGAATGGGTCATCATCTTTATTGCAAGAGAGCACTCTCAGCCCACATTTTCTGTACATGAGGTCTCTATGTAACATGTACTCTCCCTGGACCAAGTGGGCGTATTTATTCTGCGGCTGTAGAACTCGGGGAGAGAAATTTCCCAATAAAGGAAATGCTCCGCACACTTTTTTTCCACAGACTTCTCCTTCCCTTCCGTCTTTTTTTTTTCTCTCCCCGAGTTCCTCTCAAGTTTCAAGAGTTGTGAAAGTCTCCTTGTGAAGGAGACTTTCACAAGGGGACTTTCACAACGGTCCCTTTATTTTTGCCAAACTTTGCTCATTCTCAGTGGTAGTGGTAGTGGTTATATGTATGTATGTACACCTGTGGGATTGTAGTTAGTATCTATTATCATTTCCTTTTGTTTTGGGGAGGTTTTGGGGGAAGAGCTGGGCTCCAATCAACTCACATTTTATGTTATTTCTCATAAGAAATCCAAGCTTGGAGCATAATTTCAAATCTGGGTTTCCTGGCTCAAGGCCTTAATTTTAATTACATTTGGAATGAAATCCCAGGTTTGAACCGTTCTTATCAGAACACATGGGCGGACAATACATACTACTCACCAAAAGCACCACAGACCGTACTTGACGGTACCCACTGAGCAAACTTCCATACAAATATTTGGGACAGTTGGGAAAGTTTCGTTGTGAGAGGAGAGGACGCTGCTTTTGAAGACAGATACATTGTAATTATTCGAAAGTAACCACCAAAGACTTGTACGATGCGGAGAACACTCTTTGTTTCGAGGAGATCGAGGAACAGTGTTTGGGGAAATAAAGGAGAGTGCGACAGTCTACTCTCTCTCACTCTCACTCTCACTCTCTCTCTCTCACTCTCTCTCTCTCTCTGTCTCACTACTCACTATTACAGATCTCTACCAAACCCCGAGTGTCACTCTTATAATCAGACACTTACTCTTGTCTGGAAAAAAAAGCACTGTGTTAAACAGGATCCTCCTCATGTTTTGACACCATCTAGAGTCAATGCTCTCGGAATGCGGCTCACTGTATATTAACTCCGCAGTATTAAGGAGTTATTATGAAGGAGGAGGATCATAACGTTATGTTAGCAATGCATTGGGAATTTTCAAGTCTGACGAAGGGACAATGCCCTATTCCATAGCGTCTCTTATAGCGAAGGATCATCTTAATCCTATTACAAAGGGGTCTGTTATAACAAGACTGGAGATACTTTATTCATTTGTAGACTGGCGATGACAGATTCCGGCTTCGTCCGATCCTATAATTTCCAGCCAATCAGGGAGCATTGGAGACTGTAGTGAATCTCATGAGTAGTCACTTTGATCGTGACGCTTCAAATGTCATTTCATTTTCTCTCTCTCTCTCTCTCTCTTTCTCTCTCTTTTTCAGTTGGTCTTTGAATAGAGTAAATTTTGTGAGGACGGGTGTAGATAGATACATATACGTGAATGTTTTGAGGACAGAATTGATGATCCTCTTCTCCATGTGTACTTTCATCCCGGCTCCCTCATCTCCTCTCTCCGATGTCTTCGTCTCAGCCCTTCATTCTCTCCCGACTCTCTTCACATCTTCTCGGATTTCCCTATTCACGCTCCACAGGACGGGATGCGTGTGGAATTCTCAGAAATTTTATTCTCGCCCCCCCCCCTCCCTCCCCCTATACCTTATATACGAACCCACTCTTGTTACAAGCAATGACGGTGTCTAGACGAAACGTCTTCGTTACGGATGGTTTTTGAGGCTGTGTTTTATGAAGACTCCTACCAAGGGGGATTAGAAGTATAATTACATGGATACGCCAAGATTGAGATCTGAGGGCTGTTTCATCCCTTGTGAGAAAATTTGCTCTTACAATTATTATAGTTGTCAATAATTATGTGAATATTTGAGGGACTGGAGGTATCTAATTACAATAATTGTATAGTGGGAACAATTTGTACCTACAAATAGATACACTATCTCCTCCTTGCTGTTGTAGTGGGAAGTGACTTCTTGTCTTGACAAATTCCGGAAGCTTGATATGCTCCATGAAATTTTGAAAGCCGATTGAGTGAAGCCGACTCCCGTCAACACCACATATAAGTAGTACCGACAAGGAGGAACCTGAATAATGAATACCCTGTGAGTGGCCACTCCTCTCCAACTCAATCTTTAATGGGTACGACAATCATCACATCCTACAGGTGTACTGTACATACAACTGGGAACACCTCCACCTTCAAAGATCCATGTATCCATTGAAAATCCCAGTTTACCGTAGGCATATAGTCTCATATTGTGACATTACATCAATCAACTTGTGAAAGATAGAGATAGGGATATAGTTTTTGAAGAGCTTCACAAGATTATCCAGAGTCTGAGGATGGGCTTCCCATAAAATTCCCCTGAGCTCCACAAGAATAAGCTTAAGTCTCTGGAGAAAGTAAATGTGTAGCTTTTCAAAAGTCCCATGAGGAAATTATAGGACTCGTAGATCGTACTGAGATGATTGAAATCGCCGACAGAGTCGGAGGAACCCAATCATCCGTAGGATTCTCTCATTACAGTAATAATTATTCAAGAAGCTCAAAATAATTAATTATAATTATTTGAAAAACCATCAAACAAAAACTATATCCTAATTATTTGAACGCCTCCCCAACACACCCAGAATTGTCTTGTCTTCATTACTAGTTACCTGGGCGGATCTCTGGTCCACACTGGATTTTGTAAGAATATAAATAAAAAATCTTCGAGGCAATAAACTAATTGTAGAGAATTAACACATAATCTGTAATATCCCATATGATTCCAGTGTCCTGCTATCTCTATCGAAAAATTATATCATTTACTACAACAACAAGCCCAGAGGAGCTGAGAGAATATGTTTTTACAGACTGCCTCTTGAGAAGAGTCCGTTGTTGAAGGGATGAGTTTGAGAGGCGTGAGTTGTAGGACAGAAAGTTTGTGGTGTGTTTTAAAGGAAGGGGGAATTTTTGAGGGACTGTGAGTGCACTCTGTGGATGAAGGTGATACCTGAGTGGATTTTGGATGTCGGGGAGAGTGTGTTTGGCTTCGAAAGTTTTGGGGGTAGAGACGGAGAAAGCGAGGAGAAAAAGACAAGTTTCTATCATTTTTGAGCGCATGAAATTTGATAAGGAAGAGAGGACGTGATTATGGAGGGCTGGAGTAGTGAAGGCGATGAGGTTAGAGATGATTGGGGATCAAATCATTCTCCTGTATTCATTACGGCTTCATGAGTCTCCTCCACAACTTTCTCAACTCTCTGTTCGGGAGTCTCCTCCTGGAATACTTTCTCTCTCTCTCTCTCTCTCTCTCCCTCTCTTTCTCTTTCTCTTTCTCTCTCTCTCAGTCCTACAGTGTAGTCTCCTTACAAGAGAGCCAAAATCAAATAGACTATTGTAAAGAGGTCCGTCCAGGGGACAGTTGGGGCTTTACCCATAACGAGAGCCCGCCAGGAACTCTATCTGAACAGATTTGCCTTTCCAGGAAAAATGTTTTTGAGAGAGGAGTGAGTCTCTTACAGGAAGAGCCCACTGTATCTACATATCTTGTCCTATACTTAGATACATTTGGAACCTGGAGGAAAGTTGTTTTCCATGAGCTCCTCGTCAAATTGACAAGGAGAAAGGAGCGGAAGGGAGTTGTTGGTAGATATGGGGATATGGAGTTACTGGAACAGACCAGATATCTCTGTCCAGGATTTGACTCTTGTTTTTCCTATCACATATAAAAAAAATTATGTCTCTCTCTATAACGTACCGTGGACTCTCTCTCCCCATGAGGAGCCCTAGTAGGAGGAAAGTTTCTTCCTGGAGTGACACATGGATACAGATAGATATTCCTCCTGCGTCCCAGTCCTGCTCAAATTAACATGGCGGTAAATGGGACTACTGTTTGGAAATAAAATGATTTTTTATCCGTATGTGTGGAAGAGAGGAGCGTGAGTGGGAGTGGGGAGACCCTCATAGAGATAGTGCACTGTAGTAGTCATGGCAAAGGGAGACTGCTCAAGTATGTAACCAGAAATTCACTTACAATTAGGGGAATCCTATACTTTCCCAATTGGATTTGCTCAGTTTAGTGGAACGTGTCATGATGTTCGCTTTCTGTAGTTTGTTGCTGGAGTCATGGCTACGTCCTGAGTGAGTACATTACAAGAGACGGGAGGAGCCCTGCTCAGTTATCTCCCAGCTCCTTCTACAGTCCGGAGTCGATGTCGGGGAGCCATTTGTGAGGATAGTATCTTTCCACTCCGCTCGGATCTTTCTCGGCGGTTTGTACATCATTCCGAAGAAACTCCTAGTAAGGGATGGGATTTCAAAGACTAAAAATATCCAGTCCCTTGGAAGTCCCCTATAACGAGATTTTACTCTATTTCTTTTCAATCTTCCCATGACCCAAAAAACACAGGAAAGACATATGTATATGTATAGATAGAATCTACCTATGTATCTATGTATATCTATAGTTAGACATACATATATCTAGGTATAGTAGAGGAGGTGAAAAATATCAGAAGCAAATGCCAACCCACTTTTCAAACATGACTTTCTCTTGATTTTCAACCCCTGGACGTTTCTATGGTGCTCGGTGCAGTAGCCCTATAAGAGCATCCCTGTCACATTTTCTATATGATGTTGCTATGAGGACGTTTCTGGCGAATTGAGACATCTTGCTAGTAGTGACGAGACAGAATGTATCTACAATTTCCCATCAAAAGTAAAATGGTCTACTTTGTTTTTTTTTTCGTCAATGGAAATTGAGCCAGAGCTCCTTTTGCTGGAAGGATCATTTTCCACTGCTTTATAAATTCCACATGGTCGCGTTTGGTTGCTTTTAATTTTGAATCCACTTGGTACATTATGTCGGACCTAGAGAGAGAAAAAGAGAGAGAGAGAGAGAGAGAGAGAGAGAGAGAGTACATGAGGATAATTGAGCTGGTAAAATGCCTCTAGGACATTTGGTGAATTCGTTTTGTGTTTGAAAGTGACCCGGATGTTTTGCCCTGATTACAATCATGTTACTATTTACATAAAACTCCTAATTGCCCCCTTTCACTTTGACTCCTCATCAAATTCATCCTTCAACTTTGCTTCCCCCCATCAAACAAAACTTCAAATATCCTTCCGCACCAATTTTTTCCGGCTTTCGCAACAACCATCATCATATTGTGACCACCATCATTGCATCCAGCACCTTGTTGATCCTCCCGCTTCCCCCCGTGTCTGGAGGGAATTAGTTTTTAAAAGTCTGTCATCGGCACTGTCCGCCAGCACCAACTCTTAAAAATCACAATGTTAGCTACTAGACCTTTGCTGAGGCAATCTGTACGCAGTTTTTTTTAAGGGTATTCCTTCATTCTTTAGTTTGGATTCTCATTCTCCCTGACTCCCCTTGGCCCATATATAAGGGCCAAGGAAAATATTTGGTTTTCCCCCTTTAGGAACAAATTCTGTTCCAAAATCCAGAAAAGTCGTTTCAGGGACCTCGCTCAATATTTCTCGGCACGGGAGTCAAAAATACCAAGGAAAAACTCTTAATGAGAAAATACTTTCAGAGAATAATTATTAATTAGTCATAACTTTGCGTAACATTTCTGGCTCCTGTAGCCGGATTTTGGAGCCTCGATTGATGAAATGAGCGGGAAAGGATGAACGTATAAGTACAATTTGTTACAAGCCATTTTTCCAAATTGTGAAAAACACGCATCAACTGAAAACTTTGAACTCAATTTGCGTCTAGGTTAAAATAATATGCCTTATTTTTAATTTTTTGACAAAGACCAGAGCTTGTATTAAAATAAAGATTTTCTCGTACAGTTTTGACCATTTTTTATTTTTGGAAAAGTTGGAAGGAAATGTTTGGAGGAGATATTTTAAGGAAATGTTTTATGGTAACCTGTACCCATTATTGACAGGGTGGTTCTCGATGTCTTGAAAGTAGTGTATGAAAATTTGGTGGGCGAAGAGCTTTTACTTTGAAAATGTTCCATAGGACTTATTGAGAGCCGGAGGTTTAGTGTTGCTGCCAAGTATTTTCAGGAGACGATTCATTTGGTGTAGCTCAATTAAAGGTGGTTCCTCTAATCTTCTCACTTGGTCAGTAGTCACGGTCGGGTGGGAAGATGATTATGAGGGAGCTCTCACACGTTAAATACATAAGGGACTTTTATGTACGTAAGACTCTCTCTCTCTCTCTCTCTCTCTCTCTCTCTCTCTCTCTCTTTGAAATGCTCCATTGTAGTTGAGTCAGCGGACATGGACGACGTGTTAGTTCTACTAAATTTTTTGTATTAATAGTGTTTTTTTACTAAGCACAAGTGAATTAATTTTAATACGTAAAGTTAATTACTTTTGCAATTAATTACCGCTGAATCTCATCCCATAGAACATTCCAACTCTCCGTCATAATTGAGCTTATTAAAATTAATTTACTTCAAAAAATAGGGTCACAGTTGTAATTATCCCGAAATTGGAAAACTAAAGCACCTAATAAATACTGATGATAGGATATTCGCTTGACAGGAATTAAATTGCTAGTTTCATACTTTTATTTACATATGAGAGCATATCCCCCATAGCCTGGGAAGATACAATTTAAGGGAACAGAGTCAGACAGCCCAGCTACATATGTAGCTCCTCATCGGGTGCATTAGCTAGCACAAACAAAATGAAACTGTATTTTGAAAATTCCCTCGTGCACGCATGAATCCAATTATGTTGCTTCATATATGGTCTTAGACTTATAATAATAATTCCTGGGACTATATAAAAGCATGAGATACTTTTCAACTTTTGTGAGTGCACATTTTGTGAAGCTGTAGCGAAGCGGGAAAATCCTCAAGCCGTACTAATTCAATGAAAGTTTCAATCATGCGGAAGCCAACAAGTCCTCCGTAATAATATGTAATAATAATAATAATAATTAGTATTATTATTATTTTTAATATAGATTTTTAGAATTCTTTGAGAGGGAATGTGGGACTCTGGAACTGTTCATGGAGTCACGTCATTATAAAATGTATTTTATTATATAAGGAGTCCCCATATGTTCCTATTGTGGGGTGTAGTGTCTCTGCCCCCACGCACATGTCATTCAAATTCATATATTTAAGACATATGAAAACACAGGGATCTGATCTATGTACATATGTATATGTTGACAATCGTGATAGCCTATGTTGGAGGATTGAGCACAGGCCCGCCCTTTCCTGGAGACTCATGTGGATCTAATCGACACAGACACACGGAGCTAATCACTAGAATTATAAATATATGAATACAGACTCCCCTCACTGGAACATCCCCCCTTTTGGAAGGGAATATTTCCCTGACCTCATGTGCAGTCTCAAAATTCCTGAAGGAAGATCCCAATGAAACACTAACCTTTTTCCCATTGGACTCGGATTTTATTAGGTGACACTTCCCAGGGATGCTCTCACAGAGAGAGTTGACTCTAAATTTGAGGAAGCTCTCTGCCTGATGAGTGGGTCGAGGGATTGGGAAAGCTCCCCTTTTGTCACAAATTGTTCAATTCCTTTGAATAAATATATGTACGGAGAAACTATACGCCATCAATTAATTAGGATGTGTATAGAAAAATCAAGGGGAAATTTTTTGCACAAGGATGATCTCATTAGTCGAATTTTCAATCATCTTGTCATCCTCATCTTTCTCTTTTCCTCCCTCTCCCATCATTGCCAAACATGCAAGGATAGGGAGACTCGTATGTACAATGTATGTAGCCTTGATGTCGATGTGGAATCCGAAGGAAGGACTCTCACTCTCTCTCTCCCTCTCTCTCTCTCCCTCTAATGGATTTATCCTTCTATATTGTAATCCTAATCAATCCCACTTCTCTCTTCCCATGTGTAGGAAATTATATGCTGGAATTACTGACGTTATTGAGTATGGGTTTATGAGCAAATTATTTAGCTTCTTATTGCCCAACAACTCCCAGTCAATCCAGACTTGGACTTGAAAAGAATCCACTGCGTACTTGAGTAATCCGAACAATTGAGTCCCTCGTCAGTTCCCTGTATTTTTTCTAACTTGAAAGGGAATATGTAAAACTTTTGATTGGGGACGTCAACCAAATGTATGTAATATGAGGGAGTTTTATACCACTACTTAAATTCCCTTGATTTTATGATAATAATTATTTTTTTCCCCATCAAATTATACCTAATACTACTATGGTTTCATTAGTACACACAAAAAAAATATAAATACAAAAATGTGGCTACGTGTGTAGATATTGGGTAATTATTGGGAACTCCAAGCTCCCGAAGAAATCCTAATAGTTAGAGTATGGATCCATGAGTATAATTTATTACTCCCATATATGCGTTCTTTTTGAGGTGGATTATGTCCCAGACCTTTTCATTAACTGATTGGGGCTGATTATGTAGTGGGAAGGATTCTGTAGCCTTCGGATCCTAAACCTCATTTAGGAATTATGTAGAATTTATCAACATTTGTATAGGTACAGTGTAGGTGGGGTTCTATTGAACCTGACAATCTCACAATGCTCGCAATTAAATATCCCCCGTTACTTTTAATATTTCAATAAGTTAGGGATTTTAGACGAATTGAGAATTTTTTTGTGGGGCTAAATCTGATAATTCCAGGGATCAGGGTGGGATTGGACCTTTATATTTCAAATGGCCCGAGTTATTTTTTTCAGCACGGAAATATATTGTAAATTTGGAAATTGAGGTAAAATCCATGAGCTTTTCAACTAGCATTTTTAAAACTGAATTAATTAGTTATTACAAATATTTTAGGAAGATGCTGGATGCCCAGGTTCTCTGATCTCGGGAACCATTCTTAATATTTTTATTTGAAAAAAAATACTTGGGAAACAAATTGTACTGGATAATTCAGAATTTCTAGTCGGGAGAAGATATGTAGGTGATGGGCTTGCAGTTGTCGGAAAATGGAATGCTCAGAGGAGTCTGAGTGCCTATAGATAGATATACTTATACTTATAATTATATGTTGAACTCATTTCATCCTCAGATTCAATTTACCATTGAGTATGAAGAACATAATAAGATTCCATTTCTAGACGTTCTCATTACTCGTCATGTACGATTTGGAGGGTAACATCGAAGCTACGTTCACAGAAAGACACACGTACACATACACATACATACACACACATACAAATACATAAGTATTTATAAGTATGTACATACACTCACATACACATATCTACAGGTAATCAAACTCTGAGTCCTTTCATCGTGTGTCCCAATTCTCAATGGTAGACGCATGACGCATTAGTTCTTCATCTTGCTTTTAAATTATGTCATGTGAAATACCTGGACGAAGGAACTACACCTCCAAAATGGACGTAAATGAATTCATAGCCGTCAAATTTCTAGAACATGTCATAATTAGATTGAAAAATTCAATTACTATTTGGTACGATGTGAGGACCGATAGGAAGAGGCGTTGCTCCTTCCTCAGACTGGAATATCAATTCCAATCTCTCCCAAACTCCGCACTGGAAAGGAACAAGAATCTTGGATAACTATCCCATATTTAAGAAATACTTCGCACAAACTGTCATTACTAGAGGGAAGAGCTATGTATAATTATTCATGCCTGGCTGGAAAATCCAATGTTTAATTTAATTATTACGGAACTAAAAGACTCGGACTCTCGTGACCCATCTGTTTACATTATGACTTCCAGCACTTGGAATAAGATTCCAATTATGTTGGAGGCAATCACAAACAATTAAATACCAGAGTACAAGTAATTACGGAAGGATAATGTAAGACGAAAGGAGTATAAAAAGTTGGAGATTCCCAGGCTTGTCATATAAGGAACGAAAAGGAATGAACAAAAATGTCTGAGCAGGATGGACAATTTTGAATTTCAGGAAATTCAACAGCAATTCTTCAGGGAAATAAAGCCTGTATGTTTGTATATCCGAATATGTATTGTAATCATTAATGATAAACCTCTGAGAATTTAGAGTAAATTATGAATTGGAATAATTTCCAATAAATTGCGGCACCTGTAGTAAAGTAATTGGCGTGCTTGGAATGAGGGACATTGAGGGTATTGGGAGGAAGGAGGGCTTGGAATTGGAAGTTGATGTGGGAATAAGAATGAAGGAGTGTGGGAGTTTCGGATGATGGGAGAAAATGGCTTTATGGGTCACATGTTTATAGAAAGAGTGTTATAAATTGATTGTGTGGAAATCTTTGGGTTAGAGAGAGAGAGAGAGAGAGAGAGAGTTGATGTGACAGAGAGCCAAGAGCATGAAAGTTTTGAGGAATGTGTATAAAGGGAAAGGTTATGTTATGTGTGTATAGCCATCCACAGGAGGCTCAAATCCTTTATGTCCCCCCCCACCCACCCACCCCTAGCCCTTATAAAAGATATTGACACAAACACTATGAGATCCCACCTTTTTCAGTTTAAAGTAATTATTATATATTTTTGCCGGAATTTTTATAATCGTTTCCATGCGAATATTTCAGGTCAAATTCAACAGTTTCAAGGAAAGTCACATGTTTGAAAGATTTCACAATAATTGACGGTTCTGTTACCATCAAAACTATTTGTCAAAATATATTTTGAAGCTGGTTTGTGGGAAATTTTGTGGGTTTTTCAAAGAGCTATAGGATAGGTCACTGGGTTAAGAATTCCAGGGATGGCTTCCGAAAATAGGAAGTAAAAAGAGCTAAAAATTCAACATCAATAGAAAAAGTAATTACTAGGAAATACAGAGGAAAAGGAATTTATTATAACTTTTTAGCCTTATTGTTGACCTAGGTGAAGGGAAAAAATTGTGTTAAATGTGGAAACAAATTTGCTTGAAAATGGGGGAATTAATGGGTTTTGTTTGCAAATATTGCTCCTTGTGTGAGTTAGGGGGACAAATATGTTTTGTGACTCGGTGCATATTATGTAAATGTGTGTGTGTGTGTTTGTGTGTGTATATGTGTGGTGCGAGACTTGTGTTTGTGAGTGGATGGATGGGAGGTAGAAGAGTATATGGACATATTTTGGGTACGTTGAAGAGAGAGAGAGAGAGAGAGAGAGAGAGAGACTGTTGGTGCCTCCCACGAGGGAAAGTGGCAGGTGGGAAGGAACCCGGGGACCGTTCTCGGCACGTGGCACTTTTTCCGTTCCCTTTTTACTACCTCGTCTATGACCAACCATTTCACAGTCAAAGCCCTCGACAACACTATAAACCCTAAAACATCTGACCAAACAAGCTGTCGAACATCCCATCCTCACTCTCTACATTCATTCTATTAAGTTTGTAAGGACGGAGAGTAGTAGTAACTATAGGACAGAGAGATATTCTAAGGCGCTCCGAGTCCTAGTGTCAGTTCCTTTTCTCCCCCGGGGACATTACTATTTCCATTCCGACAGTCTCTCCCATTAAAAACCCTTTTATCCTCTCCTTCACTTTTATTTCATTTAGTTCTAATTTTATTATATAAGCATTAGCAATACTTGTCTGCTCAGGCTCTCTCTCTCATCCTTATTCCTACCCTAAATCCCTACCAATCTCTCGCCGCTATTCCTCCTAATTTCTCTCACACTCTCACAGTCATTTGACCCCAATGTCACTCAGTCAGTTTTGACCCTGCATTTGGACAATTTTCACTCACAATTACAAGAGCCCAATACGAACTCATTTTTTAAAGGAAAAGCATCTTCACCGACTACTATCTCAATATTTGATTGGTGACCATTTTAATTTGATTGGTAATTTGTAGGGATTATTATTATTATTATTAATTATTATTATTATTATTATTATTATTATTTATTATTATTATTATTATTATTATTATTATTATACTTGAAGTGCAAGAAGTCAGTGCACTCTGTCTATGAGAGGATTGCTACGAGCAGGTTGTCCCCTACAAGGCTGGAAATCAACATTGTGCTAAAGGAAGTAAACATTGAGCCCTAATCTAGAGAAGACTCTATGAAGTGAGTGTTGTATAGGGAGAGTGGACTGTAATAATTACTACTAGGATGGGTTGTTACGGGATACTCCTTCCGATATCTACATGTGTGTACATACTTCCCCCATCAAGTGTTCCTCAGTCCATAGTAGTGTTGTTGTGAATTGACCCAAATGTTAGTCATTGACGTGGATCATTCCTTGTGCGGTTGAGAGTTGTGTGTGTGTGTGCGGAGGAAGTTACTCACTCGGGTTTAACATTCCAGGTAGTAAATATATTTTTCACTTGAAACCATTCACGTCTGCATGAGCAAATTAGTCCTTTTTTTCTAGTAGTTTTACAAATCCAGATTTGCTACGCCATATAGCTCCAATAATTATTATTATTCGCTTGGCTAATTATTTCCTGAGCGGTTCAAATAATGGCATGGACAGGCATTATATACAATCTATGGGTTTTCTCGGGAAGCCTCCTTTTACTCGTATTCTACTTGAAACTGGCTCTACTTACATGCTCGTCCCTACTTAGTCTCTAGTGGACTCTCGTATTTAAGAGCACCCCTGAAAGGAAGGAAATTTGAATGGTAATACTGGAAGCTCTGTCTGTCTCTCTCTCTCTCTCTCTCCGTCCTTCCCAGCTCTCTTACCTCTAACTTACTCTATCCTTCCAATATCTCACTCTCCGTCTCATCTGGGATGGAATGAGATTGTATGTAATTATGTATAAGTAATTACATACTGTGTAGGGAACACTGGGGAATGGAGTTCGTGGGCCTTGTGTGGAGAAAGTTGAAGTCTCGGAATCTTCCTATATGGACTTAATTGAATGTAGTATGGAAATGATTTGAAATGATTTGGTGATAACGGTCTGATTCCCCTGGCCCTTGGATTGTCCCAGATTATAGCCGTGCTTACAATTAATGATAGGGAATTAATGGGATAGGTTTTATGTTGGGGCGGGGAAGGAGGGGTCGTCCCCACTGTGAGTCCGGTATAGGGAGACCTCCCTGTAATAATAATAATTATTATTATTATTATGTAAGGCACTGGAGTCTATGAATTTGGGGGTGAGAGAGGTGAATAAAAAGAGGGAAGTTGGCTCTTATGGACTCATCGGGACTCCCAAAAAAAGATGGTTGAGTGGCCGGGTGAGGAGAAGTTGGATTTACACCCAGATTTGACTCTCTCTCTCAAACTCCTCTCAGATGAGCATTACAATTTATGGTCATTTTTGAGAGGCGTGGAGAGATGCCCTATACTTACGTATGTATATGGGAACCAGTCCATACAACCTCCCAGGGACGGACTGAAGGAAAGACTGGGATGAAGGAAATGATTAGAGACTCTTTTCCCTATGCTCACGACCCTGTAATAAGTAGCACTCAACTCTCCTCAAACTTTGGGGTAATTGAATTTTGCGGAGAAACACTGAATTGGTTCTCTGGGATGGCTTTTTTATGTGGCAATGGAACTTTACGTGCGAGAATGGGAAAATCAATAGTCATTGGATAGTTTGAATATTTGACCAAGTCATGTGTAATGTAATCAGTTCACAAAGTTCCACTCCACAACTCAGCATTTCCTTCCAGACCTCCCCAATTTTTACACAAGTCTCAGTCAATTCAAAACTTGTCTCATTGTCAGCAGAGATACCTGCTCCTATGAGTATATACATACATAGATAGATAGATCCCGTCAAATATCCTTATAAGGGATTTCTCATCACACAGGGCTCTATCCCTATAAACAAATACCCCTAAATGCAATTCAGTCAATCAATTCCGCCTCCCCGGGAAAGCTTCTGTGACGGAATTATCAAGGTGGAGGGGGGGGGGGTGTGGGGGGAGGGCAGGGAATTTGAATTTGGCGCTCTAATTATTAGCTTGGAGCGAAAGTTTACTCGTTAACGGACTCGGCAATGTGTAGATATGTAGCTCGCTGCAATATAGGACCCTCTCTCAAGGAGGGGAATTAACATGGTGGTAAATGAGAATATTTTTCCTTGAGATGGAATTGACTATTTTCTATGTAACTATGAAACTCATCATCTTCAAGTAATTATTTCGAGATTTCCATCATATCCTTTTCTTCTGTAAGCCTGCCTCACGTTCCGGAATTTGAAGTTTCCGTTGGGAGGTGGAAGGGTCACTGAGAGTTTTATTATGACACTATAGAGTCTTGATAGGAAAGGATTCCTGAGGCTCTGGAACCGATGAGCCGGACTTGGCAAGAGGGGTCAAAACTGTGGACTCCAATTAAGAATCTTCCCATCCATTTAGAACTCACGTTATATTTGTTATGTTAAAAAAAATTGATTTGAAAAAAAAGAGAGGCTTGGAGCTGCCATCCTGGAACTTCCTAGTATCATTTCCCCTTGTTATTTCCTACAGACTGTAATGAATTGCGAGTACGTATTTAAGAAATAGGAATTTTTTGAGTGTGGAAAATTTATGGAAGAACTATAACCGTGTAGGGATATCCTATGGAAATAAAATTATTAATGAAGATCCAGTGGATCATGTGTGCGGGCTAGTCTACACATACATATATACATACATAGCTCATAAGCCATAGTGCGTATATGGGAAGTGATGCGTTTTAAGGTGTGTGGATTTGAGGTGATGAGGTGGTGCTCAAGGGACTTGTGAGTAATGTCAA
>OX359250.1:45252396-45439698 GCA_947179485.1 Allacma fusca | reverse complement strand
TCAGTTCTTGCCGGACTAGGTGTAGACGGTGGTTCCTCCGGGGGTGTTACGAACTCCTGTTTCTTAACCGGTGTTGTCATCGGGTATAGCTGAGACGTGTTTCGTATATAGGTTCCATGGGGGGTCTGGACGTTGTATGACCGTGGTTCCTTGGTTGGACTTTGGATGGTGCCCCACAATTGTTTGTCTTTTACCCATACAGGTTGTCCGATTGAAAGATCTGGTTTAGCGACAACTCCGTGTCGTTTGTCAAAGTGTTCTTTGCCTTTTTGTTTCTTAGCAGCTTCAAAGTCTTTTACTGCTTTGGTGTTTACTGCTTTTGGTTGCAGTAACTTTGGTGTTATGGGTAGGCTAGACTTAAGACGTCTTCCCATTAACAATTGACCAGGGTGTAGCCGTTGTTCAGTGGAGTACTCCTGTACTCTAGTAATGCTTCTTGAAAATCCTTAGGGTTTTTCTTGAGTAGCTGTTTTATAGTTTTGACCAGACCTGGATAACCTAAAAATAAGGTTTCCGTTAGTTCGTTATACGTTATTGTCAATTTGTTTTCCGTTTTCGTTTTTGTTTTCGTTATTTTAAAATACCGTTATCGGTTAAAACGGTTTACAATCAAAATAAATTCGGTTAAACGGTTAATAACGGTATTTAACAAATTTTATTTGTCTATTTTCAAATTTATATTTGATTAGACTAATAACAACAGTATTATTTAAACATTTCAAAACCACATATCCAATACCATTCAAAATCCGTTGGTTCGAAGGAACAAAACGGCGTTCAGTACCTCGTCCTTCATACTGCTTCGTCTTTCAGGTAGTACAAATGCTAAGGCTGAAAACAGGCGTTCAACACTGACTTGAGTCGCAGGAAGGCAAATAATTACTCTAGCTATATATGTATCTCAACGAAGTTAGACCATTACTGGCCCACCATTCGAATAGATCTAACTTTACACCTTTTTGTTTTTTTCACGCGGAATTTTCTCATATGAGGCTAAACCTTCCAGCAATGCTGTTCTGCTGAAAACAGAAGTCGTAATTGCAGATTCTTTGTTCTTGTCTTAATTCCTCAGAAATACTTCGAACGGGTCCTCCTCGTCATCAGAAACATTAGCTTCAGGCTGCTCGATTGTACATTCATTATGCATTTATGTGCTTACCCGAACAATCGAATCACAACCTTCCACTAAGCAGCGAGATGTTTGATCAGCGTTTCTGAACTCAAAATGTTGAAAAACTACGCTGACTTTTTGTCTGCCCATTTTTGTGGTCAAATGTTTTTAAACCCTTGGAACATAAGTTGTAAATACAGTGGAACTAACACTTAGCACTATTAGTAAAAACCGAAATACGCTGAACGAAACTAACAATACATAAGTCGAAATACGCTCAAATGTAACGAATCTAACAATAAGTAATTCATGCTCACTAGGTGAGTAATCAACGCACCGATATGTACATACTCATATAAAATACGTTTACAATTAGCCACGAATTTAAACGGCATACGTTTGAATTGAGTTCAATCGACAGTTGGAAGGGAGGGATACTGGTCGCATTTACAGTTGAGGAAAAACCTAAAATAACCGTATTTTTTCCGTTTCCGTTTCCGTTTCGGTTTTTACGAAAACGCATTTATCGTTTGTTTTCGTTTATCGTTATTCTTTTTTTTGTTGGTTTTCGTTAGGTTTTTAAAACCGTTACTGTCATTTTCCCGGTAATAACGTTATGAAATAACGTTATCCCATAACGTTATCCAGGCCTGGTTTTGACCATTACCTCGATTAACCCGTTGCTTTGGGGGTAATGGGGGCTGGATGTGATGTGTTGGAATTTCCATTCCTTTGCGAATGTTTTGAATGCCTCTTGGAATTGAGGTCCATTGTCGGATCTGACAATATCCGGTATGCCGTGCCTGGCGAAGATGGATTTGCAGTGTGAAATAATTGCTTCGGAAGTGGTATGTGATAATAGTACTACTTCTGGATATCTTGAATAATAGTCACTGACTATTAGGTAAGTCTTCCCTTCATGGTGGAAAAGGTCCATCCCTATGGTGGACCATGGTCTGTGAGGAAAATCACTGGGCATCAGCGGCTCTTTCCTCTCTTGTCTGTGCGGAATGCACGTTGGACAGTTCTTGATTAATCTTTGAATGTCTCTTGAGATTCCGGGCCACCACATGGACGTGTGGGCTCTTGCTCTTGCTTTGGAAATTCCCATGTGTCCTGCATGGACACGTTGGAGCATCTCCGATTGTAAAGTCTTGGGAATGATGAGGCGGTTGCCTCGTAACAGTAAATCTCCTTGAACTGAGATCTCATCTTTATGCGTGTGAAATAGTTTGAACTCCTCGGTGAGTTCCTTCAGGGGAGGCCATCCTGAACGGCTGTACTTGGCTAATTGCTTGCACGTATCGTCCCTTTGTTGAACCTCCTTTATTTCTTGTAATTTGGCGTCAGTTGCCGGTAAGGAATCAATAAATAGTTCAATGGCAGCGTTGCAGTCCATTGCAAAGTCTTGGTTGCCCGTAGTAGGGAGGGGATGTCGGGATAGGAAATCCGCTCCAACTAGATTCTTCCCTGGTGTGTGATAAATTGAAAAGTCGTAACGCATCATGCGTAACCTGAATCGTTGTAGGCGGGGAGAGAGTTCATCGAGATGCTTTGTTTTCAGAATGGCTAAGAGGGGCTTGTGAGCGGTTTCGACCTGAAATCGTAAGCCAGTGAGGAAAGTTTCGAACTTACCACACGCCCATACAACTCCTAACCCTTCCTTTTCTATCTGGGCGTATCTTGTTTCCGCTGAGGACAGTGTTCGGGACGCACAGGCCACAAGTCTCCAACTGTCATCGGGTTGCTTTTGTTTGAGTATGGCTCCTAAGCCATATGAGGATGCGTCCGTAGAGATAATCGTGGGGGAGTTGGGGTTGTAAATCGCGAGCACAGGTGCGGACGTTAGTAGGCTTACTAACGTGGCATGTGCTTTTTGTTCCGTAATTCCCCATTTGAACTCTGCATCCTTCTGTAATAATGCGTACAAGGGTTGCATTATTGTGGATAAGTTCGGGATAAATTGTCCAATGTACATGATGAATCCCACGAAACTTCTAACGTCCGAAGTGTCCTTTGGTGTTGGTAAGTTGGTAATGGCTCTTAGCCGTTTTGGGTCGATGCTAATCCCTTTGGCTGAAATTATATGTCCCAGGAACTTGACCTGTTTAACCCCGAATTCACATTTTTCTGCATTCAGGGTAATTCCTTTCTCCTGGAGTCGGGTGAGAACTAGTCTTAAGTTCCTGTCGTGTTCCTCCGGATTTTTTCCCCACACTAACCAGTCGTCAGTGTGATGAATTACGGGAAGTCCTGTTAAGGCCTCTGACATCCGCTTCTGGTAATGTTCCGGGGCTGAGCTGATTCCAAATGGTAATCGTAAACAACAGTACCGTCCGAACGGTGTAATAAAAGTTGTCAGCTTTTGGCTCTCTTCAGATAGTCGTATCTGGTGGAAACCTTGGCGGTTATCTCCTTTGGAGAAGATAACTGCTCCATGGATTTTGGCTAGAGTCTCCGAAACTACCGGCATGGGATGGAATTCCCTGGCAATTGATTCATTTAACTTTGTAAAATCTTTACAGAGTCGGATATCTCCGTTTGGCTTCTTAACGACCACGATGGGAGCGCACCAATCCGTAGGCTCATCTATGGGTCTAATGACGCCTTGTTGTTCTAGCTTTTTTAGTTCTTCTTCCAATTTAGGCAGGAGAGGGATGGCGACCTTCCTAGGTTGTGCTATGGCGTAAGCTTGGGCTCCTTTCTTGAGCCTGATTGTGTAGGGTTGTGCCATGGTGCCTAATCCTTTGAATAGGTTTGGGAACTCAGTATGGGGTTGTACTGTAGTGTACGCTCCGACCATGTCAATTGAGTTAACTGTAAGTTTTATTAGCTGTAAAGCTAAACACTCATTTCTGCCTAGTAGAGGTTGCTTCAGCCCGGAGGCGACGTAGATGTCCGCCTGAGTTGCTCTGTCCTTGTACAGTAAATTTGCCTTGAATCTGCCGGTAACTGATAAATTTGTTCCATTCGCGGCACTGAATTTTCTGTGGTCCGGTCGTAAATGACGGACTGCCTTGGGTAGGTTTTGTTCAAAAATGTGCTCAGGGATGATGGTGACGTCTGCTCCCGTGTCTAACTTGAAAATAATGGGGACATTTCCCACTATTATCTCTATTGACCAATTGTTCTTGGGGTAGTCTTCGGCTAGGTTGGCTTCACCCATGAACACCGAGTCGGTGTCACTATCTTCCTGAACTTCTTGTATTTTTGATTTACTCTTGGGCTTGGCTTGGTCCTCTGCTGACTTGCAAACTTTGGCAAAATGTCCCATTTTACCGCACGTATTGCACTTGGCTCCTTTGGCTCTGCAAGCGTCCTTTGAGTGTTGCTTCACGTCTCCACAATTAAAACATTTCCATGTTTTATTGTTGATTTTCCCTTTTGATTGGGAGTTTTTCTTGCCAAAAACTCGGTCCACATTCGTATTTCCTCCGGAAATGGTGGGTTGTTGCTTTTTGAACTTCTCGTGAGTTTTCACATGAGCTACAGCTTCTTCCAGCGTTAATTTGTCCTTTGTCTGGAGCTGTAGTGATACGGTTTTGTCCAAGATACCGATGACGATACGGTCTCTAATTAATTCCTCGTGCAGGGACTGGAAATTACACGTTTTGGCCAACTTGTGTAGGTCCGTGATGAACTGATCCACATTCTCCTCTGTCCGTTGTACTCGGGAATTAAACATGAAGCGTTCAAAAACAACGTTCAGTTTCCCAATGAAATGGGCTCGGAAGGCTCCAGGTTGTCCACTGAGCTGGGGTGTCGTAGGAGAATCCCTCGGGAGGTCTGAGTGCGTCCGTTGGAGGTGCAGCTGGAGTAGCCATGATGAGGGTGAGAAGAGAGACGGAAGTTTTGTGTCCACGGAACGTATGTAGTATGTAGTCCGTAAAGTGTAAACTTTAGAGTGTAATTAATTGGTGTGAATTCGACCGTAGCTGCCACCATGCATTAATATCTGATTATGGTAGCGTAATGAATGTACGTAGATATTAACGACGATAATTGAATAGGAAAGATTGTAGTTTATTCAGAAAGCCGAATGTGAAGAAGTGGAGAGAGAGAGGGGGAGAGTAAGAGTTGAGAGAGTTAGTGCTGTCTTACGTTACTGCTGGGGAAGCACGGGAATGGGCTACCCTTATATACTAGCACGAGAGTGTGCGTTACTGTTAGGGAAGCATGGGAACGGGCTACCCTAATGTATTGGCACGAGAGTGTGTCTCAGCCTGGCAAAGGTAACGGTTGCAGATGGGTTAGGTGGGAACAGGATGATTCCAGTTCATGCAGGTTCAGACAGGAATGAACAGGTTCATTCAGGTTAGGACAGGAATGAGCAGGTGTTGGGGAGGATGAAGTGTAACGGAAGAAACATAAGAAACATGTATATTTTGTACACATTTATCACTTCGCTTCTACCCCTGCACAGGGGTAAGGCTTCCGTTTGGGACAGGACGTCCCGAGGTTTTCGGGACGGGATCGTGATCGGGAAAGTTTCGGGACAAATTTTTTGTCCCCATGTTATTTCGGGATGGTGTGGGGACGCACATTTTTGTCCCGAGGATTTCGGGACGGGACGGAATTTTTTTGCGGGACAAAAAAATGGTCCCCATTAGAAGCCCTAATAGGAGAGTGGTGTTGTCTTACAATATATTTTATTAGATAAAATTCCATTTACAATAATTTAACCAAAGATCATTCCCTTCATAATAAAATCGTGTATATACGCGTGTATGTAAATATGAAGTTGGTAAAAAAACTTTTTCCATAATTTACTAGCTCTATCTGTTCATGTTCAAAAAATTATCATTGTACTGCATAGGAAGTGTTCACAAAATTAACATAGTCCAGTATAGTAAATTTTCACATAATTAACAATTTTTCATAACATTTATGTTTTCTCAGAAATGGAAATCCTGAGGTTTATTGATGGAAATTCAACCCCTCAATCAGCGGGTACCGTTTTCATTGAAATCGATGGAGTAATAAAGAAGTTATTCCTTTACATTGGAATTTAAATAATCAGTTAATTTTCACAAAAGGAAAAAAATCATCAGTTTTGTTCACCAATTATGACCACCACTGGACACGGATCTTAAATTTTCATATTAATTCAAAATTTTCATAAACATACAATTTATCTTTTATGTGAAAAATGTGAATTTTTTAGTCCCAATTTTTTAGGTCATTAAATTCACGTTCAGTTGTTTTGAAAATTCCGAAAAAACACATTTTGGGAGCGATTTTGAAATTCGAAAAGGTCCAATGAATGCTGACCTAGATGTCGCATAATGGTCAATAAATCTGGTTAAAAAGTTACGTTAAATTGCATTAAAATCTAATTTGAATTCAAAATTGAAATAATTTCACAATCCTAGTCAAAATTTGGTAGGTGCATTCAAATTCACAATTTTATACCGTAATTTCTGTACCGGAAAGAAATTATCTGACACTTGGACTATTGCTACGTGCGGTTAGTTGAGAGCACGTTGCCCGATATTCGCCAAAGTGGGGCAAAAAACCTAATTTTGCTCAATATTGGCCAAAACGGGGCAAAAAACCTAATATTGTCCGTATTTGGCCAAAATGAGGCCAAAAACCTAATTTTGTCCGTATTTGGCAAAAATGAGGCAAAAAACCTAATTTTGTCCGATATTGGCCAAAATTGGTCAAAAAACCTAATTTTGCCCAATACTGGCCAAAATGGGGCAAAATCCTAATTTTGCCCGATATTGGTTAAAATGGGGCAAAACATAATTTTGCCCGATATTGACCGAAATGGGACAAAAACCTAATTTTGCTCTATATTGACCAAAATGGGACAAAAACCTAATTTTGCCCGATATTGGCCAAAATGGGGCAAAACCTAGTTTTGCTCGATATTGACCAAAATGGAACAAAAACCTAGTTTTTCCCGATATTGGCCAAAATTGGTCAAAAAACCTAATTAACCCAAAAACCTAAAACCTCCTTAATATTTCTTATAACTGATTTTCAAATTTGGATACGCCAATTATAAAAATTATCTACTCATGAAGGCGCAACCTTTTGACCGAGATCGAGCAAAGGTCATATTCACGTAATTATCCTCCAATGCTTTTTGCCAAAGAAAATAGCATTACGCATTATAATAAATGGTCGGGAAAATTACATTGTTGGGTATAGGAATTGATCCCAAAAGTAACATAGTAAATAGCTGTGTATCCTAAAACGAACATTGCACAGTATATGACTTTATCCGAAAAGTAACATTGCATTATGTACGAATTTATTTTATTATACATTAATTTATTAATTAACATCCCCTTGTTTTGAGTTTATTTCAAAGTTTCCATCAGAGCTGCGTTCAAGTTCAAGTACAACTTGAATAGTTCAAGTGCGTATCAAGTTCAAGTCAAGTCAAGTGCAGACATCTTTGTGTTTGTTTTTATTCCACCGAGATAAAAATTCTCCTCCACGATGCCCAGTGGTCCACATTGAGAATAATTCTGGTGCCTTGTTTGCATACTTTGAATAATTAAAAGTTCCGACTTATTGTTTTATGAGCATGTTCTTGGTAGTCGAGGTTCTTGTTCCATTATAAAAATGAAGTTATTGTTCTCTTCACTTGTTCTGAAGCTAAGAAGTTTAAGAGCAATTTATGATTCCCTGTAAGCAGGGGTGGATTTACGGGGTGGACCACTCTGGCCCGGATGGTTAAAACATTTAGTACCAGGGTAAAAAAATGTTGACTAAGGCCCTCACATTACATGTGTAAAAGCTCACACTATTTTGAGGGTTGGGCCAGGGTAAAAATTATTTTAATAATCCACACCTGCCTGTAAGAATAAGTTCTGCTAATATTAAACATGATAGCGCAGATGAACAGCAAACAATCTTATAAATGAATATTGGTTAAGCAAAATTAACGACGACAAATATTCATGAATATAACTCCTGGTTACATTCACCAGATGAGTGCAACACTAATGTGAACAGGCCAATAATACGATTGCTACCCTCTAAATTGTGGACATTAGTAAATTAAAACACAATGTCTGCAATTATTTGATCAAGTATTTTAAACTTTCTAGCAATTTTAAAGTAAAAAATATCATCCGCATGCCGTTTAGTTTATCCTAATTACAGCTTAACCATTATCAGCTGTAACAATTGTGACCAAAATTTCTAGCATTGTTTAATCATGCACAAAAAAAATACTTGAACAATCAAGTTCAAGTGCAAGTTCAAGTTCACGTTCAAGTCAAGTTATGTATGCAACTTGGACGTCAAGTTATTATCAAGTTCAAGTTCTATAAAATGTACTAAGCGTGTACTTTGAATACTCAAGTTGTTTGAAAAACTTGATTCATCAAGTACAAGTACGGATACCTTGTTTAGACAATTTTTCAAGTTCAAGTCAAGTTCAAGTCAAGTTGTCTAAAGTAACTTGACTTGAACGCAGCTCTGATGTAGATAATAAATGTAATAAAAAAGACAATTGATGTTCCTCATAAAAACGTGCTCACATCGTAAACAGCATTGCGATACATTTTCAGTGGATGTTTTTAATAGAGCAGTTTCCTTTGGAATTGGTTTGAGTTAAAAGTTTGATGACAAACAAATTAAAAACAACGTTTAAATGGCCAAATAACTTGTTCAGCACAATTTTGGCATTTTTTCCATTTTTTCCGAATTAAAGGAAAAACGATTTTTGAAACGAAATACCAAAGATAGGAAAGTTACAAGTTCAGATTTGACATTAAAAATAATTACATTTGCAATTTTGAGGCTTCCTATGATATTATAATTATTGTACGCAAAAATATTTAACCAATCCTTTCCAATTTTGAAAATTCCAGAGAGAAAATAAATAAAAAAAAGTATCATTTTATACTTTGCAAAAAATCATTTCACATCTCGCAACTATGGGGATTCGTCCCCACAGTCCTCAGTCCGTATTTGATAGTTTCGTAAAATCCAATAGAGCTTCTCATGAATTCCTGATCCCTGTAGCCTCAAAATCCAAATAACCGAGTTCAATGAAACAAATGTAAGGAAATCTGGATCCTTACCGTTGTTTTATTTACGATACTGAATTACCACTATTGTGACTAAATATATATGCCGTACAGTTTCGCATCATGCAACCGTAAAGTAATGACGCGTGCTTTCACGTTCTTGGATATTTGCTACTGGAAAGAAATGTTATATCTTCATTGTTTGACATAACGTTAAGTTTAAATTTGATTACTTCCAAAAAGAACGTTAGAGTTTGAAAATGTCTCAGAAGGTTCCGTGACAGGAATAAATTTAAAAAAAAACAAAATTAAACAGAACCACTTACAATATATCTTAATCCGACACAAAAAACCAGAGATACTTTTTCAATAATCAATGATTGATATAGAGGTGGTGTGGTGGAAAAATATCCAGTGACGTTAAAGTAATTCATAAATATCCGACAAAACAATTTTAAACAAGGTTCTAGCAAAATAATAGTCTGCAATATTTTCTCAATTTATGATTCCATCAAATCTAAAAAACCACAAATAATTACAAACTGTTAAAACCTTCGTATATATTCCAAAGTTTGAAGGTAGTACGAAACAATCTTGATTATGACACGTCCATGAAAATATCTGGAGTGGCCTGGGAACTCCAATATTTTCGGGTTGTGCTTCTAGCTCAAATTCATCAAATACTTTGTATTTATATTATTTTAAGGTAACAGGTATTGCCGCATGAAAGCCCTTTGAAATTTAAGGTGTTCCAACTTAAAAGTTTCTTCAAAAATCCAGGCAACTTCAAAGGTTTTCGAGTATATTGAACGGGGGACTTCAAGGGACCGCTCCTGGGAAATTCCTAGTTTTTCAATAAATGTGCTCACTTTGGTAGGATAAGGGACCTTTTAAAATCTTTACACAAAATCGTTTTGAAAATATGTCCTAAAAAATTCAGAATTATTAAAGTTTGTATGTACACAAACAAGCCAAGCTACCATATGGTTTCAACATGAACCTTTTCACATAACAATTACCATCCTATCGATAAATTAACAACTGGCGTGGGATCTTAGACATTCAAAACAAAATTTCATTCAATTCTTTATCTCAATTACCACAATCACTCAAAGGAAAAGTGTATCATTGTGTTTCGAATTTTACATATGCTGGAACATGCTCCACTGCAAGCCACTTTAATACAAGGTGTGTCACGGGAAGCTTTTGCGGTGATAAAAATTTTGAAATATAATGAAACCCTAAGTCTGAAATCCCCAATATGACTGTATAATGTAGTAGTTCAAAATCCAGTATAGATACAATTGATGTCTACTTTTACCCCTTGCTGATGATTTAACGGTTACGTATACACTTTCCCTTGAAAGGATTTTCGTGATTGAGAATTGAAGCAAATTATATAGCTAGGATTCCGCGGCAGTTATTTATTTGTAATGAGGAATGCAATTTCACGTTGAGTAGCTTTGTTGGAATAGATTTTCGGAAACTTGATTTGTTCATGTAAACGGGAATTTTATTATTTCTGGAGTTTTTTAGGATTCAAATAAAAACCCCGATTTTATTTCATTTTCTGTAAACTCGTTGATATCTACATACAATTATGGGACCATGTTTTAAATACGGTATGTAACAGAGGATGGCGAATAAAAAGAGCGTAAACAATTTAGACGCCATTCGAAATGGTTTTCGAAATTAGAATATCACCACATGAAAATTTTAGGACCAAAGCAGCCCGTCGGCTTTTACCCTTACCTGCCCGACCCGAAAGTGAAGTTCAACGACAAAGTCCGAACCGGGCCGCAAAATTTACAAAAAACCCGTAGCCTGCCCGGAAATACCAATTCAGCTTGTAAATTATTAGCTAGACCCAAAACAATTTGTTCATACAATTTTCTATGTCCCAATCGTGTGTTTTTTAGATCTTTTGAATGAAATTTGTAATAGCTGGGGTTGCGTCCACTGCATACTTCTAACAATTGTTTTTCAAACCAAGTCCTGCTTTGTTTTAAAGGTAAAATTGCAGACGTTTGAAATTCGTTCAATGAATGGTTCGATTTTTGGTTATCGTCGTCACTTATGCTTAGATTTCGGGGAAATTCAACTTATTACTTACCCTCAAAAATTACTCCTCCCCCGTTTTTTACACGGGGAATATTCTTTGGAAAACCCTCTTATTCGGATTAGAATTTTATTAGTTTTGGTACGTAGGGAAATCAGAAAAAGTTACCAGGCTGAGTCGTAGGACAGAGTTCCTGAAAGTATTAAATGTTTTAAACAATTCAACAATAATAATTATTAAATTTCTGTGTTGTTTTGATACATTGTGCATGTGGGCTGCTGGAAGTAACTGGTCGAATTGTCCTCCCAAAAAATCGTCTCTTAAGAGCATTCTTTAAAAACGTTTTGGTTAGTTTTGAACGGCTGTAATTTCAAAGGGCTTCTTTTCAGTAACATTTATTATATAGCTCATTTTGAAAATATTTGGTGTTTGACCCCACTGAAGCTCTTTCATTGACAGTTGGGCGGTAACAATTGTTTTGAAAAACAGCCATTCCCATAGTGAAATATTTTTTTGGGGCATCCTTTTTATTAACGGGCACTTCCAGTCCGTTTATTTAAAGCTCCATCGGCTACTGTTAAAATAAACGCGCACAATTTAGGCATACAATAAATCTACACGACAGGGCTTGATTTGTAAGCCGTTTAGGTTTTAATTTCTACACGAACATTACCACCTTTTCAGGTAATTGTTCCTGTGAAGCACAGGGCTTTTACTAGTGTACATAATTACATATAATGTACATACACACAGTTTAAATACTCTGACTAAAATTGAGGTCAAATATGATTGGTCTACAGTCAACCAATCCCAAATTATTTTTTTAAAATTCGGACTATAGTTGAGCTGCGAAAAAATGTGACGCACGTTGGAGGAAATTAAAAAACCATATAAATTTTTCAAAACAATTTGAAAATCTTTACTCAAATGTTTAATTTTGGTTGCTGGAATTTTTGATTGAGGGAGAGGATTGAAGGCTCACACGAATCCAAATGAAATTATAAATATCTATTTGAACTAACGACAAACCGTGCAGGAAAATATTGCCAGCTGCGAGGATATTCTTTTGCCCCCTAATATGGGTTAAAGGGGGTAAATATTTTCTTGGCACCATGTACAATTCGTATCGAAAATATTTATTCCAGTAAGTTCTTCTCATTCTTATTATTAGATATATGTATCCTACAGATATTTTTCCAATAACGTTTGAAAAAAATACTACATATAATGTTTAATGACACTTCGAAATCTTATTTAATTTCCAAAATTATGTAACTATGCCATTATAAAAGGAGCTAGCTCATGTGTTGGTCTTCACCATAATTCTTTATTCTCCCCCTTTATTCTGTTTCTTCCAGATGCTTGAGATTGCCCACATTTTCTTTAAACGAGGGACAATCATTTTCTGGAAACAATTTTCTGAAGAAATGAATTTATGAAATAAATTTTAAAAAATTAAAATTCCTAAGAAACCGGAATTCGCTTTATGGTCCTCACCCCTAAGAGCTCAAATCTGGTACTAACAATAAGTTACTTTCAATTAAGCATGCCACAGTATTTCTAATTAGAAACCCATTCCTACATTTTTTATTGAAGCGATTATGTTCACTGAGAATTGAGGTACATAGTGAAATAACTCTAGTAATTACGTTGTGGCATTTGTCCTAGTCACGCAAGCACAGCTTGAATGTCGGCACAAGTCCGTTAACTATACACAACCGTAGAAGAACCAATATCAGGTTTCGACAAGTCAAATATTTTAATTGGTGTGGAGAGATTTGGTGGAAAGATTTTAAGACTACAGTATCCTGTTTTCGGGCTGTTAAGCGAATTATTGGCAAATTCCCATTGAGAGAATCTTTTAAGAATTCTTCAGGAACGCTTCTCATCTCCATCATTCAATAATCTCGAAAGTCATCGAATTTACCTGAAATTGTGTAGGAAAAGTTAAGCTTGATTTTTGGGGATGGTTTTCAATTAATTTTGGATTTTTGACAATTTCTACCCAAAATAATGAAAAAGTCATCTGCCACTGTAGAAATTTTGAATACACCCTCAAAATTGCTCTCCCGATTTTTTAACACCAGTGTTTTGTCTTTGGTAAGTCATCCAATTCGGTTACAACTTTTTCGAACGACCTTAGACAAGTTCAACTTTAAAATGTGTCACATAGACTAACATTAACTCAACTATCGAGTGTTCATATGTATAAGGACAGCTCGGAAAGTATTGCTGGATTGAGTCATAGGACACGAATCCTGAACAAGTTTTTCTCTAAAACATGCAGCACAAATTTCATTTTGGGGTTGATTTGATAAATGGTACTTACATATGTTGGCTCATTGGAAATAATGGCTCAAATTGTGTCATCCTTGTTTTCAAAACATGCAATAGGAAGTTTTTGTTTCTTTTAAACGTCTTAGACTTCAAAGGGTTCCCATCTTCCCATTCAGTAACACTTGTGATGGAAAAATAATATAAATAATTACAAAATAATTATTGACGAATATTTGAAAACAGCGCAGTCAAGGAATATTTGACCTTTCACGCCGCACCAGCCATTTTTGGGAATAATTACAAATCGTAATAATAGATTCGTACACCCAAATTTATAATAATTACTTGACGCTTCTGTATACGAGCTTCAAAGTATTTTCTTAAACAAATTGACATGATAATGAAAAACCTCCCTTTCTCCTTTCCCTCGTGATTTCAAAACTAACTTAACCTGAGTTAATAAAGCAAATTTGAGAAAAGCTGGAACTCTCAGTATCCTACAACCTGGGTGAGTCAAATTTTGTATGAGTCATGTTTTTATGAAGTTTCTACACATTTTTAAAGTGAGCTTTAGAGAATTTCAAACGAAAATTAATGGTAAGAATACAGAATTTGAGCATGATGCCTTAATTTAAAATCCAGCAAGACATCTTTTAGAGTTGAAACTGACGTAACCATAATTATAGGAATTAGGGATTCTGTTTTGGACGGGAAAATTTCGGGTCATAAAAATTATCTCCCGTGGTATCTCGTGAAACGATCGGAACGATTATTTCCTCCCGAGGATTTCGGAATCTGACTCGAAATTGTTTCCCCAACAGAAAACCTAATAGAAACTAATATTGGTTTGAAAGGAATGACAACGAAAATTTCCGGAGAAAAGTAAGTTTTCTTGTGATATTTTACCAAACAGACCGAAAGTTTTAATGGTATTATAATTTATTTCTTCCCACCTTTTCTCCAACATCAGCAGAGTTGAAAATTTATTATAGTCTCCTTTTCCACAACTTTTTCTAAGGGTATTGTTTTCCCACAAACGACTGCACCACAATCGACAACAATGATCTCATCCGAGTTTATGTTGGGAGGAAAACCTATTTTTTCGAATTAAAAAATTTAGATGAATTTTGTGCAGGTTTAGGAATTGCAAATTATGTATGTTTGTTGTCATTTGGAATTTCGTTCTAAATTGTATATAGGTTTACATGCAAATATCCGCTTTATAGCCCCCTGTTATAGCCAGAATAGATTCGTCTGCTTAACTCATGAGGAAAATTCACAGTCGAACTGGCGGGAACTTGAGTGCTTGTTTAGACATTGGGGACTGAGTAAGTGGTGAGTGCTAACAGCTCACAAAGTTTCATTCCGATTCAACCTTACATCCTGGGAGGTTTCCTTGTAAAAATTTTCCTTTGAAATTTTATTGTTAAACAGGTTTTCAAATGTTTGTGGGAAAATATCCCAACTAAAGTTTCAGCTAGAAAGGGACAACTAATAAGCCCTTATTCATGTAACCGTAGGATATTAACACGGACACGCTCACCAGCCTCTCCCCAATCAGAATAAATACTAATTTATATTTTACTGAAAGTTTTGCCAGAGAATTAGAAAAAGTGAACATTTTAAAGATATTCCAATTTTGGTTCACATCCCTGATCCCTACGACCTCAAATCTTGACCCCGTTTAATGACATAATTTCAAGAAAATCTGGACCTGCAATTGGAACAAAAACGGACATTTATTCACAATCAGCACTGTGTTATAAATTCTAGAATCGTGATACCCGATTTACAAAACCTTCAGCCGTTCACAGAAACTAAACACAAATTCCTGAAAATCTCATTTTGTACTCCTGCAAGTCAATATTAAAATCCAGTAACAGTGTATCCAATTGGAACCCATGTCTACACTTTTGCTTAAAAAGATTGGATTTAAAAGATAGACAGTTAACATCAAACTTGTTTTAAATGCCTAAGATTCCACTCCAGTTATTATTGTTTGCTAGTTTTGGTTTGATGTGGTAATTATAATTTGGTACACAACGTTGCTTTCCCGAAGCCTGTTATCACAAACTTATAAAAATGAAAACTAGGTTTCGAAAAGTTAAATACTTTAATTATTTTTATGATTTTATTTTGATATTTTGTATTGATTTTATTTGAATTTCTATGGGCTCATAGATGAATCTATGTACAATTTGCGCCCCTGTTTTGAATATTGTAACAAAAATATCTCGTAGAAAGAGACGAAGGTTGAGATCGTAAAGACGGGTAACTAAAATTTGCCATTTACCAAGCGCTAGGTTGGGTCGAAAGAACCTCATTTATCTACAAAATTGCAGGCCGAATTTTATCATTGGGTTGATTTGAGAAATTGTACATGTAGTTTTTTGGCTGCTGGAAGTCATTCTTCAAATTGTGTATTATCCTTGTTTTTAATGTGAAGTTCTAAACTCTTTGGTCTTTCTGTCTCAAAACGTTTCCACCAGTAGTCGTCGCGGGAACGGGTAACACCCGGGTACATGGGAATGGGAACGAGTACAGGAACTGGTAAGGGAACCAACATCTGCCGTTGATTTTGTTGCAGGCAAACGTGCCGTGATAGTTCGCGTAATTTAGCAATGTTAGTGACACACGGGTCGACAATATCCAGTTGAGATAATTAGCGTTTTTTGAAGTTATGTTTTAATGGAAACGTAATGGATCGGAGGAGTTTCTTGATCTTGACGTATACGTCAAGATCAAGAAATAAACATATCTGTATATCGTCGGCCAAACTTCCTAACCGGCTAAAATAAAAAACGCTTAGAATGCAGACCGGCTATTTAGCGCTGTCGCTCAAAACTCAAACCAGCCATAATTCCCCCGTTTCCCTCAACTTGAAAACACCTTCCGCTCCCCTTACACTATTTCCCGTACTACCCATCTACTAATAATAATCTCATTATTTCCCCTCCACTTCCCCTTCAAATACATAAGCCCTCCACTTCCTCTACACTCCCCCTCCACTTCCCCTTCAAATACATAAGCCCTCCACTTCCTCTACACTCCCCCTCCACTTCCCCTTCAAATACATAACCCCTCTACTTCCCCTCCACTTCCCCTTCAAATACATAACCCCTCCACTTCCCCTCCACTTCCTCTACACTCCCTCTCCACTTCCCCTTCAAATACATTAGCTCTCCACTTCCCCTCAAATGCATTGACCCTCCACTTCCCCTTCAAATACATAACCCCTCCACTTCATCTTCACTTCCCCTTCAAATACAAAACCCCTCCACTTCCTCTACACTCCCCCTCCACTTCCCCTTCAAATACATAGCCCCTCCACTTCATCTCCACTTCCCCTTGAAATACATCACCCCTCCACTTCATCTCCACTTCCCCTTGAAATGCATAACCCCTCCACTTCCACTTCAAATACATGACCCCTCCACTTCCCCTTCAAAAACATAACCCCTCCAATCTCTATACCTTCACTCCTTTGAGTGAAGCGGATGTGGAGGGGTAATGTAATTGAAATGGAAGTGTCTCATATATCAGGGAAGTGAGTAAGTGGAAGGGAAGTGGAGAGGAAGTGGAGGGAAAGTGGAGGGGAAGGGGATGGGAAGTGGAGGGGAAGCTGAGGGGAAGCGGAAGGGAAGCTGAGGGGTAGCTGAGGGGAAGTGAAGGGAAGTTAAGTGTAGTGGTTTTGAAGTGGACTGGAAGTGAAGGGGAATTGTGGGGTAGTGGAGGTGAACTCCTCTCCACTTACATGATATACTGCAAAGGGGAATTATGGCCGGGTTTCACTTTAGAGTTTCTATCGGGAGCGCTATAGCCAGTTTTCATTTTAGGCATTTTAAATTATAGTCGGTTTTCATTTTAGGCATTTTAAATTAGAGCCGGTTTTCATTTTAGGCATTTTAAATTAGAGCCGGTTTTCATTTTAGGCATTTTAAATTAGAGCCGGTTTTCATTTTAGGCATTTTAAATTAGAGCCGGTTTTCATTTTAGGCATTTTAAATTATAGCCGGTTTTCATTTTAGGCATTTTAAATTATAGCCGGTTTTCATTTTAGGCATTTTAAATTATAGCCGGTTTTCATTTTAGGCATTTTAAATTATAGCCGGTTTTCATTTTAGGCATTTTAAATTATAGCCGGTTTTCATTTTAGGCATTTTAAATTATAGCCGGTTTTCATTTTAGGCATTTTAAATTATAGCCGGTTTTCATTTTAGGCATTTTAAATTATAGCCGGTTTTCATTTTAGGCATTTTAAATTATAGCCGGTTTTCATTTTAGGCATTTTAAATTATAGCCGGTTTTCATTTTAGGCATTTTAAATTATAGCCGGTTAGGAAGTTTCGCCGACGATATGTTACAATATATGCAGTTATAAATTTAAATAAACAAATAATAATTTATAATAAATTTAATTAAATTTATTATAAATACATACAGTATAAATACACACTCATTCTTAAAATCCTTGTCGTTGAGACAAAGGGGATAAAATATTTTCAAAATTCATCAGCTTCCACGCCGTTTATTTATTTTTAGTCTATGGTCCGTGTACATTTCGATGAAGGTCCCTCCAGCTGTATTAAAGTTTGTTGGATGTATTTGCAAATGTTGGTAAAAATGGTTTGCTAGGTGGAAATGAGAATTTTAGTGGTTAATATTTTCAGTGTGCTAACATTATTTCTTTTCTAAGCACCAAACCTAGTATGAGTGCTGACCGTCATTCTTCCTCACAATTAGTCTCCCAGTTTTGCCCCAGGCTCTGAATTTCTCTCAAAGTTGTTTCATATTCCTAAAGCTCATGCGCGTAATTCTCAAAGTTGTTTCATATTCCTAAAGCTCATGCGCGTAATTCTCAAAGAAGTGCCCTATATCAAACACAAACCCCGGAGGCACATAAGCGTTTCTGTAAACGGGCGTTGAAGTATTTCATCAAACAAATTTTCGATGACGATTACAAATTGAAGAATTTGAGATTTTAAAGAAACTTTGAATTTCCTTCACGTCCTGACTCCCGTGATTTCAAAACTAACTTGACCTAACTAAAGTGAATTTCAGAAAAGCTGGAACTCAATTTCTTGCGAAATGGGGGAACGAAATATTTGTTGTGTCACTCTCTTGTGTGGGCTGGAGAGGGGCAAATGATTATGATCACCCTATAAATTTAAAAATTACACAAAATGAATTAATCAATTCATAATTCAGTCCAATTGATTCTGGGAATGACTAACAAATCTGGAAAAATATTATTATTGTCTAGTTTGAAACACGTTGAGTTACTGAAGTTTGGAAAAATCACTAAACTATAAAACTTGCGTGATGAGGCGACAAGTTCAAAACTTCCCTCACTCTCCTATACGCGCTTTATAGGTTCGCGAGTACAAATTACCATAACGCCATACCAAAGCATTATGCAATAGCAAGGGCGGTAATATTGTCACGGGCTACCTTTATAAAAAAAATAAGCAGTGATTACCCGTTTATATTACTTAAAAAGAAGACCGTTTCCTATTAGTGATTTACAAAGACAGTTAACAAATGTCATGGACAAAGTTTTGATTATGCTGGCATTTATTTTCACATGAACAACTGTATGTAGTTTTTTCGAGGAGTGTCTAAATAAAATATCAAGGTCGTTGTAACTGATACGGCCGAACAAAGTAAAATAATGGGCAAAGGTGAAGGTACATACACAAGTAACTGTTTTAAAGTTTTGTAATTTGTTGGATTTTTAATTATTATAATGTATAGTCAGGGGTGGATTTACGGGGTGGCTCACCCTGGCCGGGCCAGGGTAAAAAATATAATAACGACGGTCCTCAGATTGCATGTGTAATTATCCAACAAATCTATTTTAAGGATTGGGGTCACGGTAAAAATTATTAATGTCTTTACAAATGCTTTTGGCTTTCTTAATACTAGAATTTGACGATGAGAGAATATTTTTAGATCTTCACTCTCTCCTAAACGCGCTTTCTAGGTTCGAGAGTACAAATAGCAAATCGTGTATTTAAAGAAGTTCTGTAATGTTAGATTATAATCATTCGAAATTGTACTTTAGAATCAAAGGTCATTCAAAAAATATTCTATAAGAAAAAAATTATTTCGGCAATATAATTTTAATACTGGCGTATCACACGGACTGCGTCGGTGATGTTATTTGGGTATTGGGGTTCCACCAATTCGGATGTGGTTTGATCCCCTGTCTGATAGCATAATTTGACGATAACGAAATTTAAATCTTCGCTCTCCCTCTTAAAGGATAAAAACTCCTCCTATTAGGTTGTAATTGAGAGTACCAGATACCTTAAAGGCTAACTACCCGGTTTATTTGTGGTATGTAATATGCATGTATTTACAATTGGCGTGTACGTATTTTTCATTGGTGAAGCCGAAGTTTGTTTATGCATCTCATTATCCGCATCATTTTGTCTAGAATATTTTAATATTAGCCGATTAAACCGTTAGCCCCTTCTCTGTATCGTACGTAAATGTTTATATGTATCTATTACCCCTTTCGAAGCCAGCAATAGCTGGCTGTGCAGTGCTAGTTAATTAGGAATCAAGTTCTTTTTTTATAAATGGTTTTACCCAAATAAGTTATCTTGACACGGGCTTTAAAATGTAAGAGTAAATGAAACATTTCCAGCAAAACGTGGTAATATTAAAATATGATGCAGAATTTTTGCCGCATTATAATAAACTAGCACTGCGACAGCCAGCAATTGCTGGCTCAGCGAGGCAAATGTAAATAGAGAAGGCAGTAAATAGGTATTTGAAACATATTAATAGCACTACCTTAATAAAAGTGTCGACTAACATTTAATTTTTTAATTTAATTTTGCTTTAGTAATTTTTTTAACTAATTCTCACTTTTAATTTGAAAGAGTGGGCCGTCTTGGTGGTAGACGGCTGCCCGTGGCAATTTCGCCGCCCTTGCTACTGTATAATGATTAATATTTTTTTTAATTTAAAAAAAATAATTTTAATAATTTATTTAGCCAGTTATTGCTGGCTCAGCCAATAAAAAAAGATATTAATTCGTATTATACCAAGACGAAGACGAAGACTCTTTCAACTTTGTAGAGAGGATTGTGTTTTAAAATTTGCTGTTTGATATTTTAATAATATTCCCGCATTGACGCCACAAGCGACATTGCGTACGGAAACCCTTGGCTTGCAGTTGTTGATCAGATACAATAGTGTTATAATAAAGTTTAAATAAATACTTTACAATAATAAATAATGTTTGCCTTAATTTGCACGTCCTTGCTAACTTTTGTGAGTTTGACATATTTTAAAAATTGGAAAAAACTCCGCTGAAAATATAATTTTAACATTTTATTTTAAAATTTACTTCTTAGGTTAGACGACAATTTTTAGGACCATTCGAAAATTAGATTTAAAATTTTGAATGTTAGTAAAAATGCGACAACCATGGCCTGTTCTTTCGGAATATGCCCATAATTCTGAGCATACGGAACTGTTGAATGGCTCATCGGATTTTGGAATCTCCATGATATTCCCAACAAACGAGGATCAGCAGTTTTATTTGAAAACAAATTTTGAAGTTTAAGGAGACAATTTAGAATTTGACCATTTCAAAAACCAATCCTGGATTTCCTTCATTTGCCGAATCCCTGTATCTAGAACTTTTGAGTTAGGGGATGAAACAGAATTTGAAAATAAATGGGAGAAATTCCTTATATGGGCTAAGGGAATTAAATCCTGCCTTGGCACCCTGTACAATTTGTACAGTACCCTGTACAAGTATTCTTTTAATATATCCTACAGATATTTCTCCAATAACGTTTGGACAAAGTACTACAAGTTTTTATGATATTTTTATGTAATTTTGAAAGTTCTGTAACTATGACATTCTAAAGGAGCCTAGCTCATTTGTTTTTCCTCACCATAATTCTTCCTTCTCTGAATTCGTCAGTTTCCCTCTGGACACCGTGTTTCTCTCAACTTTGTTTATGTTTGAGACGCATGCCCACATTATCTTTAAACGATTCGCAACCATTTTCTGACCGAACCATTAAAATATCAAAAAACAGTAACATTCTTAAAAAAACCGGAATTTGCTTCATGATCTTAAACTCGAGCTCAAATCTTGACCCAGGTCAATAACGTGAATTTGAGATAAGCTGAAACTAAATTCCAAACTACATTCCGGAGTTGTCTAGTACTAAATTTACTCAATTAAGCATGTTACATAATTTCCAATTAGAAATCCACTCCTACACTTTTGATTTAAACGATTATGTGCATTGAGAATTGAGGTAGATACTGAAATCAAATAGATAAATTTTAGATTCATAAGCTTCCACGTCAGTTATTACTGCCACATTTATCTTAGCCACACAAGCACAGCTTGAATGTTGGCACTGATTTGCACAAGTCAGTTAACTACAACCATAGAAGAACCAATACTAGGTTACGACAAGTCAAATACTTTCATTAATGTGTGGAAAGATTTCAAGACTGCTGCATCCTACCGAAGGCTGTAATCTCATTTCTTGACAAATTCGTGTGGAGCTTTTCAACTCCAGAAGGAAAGCTTCCTTTGAGAAAATATTTTAAGAATTTTTTCAGGGAATTTTCTCATCTCCATCATTCAAAATCTCGAAAGCCATCCAAATTACCTGGAATTTTGTACAAAACGTTAAGCTGGATTTTTAGGGCGGTTTTCAATTATGTTTAAATTTTTGACAATTTCTACCCGGAATAATGAAAACGCCGTCTGCTACTGCAGACATTTTGAATACACCCTCAAAACTGTTTTTTTCATTTTATATCACCAGAATTTTTTTCTTTGGAAAGCCAACCAATTACAACTTTTTTTGGACGACCTTCGATAAGTTCAACTTTGAAACTTGTTACATAAACTAACAATAAGAGTTTACCCTGGATATGAAGGCAACTCAAAAACAATTTCTAGGATGTCATGGGATGTGGTTCCTGAAAGATTTTTTCTCTAAACAATTCAGGAACAATATCATTTTGGGGTTGATTTGATAAATTATACGTACTCAGGCTGCTGGAAATAATTGTTCACATTGAATGTCATCTTTGTTTTCAAAACATGCAATTTGCTGTTTTTTATAAATTTAAACAACTTATATTTCAATGGGATCACATTCAGTAGCACCTGCGGCCGGAAAAAAGTGTAAATACAATGTAATTGACGAATATTTGGTAATAGCGCAATTTAAACAGGTTAAGTTTTCACGCCACACCTGCTATTTCTAAGGACAATGCATGATTAGAATCACTAGTTCCATATCGCTGAGTGAAAGCCCGACTTAGTTTTTTTACTTTTGTTTACATCAGTGCTGCGGACAAGTTCAAGTAATACTCGAGTTTTCAAGTCAAGTTCAAGTTTGGGTCAAGTTCAAGTAGGCCAATTTTTTTGCTTGAATCTTTCGGGTCAAGTTCAAGTACGTACTCGGCTTGACCATGACATTCTAAGACAAGTCAGGTTCGAGTACAAGTAAGAGAAATTTACTTGAAACTCAAGTCAAGTTCAGGGTCAAGTAATGCAACGAAAAAACTTGACCATGAACTTGAGATTTCATGGTCAAGTTCAAGTAATTTTAGATTGCGTATGCCATAAAGGACGGAAGCAATTTCAAAATCACAATCCAATTTAATGTCGTGTCCAGGGTATATTATTTGCACATGCCATCAATCAAAGGACAAAATTCAAAATCAGAGTCCGTTTTATGAAGGTCTTGTTTAGCAGACGTTGCTCATTGTTAGTTGTTGCAGCGGCCTCTCCATGAAATGAAAGAATTATCTTGATAATTCATATTGTTGCTTAGAAATATTAGTTTCAACTTGTGTAAATAAATTCCAGTATAAAATGAGCTTGGATGACTCTTGACAAAAGTGAGTACTCGTAATGCTCAAATAGGTATATGTATATGAACATTAAATAAAACTTGAAACCATGTAAAACTCGTCAGATATACAGTGAAAGTCCGTTATAAGGGTTCAGCTTATAAGGAAATATCGATATCAGGGATGCATCTGTTTGACCCCAACTTTCATTTACGCAAAGACGTTTTGTATAAGGGAAATTCCTTTATAAATTGTATAGTCCCTTATATCGAATTTTTACTTTATTCAGTAGACGCTCAAAGTTGTCCTCGAATGATTTTAAATAAAAAGTAGCAGTAAAATTGTTTTCTGAATGTGTTTTGGTTTTCAGTTCTTCAATACCTTAGAATTCTGGGAATATGTTTTAGTAATTCCATGAAATTTTTCACAACTGAGCGAGTTGAACTTTTTTTGTTTTTCTGAGAAACTGGTCAGATTTTGGCAATTCCTGGGAATTAATTTTTTGCGAAATATTTTTTTAAATTTTAGTGGAGTTAGGGCCATGTTACATCATTTAATTTACATGCGAAATAATTTCACTGACTGAGGTTGACAAAAACTGTGCCAATTTCTGGATATTTATCAAATCTACTGAATTCGGTGATTTTTCAGATATGAGGTGGTCTCTACCTCTCGAGGGAGTTGGCCGATACTTTTTTCAATGCTCAGGGATTTGGGATAATAATTTTGTTAATTCCTACGTGGGTGGTCAAAAGTAGAAATTCATAATTCCTTAGTTTAGTTAGCGAAACTGTCCTCTATGAAGTATGAGCCCGACTATGAGGATGTTAGTGAAATAATTTTTGTAAATTGAGACTGATACATGTTTTCTGAAATTCAAGGGAATTGGGTGAAATATTATAGGCAATTGGCGGGCACTTTTTCTTAATTTCTGTGAATATTTTGCTAATTATAATTGGGCGAATTTATTTTGTCAATTTCTTTGAATTTGTATAAATATACCTATGCATATTTATTATTATATTATACATAGATACATATATAAATACATTTGGAAATTTCTAGGGTTTTAGTACAAAATTATTTGTAATCGTGGGTATTTAGGACAATTTTTCAACGTTGAGCATTTTCTCGGAATTATTTATCAATTTGTCCTTAATGCAACTCATTTTCGAATTCTCAGGTAATTCACCAAACATTTTTCGTCAATTAATATGTAAGTAGCCTGCTAAACATTGTTGCCATTTCGGGGGATTTTGAGAAGTGTTAGCAATTTGGTCAAAATGTTTCCTCAATTCCTCAAAAGTTAGTCAATATATTTGTCAATGGCTGAATATTTGGATAAAACATTGTTTCCATTCTGAGGTAGTATGTCAAAAGCAGCAAGGTTGAGGGTGTTTATAATTTTTATTTCTATATTTCTTTTCTGACGCAAAACACTTTTTAATGTTTGTTGGGAAATATTTTGAGCTTTCTGGGAAGATGTTCGATGGTTGTTCGTTTAATTTCAAGGAAAACATTTCGTCCTGATTACATCCTACGGAAATAATTCTTAACTTTTGTCACATTTTTGGATGTTGTAGCTTCAATAGTTGAGACGGAAAGAGGGAGACACGTGATAAAATTATATTTCAATGATTTTTTCGGAAATCTCAGTAATTTCGCTGATTTTTATCACGGCCTGTCTTCCATTACAAATTCATCAAAATTTATAACAACCAAAATTTCAAAGCTTTAAACAAATTTTGTGCAAACAAAACTGATAGATAAGTTACTTGACCCCCAGTAGCTAATTCTAATGTTAATTCTTTAATGTTACTTGAAAAGAAAATCGCACCGGAGAAACAAGATTTAACACACAATTGTGATGAAAAGCAAGGTTGCTAAATTTGTTCGGGGGAATATAATAAGGTTTATTGATCATTACCAACACAACTCGATCGTCTTAATCCACTGGTATTGGTTTCAGTGAAGTCGGACGACTGCTCTACAAGTTATTAAACAACTTTGAAATTTCCCTCTCGAGGCATGAGAATTCCATGAATTTTATGAAAAGGAAATTCATGAGGCTTATCGATGGTTATTGAAATCGGACTGGAACTTTAGAAGTTGTGTTGCATTGAAACTTCTAATTGAGACGGATAAATTTGGTAGTTCTGTAAATTTCAAAATTTATATCGGAACATTTCGAAGAAACTGAAATTTTGCCAAACTTTTACTTAATTTTTAAAATATTAAAAAACAATTTGACGGTCATTTCTAAAATATTTCACGGGCTTTCAAACAAACAACATGAGATGCGAATAATTTAGACACCGACCCCAAAAGGGCGAATCAAGGTTTTGTAGAAAAAATCGCGTAGGGTGGCGTCAGCTACCGCCGTCAAAATAGGATGAATTTTGATTTTTTTTAGAAATTTGTGAATTTTTTTCGAAAAAACTATCTGACAGATTTCAGCCAAATACGAACTCAGCCTTAATTTTGAAACAAATAATGTCCATAAAAAATTTCATTGAAATCGGTTCAGTAGTTTTTGAGTAATCTTGCGAAAGGAAAAACGGACAAGGCTATTTTACTAGGGAGCTGACGATACCCTAAAAAGTGTTTTTCCCGCCAAAATTTATATTCGATTTGAAATTTGCAATGTTTGTTTTTTTTATCAATTAAAGTTTTTTAAAATGAGCCCCAACGAACCTCACATAGACCCAAGTGATGGTACCCACAACGTTTGACAATCACAAAACAATATTTCCAATAAAAAAATCTGGTCCATTATTTTGGACGTTCTGGTTGAGCTAGTTCATACCGGTCAATTCGAGGTCATGTAACCAACTGTGATGCACTAATGTTAATAGCAGGACATGTCATCATTTGTGACTCATCATGACCTATAAATGATAATGAAAACACGTGGAGTTTTATCCGGAGAAAAACCTGGACCAGGTGACACATAATTATACCCTCAATTACTACAACAGATTTCAAGAATCAAGGGTTTCCAGTTGGTGGTGATTCTTTTACGTTTGTTCAATTTGTTTGCCTATTTTTACGTGCATATGTGGCTACGTTAAGTTATTACGTTACATTGAAATTCCTCATAATTGATACCGATTAATATGGTAATCCTGTAAATTCGAATAATATTTTTTTGATTTCGCTATAGTTTTCTGAATTACCGGGAATTATTTGCTTCTATTTGTTAGAACTCAATTAATTGTTTGGTCAATTATTTCGCGTAGTTGATAAAAGGGTTTTTTAATTCTTAAAAATAATAATAATTGTTGTTCACCAAACTTCAGCAACTTTTGTCAATGAAAAGGTGGCCTCGAAAATGTTTCCCGGTTCGTAGGAAAGTGTGCATATTATTTTTTTTTAATTCTGTGGATCTGACGACATTAAACTTGAATACCTTGGAATTTGGGCAACTTGCGACAGTTTCCCTGCAAAAAGTTTCTTATTTCCTGTAGATTTGTCTTATTTGCTTGTCCATAATAATTTAGCCTGAGAAATGCCACCTGAAGTTCTAAAAATGAATGAGAAATTGGCCAAATCATCTTGTAAATTCCATGGATTCAGTCGATCACGAGATGTCAGACTGCTGTTGAATGTCGATAAATAAAGTGAAAGTAAACTTCAGTTTCAGTGGCAAAGATCATGATCATTTTAGCAGTGGTGCGTTCGTTACAATCCCCGGAAATACGTATTTCCGGAAACAAAAATATTGTAAATTGAGAATTCAAAATACATTTCAAAATTGGGTGAATTCGGGCGTTACACAAGAAAAAGAACTTCCTGAAATTTCGTTTTATAAAAAATCGCGTGTTTCCGATTCTTTTACATTTGTTCAATTTTTTGCGGTTTTTAAGCACATATATAATTACTTCAACAAATTTTTATGGTGATGGCAGCTTGGAAAGATTTTGCCAATTCTTAATTAATTGTCACAATATATTTGTCGATTTCTATGTGGGTGGCCAAACGTGTTGTCAAATTGTAGTAAATTTGCCAGCTCATTTTATTGTTTAAGCAGCCTTGCATGAAGGGTTGTGTTGGAGGAAATAAGTTCAATTCATATTTCTACCTCATTAAGAGAAAATGTTGTTGTACTTGTCCCATGTTGTGGGCGTGTACTAAATATAGTTCATTGGTATTTCTGCAAAAATTAAGATTACAATGCCTTCAGGTTTCTGTTGGCACGCTTGAGAACACGGCGCAGCGCATGGACGCTTAAAACACCAGTAACATAATCTTATTTGATTAATAAATATTTTTGGCATAATATAGATATGAAATAAGCATATAGTATCTTACCACAAGACTAACATTGCGTACTATAGGAATTTACCACAAATTTAACATTGCACAGAGGTAAAAGGTAATAACCTCAGATAATTCCTTGTAGACATTTTGATCGAAAAAGTTGATGAGTTTGAATACTCTGTCAAAAATTTGACTAGGTTGTCGACATTTCGGATGACGTTACTTTAACACGTAGAGGAATAAAATACCTTTTCATTGAACTAACATTAACCGGTTGTGCCTTGGCAGACCAAAATTATTCCAGTTTTCTGCAAGCACTTTGAGGCCTCAAAGTCCGTGCTTTATAAATTTTCATTCGCAGAGGATACGATTTTTTTTAAAATTATTTAAAAACTCCGCCATAAGTCAATCAGTCCTGAAGGGGGGCAGATCTTACATTCTTGCTTCTGGATAAAAAAAAGTCATGTCAAAAAACAGGTTTCAAAATTATCCGGTCAATATTTTGAAACTAGGAAATTCAGAATTTACAGATAATTTTACATACATAAGTGTGTCTATAGTTGGCTTTATATTTTTTGTCACGAAGCATGACCCAGAAAAAGATCGTGGGAACATATGAGGACATTCTAATGAATTTCTGACCCAAGATAGCCAAACCCTCAGTTCCCGGAGCACATTTTACGTCTGTGAATATACGTGTAGGAGGAAATTATGATGAGCTGAAATGATAAACCATCAATTTTTAGAGGCGAGGCAAAGCCAAGTAGTTTTAAAAATTACTTGAGTTAATTTGTCATTAACTAAGAATTCCGCCCAGTTTTTGGAAATGCCTAAAAACGCGGCCGAAATAATTTTCCCGTACTTATCTAGGTAGATGGTCAAGTAGTATTGAATATTCCGAGGGATTTAGCAGTTTTTAAAAAGGGTTCACTGTTATTTAAAATATCTTTTGTAAATTCCTGTAAATTTGACCGATTTTATAAGTAGCTGTCGGAAATTATTTTCCAATGCTTGAAGACGTGGCAGAATTGCTTTGCAAAATCCATTAGTTTATGAAAGATTTCTCGATTGTTAACACATTTTGTCATACGTTTTTGTAAATGACTGGATAGTTGGCTAATTTGTTTTTCTTCGATTCTGAGCATTTTGCCAAAGAGATTTACCATTTGCTGGGATGTTCAAAATATGCTATAAAATCTTACATATATACATACATACATGACCAATAACTTTTTCCATTCTTAGGTAGTTGGCTAAAATGTCGACTATTTTTAGCAAGTTGCTTGTTTTGCTCTTTCGGATTGGCGGGAGTTGGCCGTTTTGTGGCACTGGTTAGTTGGTGAAATACCGATTTCTCAATTCTTGGTCATCCTGACTTTCTCCTCCATCAAATTGAAGGAGTAAGAATATTTTGCTCTATTTGCCAATTCAGAATTTTCATGTAAGGAAAAAACCTCTTAGATATAATTATTACACAGCGTCACAAAAATTCAATTCAAAGTCAAATCAAAAGTCAATTCCGAAAAACTGGGTCACATTTGTTTGTTAAATAAGAGGAAGGGGGCTCAACTTTTAGCCGTTAATGTTGGCCAATATGTTATGAGATTATGAAGTTTGCCAAGTATTTTCCCGATTCCTAATTCCTATTTAAAATTTTGAGGAAACTTTATGGAGTTGTAAAATTACGAAAGACACGGACAATATTTTTATCTTTCCTGTATAAATGGCCAAATATTTGTAAATTACAAGGAAATCAGTAAAATAATTTTCATAATGATGTTTACCAAATTCTGTTTTGTAAATTCATAATTACTTGGCCAAACAATGTTGTCAATGTTTAAGTAATTTAAAAAATAAAATTTGATAGTTACTTGGTGAGATTTCTTCGCACAACCTTATTCCCATAGCGCAGCAAGGAGCAAGAAACTACAAATATGGAAATGTTACTTATTTATTATTACTAAATTGAACTTGAAAAAAAATTCTGAGCGTAATTATTTCACACATACAACTCAATAAACACATTCAGTCTCTTAATAGTAGTTGGTAATTTCGGTGGTAAAATAAACCACAATAATTGAAATATGAACGCTTTCAATAAATCATGCGCAAAGAAAGCTGATTCCTTAAAATTACTTGGAAAGCAAAAAATCGCACCGAAATTAAAGATTACAGGAATTTGCCTCAAAATAATATTTTACAGTATAGGAATTTATTTCAAAATTAACACCGCGGATTTACTACAAAATTAGCATAGGAATATTCCACAAAAGTAACATTACGCAGTATAGGAATTGGCCCCAAAATTGTGATAAAAATCAAGGTTGGTACATTTTTTCCAGAGGGGATCTGTATATAATTAATGATGTTTATTGATGATTACCACTTGGCCATCTTAATCCGCTGGCACTGGTTTCATTGAAATCAGACGACTACTTTAGTGGCTATTAGCCAACTTATTTTCCCCATTTGAGGCTTCCAAGACACTGAATTTTTAATAGAGAGGGAATTCATGTGGTTTTTCATTGCGATTACCTGCACAAGTCGACGCCCTGGGTCGGATGGTACCTGCTTCATTGAAATCGCACTGGGACTTAAGAAGTCATCGTGTTAATAAAGCTATTTTATTTTTCTTATTTATAACATATTTTATGTTTATTCAATTTTTGTCTGTTTTTAGGCGCACATATAAATAATATGTACCTCATAAATAGTTAGTATTCATATATGTATAGCTACCCGATATCGAGTTCATAAATGAACCTGATTATGCTCCTGGACCTGTGGGCAGAATACAGGACACCCCAAAACATTGCAACTCTAGGAACATCTCAAGAGCTATCAGCGTGGTCGGATATATTCCGTCGGGATACAATCTCTCTCCGGAGATATTCTCTATCAATATTATCTATTCCAGTGACTTGAATGTGAAAACTTATCTGCGGGATGATTGGGGTTGTGCAAGAGCGTCAGAGTAGTATTGTTCCCAGTGATTCCATTGCTTTGGTAGGTCAACTCAGTATTTCCAACGTAACACTAAAACAAGTATTCTTTCAACGATCAAACGATCCTCACGTACAGAATTGGCTGCACATGAATAAGTACACTTAGAATTTAAGGTACGGGTTACAGTACGCCATAAAGGATACCTTACAAGAGCATGTTCGCATGAGGCGAAAAACATATGAACATATTCCCCAAAACCACAACTTAATAGTTGTCAGTTTCCTTAAAAAATAAAATGACCTAGCAAATTCGATTTTGTCTATCCTGACACTTACTTGAATATAGATATCAGGGACAGAGCTGCGTTCAAGTTCAAGCATAACTTGAACAGTTCAAGTGCGTATCAAGTTAATGTCAAGTCAAGTGCAGACAATTTTGTAACTTGAACATCAAGTTCAAGTGAAATTATAATTTTAACTTGAATTTTCAAGTTCAAGTTCGATCAAGTTCAAGTTAATAATTCATTACTTGATTGCAAAGTCAAGTCAAGTTCAAGTACCCTGAATGGAAGTACTTGAATAAACCTTGAGTATAACTTGAGTTTTTTCACTGAAAAGGAATATAAGCATTAGTGGCATCATTGTATCCCGCCAAAAATAATATTGGGCGTCAATCATTATATTATTGACATCTTTTTGTTTCTTTATATTCCATCGACATTAAAGTCACCTCCACGATGCCCAGTGGTCGAGATCAAAAATAATTCTTGTCCTGTTTCCATACTTTGAATTATTAAGGGTTCTGACTTATTGTTTTATAAGGATGTTCTTTATTCTCGGGTGTCTTGTTCCATTACAAAAATGAAGTTATTGTGCAGTACACCTGTTCTGTAGCTAAGAAAATAATTTATTATTCCCTGTAAGAATAATTTTTGCTGATATTAAACATAATGGCACTAACGAACAACAAACAATCTTATAAATCAATATTGGTTAAGCAAAATTAACGGACGACAGATATTCATGAATATAACTCCTGGTTACACTCACCAGATGAGTGCAACAGTAATGTTAACAGGCCAATAATATGATTGTTAACCTCTTAATTGTGGAAATTAGTAAAATAGACTAGTGTTTACAGTTAAACTTTTTAGAAATTTTAAAGTAATGGATATCACCCGCATGCCGTTTAGTTTATCCTAATTACGGCCAAATCATGATCATCTTAATAATTGTGGACGAAATTTCTAGTATTATATATTATTATAGTGAAATGTCCATTCCTCGAAAATTTATTTTTAAAAAATTGTATTTTTTTCAATTGTGAAAATTATTTCTCACTCGCTTGTTAGTGCCTGAAGGTGACAGTCTGTTAGATGTCGAAAGCTTGCATATAATTTAGCTTGCTTAATAAAGTTAACCACGTAAGCCAAAGAATGGAATCTATTATTTCTAGTATTGTTTATTCATTTACGAAAACAATACATGAATAATCAAGTTCAAGTTCACGTTCATGTCAAGTTATGTGTCCAACTTGAACGTCAAGTTCTTATCAAGTTCAAGTTCTATAAAATGAACTTGAAAATCATGTACTTAAATACTCAAGTTGCTTGAGAAACTTGATTCATCAAGTGCAAGTACGGATACCTTGTTTAGACAATTTTTTCAAGTTCGAGTGAAGTTCAAGTCAAGTTTTCTAAAATAACTTGACTTGAACGCAGCTCTGATCAGGTAGATGTGATGGAGACACCCGGTTTATGTCGACTGACCCTAAAATTTCCAGTCTCATAATGTTAATTTTGAACACTCCTACTGTATTCATACATTACACTATCATAAAACGATTATCTGCAATGTGGAGGTGGTTGATTTTACAACGATTTCATCCACCCCAATGTATAGAAAATAGTCAAGGATAGAAAATATTGTATTTTGCTTACTTATTGAAAAAAATACTTTGTAGTACATTTTAATTTCTATTTTTCAAATTTTGTTCTATTCCGGTAGGTGAAAAACTCTGATTCCAGAAGAACTGAATAGGAATGACTGTAGTATTTTGCAGTACATTATAATACACATTTACAATTAGTAAAAAAAATTAGCTGAGGGAGCAAATGTGAGGAAGCGAGGAGAAGGAAGTTCCGGGTTTTTAGTGCAGAGCATGAAGGGGAATCGTCAGAATATTAACATTATGGGGAATAGAAAGGAGTCCAAAGAATAACATTGAGTGAAATAGGACGGATTGAAGAAAACCTAGGAAAACTTCCAAAGTACAGGCCTTCCAAACAGTGGAGACATTTCCTAACGATATTTCCTCCATACACACAAATTATTTTTTGAACAACGTCCTATGCCACATAATGTTAATTCTTCTAACTTCCTATTCATGCTCGGCATTGTCGCTTTTTATCAGGAAATGTGTTTTCGTAGCTACGCAGCTACGAGTAACGATGAAATGCTTTCGTTTTGGTTTTTTTTATGCATGTTTTTTCAGTAAGCTGTCCGACTGGTCCGCATTCTTTACAGAGAAATCCTTTACGGAGAGTAGGAATATCTTATAACCGTATTGTCAAAAGGTAAAAACATTCGTAGGATTTTTTGAATGAGATCATCATTTAATCACCTCTTTACTCATATGATTAATGTAAATCATTTTGAATTTACTCACTGCGTAAAGCTAATTTTGACTTTAGTGAAACAGTATCTATGTAGATAATTTTTATTTTAATCTAAAATGGGTCTGAATCATTTTACTTGTATATTTTCCCTTCTAGTTAAATTAACTTCCATTCCGCAGAATAATAAATCATATTAAATTAATTCGTCAATCAGAAATGAAGAATAAGCACAGAATATTGCTAAAATATTACAAGGCCCCAAGTACTATATATTCTTATATGTGGAACACAATTGTATTTTCTCCTAATTTTATCACATGATTGTAATGCATGTTATCCTCATTTATTTTATGTATACATTCCATGCACGGTTGTGCATTCCACAGACACGTACATAATTTACAATCACCTTTAAAAACTTTAAAATATTATCTCAACTTATAATTCATTATTTGATATAAAAGTTCCTAACTTGACAGAACGTGACTTAAAATTTGACTGATCCGAGCTCTCTTAAAGTTAAGACTGACTTAAGTTTCAAGGAAGAACTTAGTTGTTTATTGGATATGGATTCTGACAACGCTGTCTCAAAATTAGCATTCTACGAGACTTAAGCACTGCTTCAGTTCGATGTTGAATCCGACCCCTATTTGAATTTAGATTTCGGTAAGACTCCATGTGAGATTTTGTATTGCTAGTCAGAATGGATTTGGATTCCAACGAGAATTTCCAAATTTTCGTGAGCCTTTCATCATGTAGAGCATGTAAGTAGCTTTTAAATTAGGTATGAGTGGTCGAGATACAGCATCTCACTCAAAAGTTATTTTAATTTTTCGAGAGTATCAAGACACCCCAGGCGAACAAACAGATAGGACTACTGTATAATGTACTGACTCTGCGGAGAGGAAAACTATTTGAAGGATAATTGTCAGCTTTGGAAGGAAGGAGTTCCTTTTTCACTAATTACAAGCTCTGAAATCCCATTTCCTCCCCGCCTTCCCACACTAAAAAATCTACTTTTTTCCCAAGTCTTTACACGTAATTCTCTCTATTTCCTCACATTACAGTTTGGGCCAACTTCTCCACAGCGTTAAATCAATTTTCAGTCAAGTATCCGTCACGTTTATTCAAGTTCAAGTCAAGTGCTAGTCACATTTTATTTCAAGTCTGAGGTATTTTCAAGTTCAAGTCAAGCGCTAGTCACATTTTTATCAAGTTTGAGGTATTTTCAAGTTCAAATCAAGTGCTAGTCACATTTTATTTCAAGTCTGAGGTATTTTCAAGTTCAAGTCAAGTGCTAGTCACATTTTTATCAAGTTTGAGGTATTTTCAAGTTCAAATCAAGTGCTAGTCACATTTTATTTCAAGTCTGAGGTATTTTCAAGTTCAAGTCAAGTGCTAGTCACATTTTTTTCAAGTTTGAGGTATTTTCAAGTTCAAATCAAGTGCTAGTCACAATTTATTTCAAGTCTGAGGTATTTTCAAGTTCAAGTCAAGTGCTAGTCACATTTTTATCAAGTCTGAGGTATTTTCAAGTTCAAGTCAAGTGCTAGTCACATTTTTATCAAGTTTGAGGTATTTTCAAGTTCAAATCAAGTGCTAGTCACATTTTATTTCAAGTCTGAGGTATTTTCAAGTTCAAATCAAGTGCTAGTCACATTTTATTTCAAGTCTGAGGTATTTTCAAGTTCAAGTCAAGTGCTAGTCACATTTTTATCAAGTTTGAGGTATTTTCAAGTTCAAGTCAAGTGCTAGTCACATTTTTTCAAGATTGAAGTGTTTTCAAATTCGAATCAAGTGTAGTCAAATTTGCTTCAAGTTTGTGACAAAAGTAGTCAGATTTATTTCAAGTGAAGTCAAATTTATTTTAAGTTTGAGTCAAGAGTCAGATGTTTTCAAGTTTTAGTCAAGTGCCAGTCACGTCACTTTCAAGTGTGGGTCAAGTGTCAGTCAAATTTCTGTCAAAGGCTAGTTAGATTTTTTCAAGTCCGAGTAAGGTGCATTGACAGTTCAAGTCAAGTGCGTGTCAAGTATGCGTCAAATTTCTGTCAATGTCTACTCAGAGTAACGTGCATTTAAGGTTTAAGTCGAGTGTAGGTCCGACTTGGAAGAAGTACATGTCACATTTACTTCAAATTCAAGTACAGGTCAAGTATATGTCCAATTTCGTTCATTTTGGGTCAAGTTTGATTCAAGTAAGACATTTTCCAGTGTGGGTTCAAGTTCAAGACAAAAATATTTTCAAGGTCAAGTCAAAAACATTTTCAAGGTCAAGTCAAAAACATTTTCAAGGTCAAGTCAAAAACATTTTCAAGGTCAAGTCAAAAATATTTTTAAGGTCAAGTCAAAAAAGGTCAAGCGAAAACAATTTTGAAGCTTAAGTATAAACAATGGGAAAACAAAAATTTGAAGTGTGGTAACTTCCAAAAATTGCCGACTTGAAAATGTAATTGTGAGAAGTGCTAAGGTGGTTGGAAAGGACAAAGGGAAATGAATATACTTTATGGGGAAGTGGCTGCCAGAATTCCCTCCCATAAGGACAGGCTGTTGAATTTAACGTGGAAAGTTCCCTCTCTCGCCCAGTCCTTATACCCACAAACAGTTTAAAAGCAACACTAGACAAAAATTTTTATTCAAATTCACCAGTCAAAACATTTCCTCGAGAAAATTTCCAGATGAAAAAATCCCATGTTAAAAGCCAGGAAACAGTAAACCCTCCTTATAACAGTCACTTGCCAAAACCAAGGACCTCCCTATAACACCATATTTCCCACCCTTAAAAGCACCCATTAAATAGAGTGGACCCAACGGAATTCATTTTCAGATTAAGGATAGTCATAAGGAAGGAAATTCAATTCCCAGGGGGTACGTCATAACCAGGTCCGTCTGTATGTAAATATATACTGTAACAGTGCGGCAGTGGAGAATTGACAGCCCACGTCTCAGGCAACGTCAGGACAAAATGTAATAATTCTTGACTATTGATTTTATTGAGCTGGACAGCTGAGGATTATTATACAGTCTACCCTCACTATAACAGCCCCTCGTCTGCAGCTGTCAATTTTCAGTTCGTCACTCCCCCAGGTTCTGGACTTACAGTGAAACCATTTATTTAAAAAAAAATATTATCCCGTCTAGAGAATTTTGAGGGGTCCGTTATATCGAGATTGGCCTGTATTTCCGAGGGAATCGTCCTTAGCAAATATTTTGAAAGGGAAAATGTGAAGGGTTGTACGAGAACATGAAAAACATTTTCAAAAAATCACATTTAAAAAAAATCACAAAATATCAAAAAATTCCAGATTTTCAACCACTTCGAAACTTCACAAATCCAAAAACCCTAAAATTTGCATAAAAATCAAAAATTTGCATCCAAACATCCAAAAATGAGCGAAAAACCCTAAAATTTGAAAAATATCCAAAAATGAGCAAAAATTTGCAAAACACCCTAAAATTTGTAGAAAAAACTAAAAATGTCCAAAAACATCCAAAAATGAGCGAAAAACCCTAAAAATTTGAAAAATATCCAAAAATGAGCAAAAAAACCAAAAATTTGGAAAAACATCCAAAAATGAGCGAAAAACCCTAAAATTTGAAAAATATCCAAAAATGAGCAAAAATTTGCAAAACACCCTAAAATTTGTAGAAAAAACCAAAAATGTGCAAAAACATCCAAAAATGAGCGAAAAACCATAAAATTTGAAAAATATCCAAAAATGAGATAAAACCAAAAATTTGGAAAAACATCCAAAAATTAGCGAAAACCCCCAAAGTTTGCAAAAAGTCAAAAACATAAAAATCAAATTTGCAACCCCAACACTTTGCCAGTAACCCAAAAATTTACATTTACCACGAAGAATTTCAAATAACCCAATACTTTGCAAAAAATCAGAACATTTTCAATTTTTTCTAACTTAACAAAAACAAATATTGACAGTTTCCGCATAGTGAAGCGAATTTCGACTAGATAGCGCCGTTAAAACAAGGTCCCACAGTATGAGACATAAATTAGCATACCCAGACTTTGAGAGCGGAGCCCGTAACAAATGCAAGAGAAAGCCTTTGAGGCTGTTTTGGGTGCAATTGGGTTGTTTTTATGGGAGGACGCAGACATTGCCTAGTATACTATTAGTATCAGGGTGCCCAGATTATTCTATTCTCAAATCAGGACTCTTAGGGACTGTGTACTAATGACGTCACTCCAAATTGCCCATTTTTGAACACCCCTCCCCCAAAATCGCATCAAATCATATTCTGTCAACCCCACCATCTGACGTCATGTGTAATACTCATGTATTCATTAATACAATAAAGGCTGCATCCTTGATTGAAGCGGGATTTAGTAAAATATTAATATTAATTTGTTATTAATTATTATTTGTTATTAATTATTATTATTTGTTATTATTTATTATTATTTGTTATTAATTATTATTATTTGTTATTATTTATTATTATTTGTTATTAATTATTATTATTTGTTATTATTTATTATTATTTGTTATTAATTATTATTATTTGTTATTAATTGTTATTATTTGTTATTAATTATTATTATTTGTTATTAATTATTATTATTTGTTATTAATTATTATTATTTGTTATTAATTATTATTATTTGTTATTAATTATTATTATTTGTTATTAATTATTATTATTTGTTATTAATTATTATTATTTGTTATTAATTATTATTATTTGTTATTAATTATTATTATTTGTTATTAATTATTATTATTTGTTATTAATTATTATTATTTGTTATTAATTATTATTATTTGTTATTAATTATTATTATTTGTTATTAATTATTATTATTTGTTATTAATTATTATTATTTGTTATTAATTATTATTATTTGTTATTAATTATTATTATTTGTTATTAATTATTATTATTTGTTATTAATTATTATTATTTGTTATTAATTGTAATTAATTTGTGCATATTGTGTGGCTGGATTCCGATGTCTGTGAAATTCATCAAAACGATTTGTTGTAACTGAATTGTAAAATATCTAAGATTACTGCTTTTACGTAGTACAATAAACCCTCGTTATTTTTGTGTGATGTCAGACAACACTTGACCCTCCCCTCCTCCTGTCACCCGAAGTCACTCATTCTGCTACTCCCCCTCCCCCCTAAATGTATGACGTCATTAGTACACAGTCCCTTAACTGAGTTTTAAAAATTCACGAATCCCAAAGTTTACAATACAATTATAAACACAAAAAGATCATGCTTTTTAACGTATGGACCAGCCGACTATATTTTTTGTTAGAACTACAAGACGACGTTTTCCTGTTTCTTCGCAATCTTCATAAAAATCTAACGTTCTAAAACCTAAAGTTTTCACTGCAGGGGTCAAAGTATCTTAGAACAAATGGGAAACACTTTAATTTTTAAATGATTGAAACGGACAAATTCACTTAGCGTGGTCGAAATAAGCTTTTTGAAATTTGGGGTCGCACCATTTGCACAACTTGCATCAAATCTACAGATATTGCACCAAAAGCGTGTCTCCTTTGGTAGTACACTTAATAAAACTCATTCCTTTTCTCACTGCAACGGTAAAGGCAAATATTCTTTGGCAATCCGAATATTTAATGAAGACAGTTTTTACGGATATTGCCAATCAAAAAAGAAAACTTCCAATTCAACGTTTAATACGGGCACACGTACCTACGATAGATATCATAAACTATTAATAAAACCCACGGAAGAAAGAATTATTAATGCAGGCGGTAAGAAAAAGTGCAAAAAAGAATGCCAACAACACCCGGGGTTCCCAAGCGGTCACCCATCCAAGTACTAACCGGGCCCAACGTTGCTTAACTTCAGTGATCGGACGAGAACTGGTGCTTTCAACGTGGTATGGCCGTTGGCATGTGGAGTTGCAAATCTTCATACATTTGGTTTACTGCATCTAGTTGAATTAACTGTTATTGGTGCTTGCAATTGAACGCTGCAGAACTGTTCCGTACAACCATACCTGGGCCATTAAAATGCATTCGCACTCATCTCGCACTCAATTACAACGGTGAACCTTTGAACTCCCTCGCGCTCGCACTCATGAATTCTGAACCACTGCACTTAAACTCCTACCTCAAAGCACTGTTCCAAAATTATTGCACTCGCACTCAAACCTTGAGTGCACTCATAGCCCTCTTGCACCACTGAGTGATATAATTTTATGGCTGGATTGAATAAACTCTGATGTCCTGATTAATTCGGAAGTCGCAACACTGAGGAAATTAGGTGTTTTTCCGTATCTAATTTCCTATATTCTCGCCACAAGTCTCAATCCACCTGTTTTCACATTTTCACTGTGGTTTTGGAGATTTTACCCATTTGGGTACATCCCCTAGGTCAGCGCTGACAATTTTTAAACACCTTCAAAAAGTGATGTGATTAATGAAAAAAGTTAATTTACATATTTTGCCACACTAACTAACTTGCGTACCTTAATTTTTGGATTAACAATTAGTGACTTCACAAGGTTCTTTCGCTTGTTTTTTCTTCCATTTTCACTCAATTTTGGATATTGTGGAAGCCCTAAATGTAGAAAGAAGTGTACACAACTCACTTAGTTAACTTACGTTAATGCATTGGCGGTTGCAAAACAGAATGTACACAAAGTCATCACACTTTGGCTGACATGCCTTTGTACCGAATTTTGAAAAAAAAACCGTTAGCTTAGCGGAGTGCAGAGTGCAATGTTCTGCACTCAGCCTCTGCCTCTTCTACATAAACTTTATTGAAAGAACCTCGGCCTCGTTAAGTTGACTGCATGACGGTTACATTGGCACTCGTACTCACGAGAATTTTTGAGTGCATTGAGTGCGAGGCATGCTCTCATGCCTCCTGAGTGCGCCCAGGTATGCGTACAACTGCAGTTTTAACAAGCACGAAATAAAAACGTTCAGAATTAAACAGTTGTGCGTGCAGAGCAGCATTTAGATTCATATGTATTGTTTATATTACAGTAAAACCTGTATATAGTGACCACCTATACAGTGGTCTCCTGTTCACAGTGGCCAGTATCATGTCTCCCCGTCACGCGCCCTATATTTTAACATTACGTTAACCCTGTATACAGTGGTTTTCTCTATAGTGGTCCCCTGTCAATAATGGACCATGGCTTATGTCCATTCACTACGAAACGCATGCTTCGAACTCTGAATACAATGGTCTGCATTAAAAACAATGTACAGACGAAATGGTCGCTCATAATTTTTATAGATTTCTAAGATTATTCTAGATTACGGTTTCTTCAATAAAGCATATTCCAGTGCCACCACGCACAGTTCAAAAACACGTTGACTTCCATGTCGAAAAAAGGGGAATTATTAGAATTATTGGAAAATCTCAAAGTGAAATTCGGGTAGCGAATTGCCAGCAAGCAATGGTTGGATTGAATCTTCAAGAAGAGACATTATATTTGTTTAAATTATATTTGCAGAAAATCTGCCGGCGTCAATAAGTTTACGATGGTTGGAAGCTATTTCACCTAGTATTCAAAAAGAATTTTTAGAATTACCATATAGAATTATCGTTATATAGAATTTCTTGCTCAACACACGTCGAAAAATTTGAAACGGTCAAAAATTAGGGATTATGTAAAAAAATGTGACCGTTTTAATTATGTCTTCTTATACGCGTTAAAACATTTATTTAATATATTTACCCTATATAGTGGTCCATGGCCACTATACTGACCAGTGATGGGTAACCGAAAATTTAGGTTTACGTTAAGTACCCAGAAGTTAATGACAGTCTAAATTCGGTTTTCGTTTTCGTTATTGGTTTTTTAGGAATTCGGTTATGGTTATAAGCGGTTAGCAGTTGGATTCAATAGCATTAATCGGTTAATAACGGTTAGTATTAACAACAGTGAATACGGTCGGTGAAAAGTATTTTTCTGGATTTAAAGTAATATAAAACTTCTCTAACAAGTAACCTTCGCTCCATGCCCACTTCAAAGAAGCCAAAGAAATAATTGTGACCAACATTGACCAATATGAGGCCAAAAACCTAATTGTGGCCATTATTGACCAATCTAAGGTCAAGAAGGTAGCTAGAACCACTTATGATGAATGTATGCCATAAAGGTGTCATTCTTTTAGAAGAGCAACGACTTTCGAAAATGTTAATTTCTTGTGGGATTTAACATTATAAAATTCATGTTAGACATGCTCACGAGTTAGATTTTAAAACTGCGCGATTTCCAGCGCAAACCAGGGCGAGATGGCACAAACTTTTGGTCTCGCTGGGACCTTGGGCCAGGTACCTAAGCTCCCACAAATTTTCATTCCGATCCCGAGTGGGCATGGGGCGAGGGTTACTAGTAATCATGCTTAATAGAGAGATTGCGTCGCATATTACTTATGACACTTACCAAACGTAACGTATAGAAATAAGTTACGTAGCATACGTTACGGTTTATACGTGGAATAGTTTGCGTTACTCAGTTCCCCATGATCTGAAAATACTTCAGAATTTAAATTTATTCTTAATTGTAATTAACTACATAATTATTATCACACTAGCGTTAACACATATTTTTAAAGAATAACAAATTGCTGCTCCAGTGCCTTAAAAAACAGTACTTACATACATAGTAACGGCAATATTAGCAAATGGTTATAATTATATGAGTACGAGAGTCAAGTTTCAAGTATTTTAGATTGAGGCTCGAAACCTGGAGGATTACCTGAACAATGCGTAATCATAGAATACATGAACTTTAAAATTTAACAAATAAGAATTAAGGAACTTTTATTTATATTGAAAATTAAAGTAATTATTGCTCTTAAGCATTAATAACTTATTTTAATTATAATTTAAAACTTTGATTACTTTTACTGAAAACTGAGATCCGTAAGATACGTGAGCCGATAAGTTAAACGTATAGATTCGCGCCATAAGTTCTATACGTAGCGGAAAGTGACGTCACGTACGCGCAACTATGGAAACTGACGTCATTTTGAATTTTTACGTTCTATAAGTTTCATAAGTGTCATACGTGATTTCCAACGCAATCTCCCAAATGGTTATACGTACATACTTGAGCACTAGTATTGCTTTTATTAATCCCCAAAAATCTTTGTAACTTTTGTTTTCAGAAAACAATTCTGTCTTAATGCAAATAGTTTCAGAATAAATACATTGTCGGTAACCAGTAAAAATGGTGTACATCTATTTTAACCAAACGTAAAATGGCAACTTGTTGCAAAATCAAAATGAAGTGATTATTGTTGTTTACAATTTGTGACTAAAAATTTCATGTCAAATTAATCGACCGAAATTTTTAAAAAGTAAAATTATATCTAACATGGAAATATTGAACAGTTTCTATGTTTGCAAATATATAATTACGTATGTATCATTATCAGAAATACCATTAGATCATTTATTAAAGATTTCCAATAACGGATAATAACGTTATTGTGATTCGGTTTATGTTATTTGCTGTTCAGGGGTTTCGGTTTTCGTTAAGTTTTTGTTAGTCAAGGGGAATATGTTAAACGTTATTTCTAATTAACCGTTACTAGGATTTTATCGATAATAACGTTATTCATTAACGTTAACCAATAACGTTACCCATCACTGATACTGACAAGCAAAGTCTTCCGATGTGACCTTCAGAATTAAATGAAAATTGGTGGAATTGTAGGCACTACTAATAGTGTTCACACAACCTGCAAACTTGGTACCATCTCCTCTTGGATCGGGCAGTAGGACATCTGAAAGTTTGATTTTTTTTGAAAGTTTGTCAGGGGGGACCCTTCCTCGCTTGAACTTTTTCATGTTAAATCCCATAAGAAAAATTCATTTTCGCAACTCGAACGAAAAGCAAACCAATGTTCATGCATGTTCGGAAAATATTCGTACATAAAAATACTCTAGTCTCGTCTTCAAGGGTACACAATTTGAGCAGAAATAAGCCAAATCTCAACATTATAGGAATTATTTTATCATACTCGTTTATAATTTGCTTCGCATAAATAAATTTTTTTTCACATTCACAACCGAAAAATTTCATTCAATTTTTATTTTCATGCTTAATATAAATATTAACGTACCCCTTTTAGCTGTATTTAATTAATTGAAAAAAGGTTCATATACGTACATGTTGATACATTTACATTATTTTTCGGTTACATTGGTTTGGATTTCGTTCGAGTTGCGAAAATTGATTTTTCTTATGGGATTTAACATGCAAAAATTCAAGCGAGGAAGGGTCCCCCTGTCAAACTTTCAAAAAAAATCAAACTTTCAGATGTCCTACTGCCCGATCCAAGAGGAGATGGCACCAAGTTTGCAGGTTGTGTGAACACTATTAGCAGTGCCTACAATTCCACCAATTTTTTATTTAATTCTGAAGGTCACATCGGAAGACTTTGCTTGTGAGTGTAGTGGCCACTGCACATAGTGGTCAAATTTTAGGCTCCCTAGAGAAACCACTATATACAGGTTTCACTGTAGTATGAATCATAATTTATGATGCCATATCGCTTTGCCCCAAAAGGCAACAAAGTGATATTTTAGTAAGCTATACTGCGAAATCAGGACTAAATTCAGACTCATCAGGTGACCCTGGGCCAAATCAGGACAGTCCTGATCAAATCAGGACTTCTGGGCACCCTGATTAGTATTAGTAGCTATAGCTGGGGAGACTCTGGACAGGGAACAACTCAAGGGTGTAATTGGATAAAGGCAACCCTACACTACTACTTGTATAAATGCTGTATGAGTTCAATGTCGAAATTCCTCTTCCCTCGAAATGAGTCCGCAGGTAAAGAAAACATGCCTCATGGATATTTATACCCGCAAAAAATTCTTACATAAAGTCCTCCCTCGCTATAACGACCACTTTATACAGTCCCTCCTAAATGTAACGACCCCTCTCAAAAACTATGTAATTTTTTGTATACATTCCCATTACATTTGATACAATACTAAAATTTCCCTACTATTACGACATCTACAGTGTCACCTTGATATAACGGCGCCCCTTGAAAAACCATAATTTCTATATCACTATGTAGAATCGTTGTCGGGATAAGAGCAAAAAAAAGAAAAAGAAAAATGTGGAGCCCGGACCTGGAGCATGTCCAGTCCCTGAGAGATTAAAAATCTAATTGACAAGGTAATAGGGAGATTGCATTTCGTTGCATATGCTCTTTATGCCTTGGGAAAAGCCCGTGGGAACTTCCACATACAGTCCACTCTTCGTATAACAGCACCCCTGGAAGAAAACAATTCGAACACTCCTACAGCTATCCCCTATATAGAAAAAATATTGCAGGGATAGTAATTTGTCCCTGACATACCCATCCAAGCCTAATGAATCCAAGAGTGCCTTACCATATTTTACCTTAAGGTGATAGGATTAATTTCGGATGGGATTTTCCCAGGGCGCCGTTACACACTAGTCACACTGTACCCCTATGAATATAGTAATGAGTACATGCGTGCATTCCTAATGGGACAAGATGATATATGTCCCATGTTAAAAATCAGCATTGACACATACAGGGCGCTACTGCTATAATTTAATAATATATAATATATATAATTTAATTTAATATAGAATTGGGACACAGTCGAGTCTCTTTATAGCAGCACCCCGCCAAGAGCAACCACAATTCAACTGAAGAATCGTATGGGGCTGAGGAGTGGTAAATAGAAATCCTAGGGCTCCTTCATATGTGACGAAATTAAATAAAATTTTATAAGGGGGTCCGTTATAAAGAGGTTCGACTTTAGATTTAATAAGGTCCAATAGCTACTAGAAAGTTGAGACGTGTCCAAAGTGTTTTTGCTTTGGGTGGGCAGAAGAAATGTTTTTTGAAGGGGGTCTTGTATAGTGAGGGCTTGTTGTAGGAACATTAGTTCCCTTGTAATGAAGATAAATGAGAGGTGGTGTGTTAATTTTGGGAGGTGATATTTTCACGTGAATTTTCATTCGTGAAAATACTAGGTCGAGGGAAGGGAAGGGATGTGGCAGGCTGTCCGTGACTTTGATGAGGAGTTCAGCTTTGATTTATACGCTAGGCTCTGGCCATTCCAGAGAAATTCGACCACTCGAGTGCTAGTCAGGGGGAGTTAATGGGCGTAATGTGAATGTTCTTTATGACAGCATCCCTCAAAATACCACAGAATTCGGATATGCTTGAAGGGAATTTTGAGGATTGTTTTAAATGAGAAGCATAGAGAAGTGAGGTGTTGGGTGGGTTTAGGAAGGAGGCTGTTCCAGGGGGTCCGTTATAACAAGAAGGGACTGTAGAAATGCTTTCACTCCAAGGGAAAAATGACTCCTGTGCTATAAATGGAGTGGTGGGTGAATTTTCTCTGGGCTTTGAAAGTATTGAGTGGGCGGGAGGTTGCTAAAGGGTGGGGGGCTGTTATAAGGGCAGTTCACTGTATGCTTATGTGTATTATGCTGTACTTATCTGTATACTTATGCTGTACTAGTAATCAAGCCATCCGCCGAGGCGGATGGGACACCTAGGCGGCAATCTAAACTGTAAATTAATATAATATTACCTTGCTGCAAGCATATTTATAATACTTCCGAGTAAACGCAGTTATGTGTATAAAAACCGTTACCTTCACCTAATATTTCACCTTGACTTCCATTTGAAGTTAGGGGAGTGACACAAATGACATCATCACAGTTGAGGGCATTTTGCTACTCCCCTACCCCTTCATCATTGGGTATCATTTTTTAGTCCACCCACCCACCCTCCTTGGATTGTGATATCATGAATGCGCATTGTATGTTTGAAAAGTTGTAGTAGCCGGTAATTTTGAATCCACGTGGATTGATAATTTCACTGCTGCCCTAGTCTAGTCAGACTTGACTAGGAAAGTCTAGACTTGACTAGACTAGGAAGCAAAATGGACGTAAAAGAATAGACTTGACTTGACTACGCATGTTGCTACAATTATGAGACTTGACTAGAATAGACTAGGGTAACTTGCGAAAACATAGGACTTGAATAGACTTGACTTGCTTGACTCCAAGGAAAAGCTAGTCAAGTCGTAATTACTTGAGACTCCCTCATGTAGATGAAAATGAAAGCTAGAAAGCCAGCATTAAATTCAATTGTACACGGAATGATCATCATCAGTACCGTTTAGTATGCTTAAGCATATGATTTCGTTTCGAAAGACCAAAACATGAAATTGTCTAATAGGTACGTAGAAATGTTTAGAAAAAATCTAGTTTTTAGTTAAAATTTATTCCTTTAGAATGCAATTGATCAAAATGAAAGCTAGGATACATTTCCCACATTACTTCCTATAGTTAAAAGTATTGATTTTTGCAAAACAATTACCTATGGATACTTTTCAAATTGTAACTAAAACTATAACCATTTTTTGAAATACTTTCCTTCTTGGTATCGGGCCTTGAATATATACCTGGTGTGATTATGCTGGTTCACACCACACAAACTTCCTCTTATATCAGGCAAAATACCTGGTGCCTTACACATTACCAGAAACTTGTTGAACCCCGAATACAGTTAGTGCAGCGTGGCGTCGAAGGGGCCATTGCATTGGTATTTACTCCTTTCCAGTCGAAATAACCCAACCTGAACGTTCGAAACGACGGTTTAGGTTTTCACTTCTCCAAATTGTGATTCAACTCCAACATTTTGATGTCTATTTATTGATCCAAACATTTCACCTGGTATTAATAATTTGTAAATAACACACAGGTATTTTGAAAATCGTTGAACTTTGTATCAGCAGAAATTTCTGAAATAGCTGAGGACCTCCCTGAAAAGTCAGTATTCAGCAGGGAAATTCAGAAAGGATCTATCAGGGATATGTACAAACATCCGTCCCCAGATTACATAATACTACAATTTCCCCTACTTGTACCGGGTATTTTCCCTGGTGCGTCGCGGTGGAAATTTCATATAATAAACCAGATAACATCCCCATGTTAAATCCCTAAAGTTTACCAGACAAGAAAGTTTAACCATAATTTGTTACAAAGCCCCAATTTCTTGGAAACAAATTATTCCGAACTTGCTGTTAAAGTTAGTAAGCAAGAACTAACTACTTTATATACTGACAATGTTGATTGTTCAAAAATCTCACTAAATATTATTCTTGTACTGATGTTGTAAACTACACGTGTTGTTTCTCATTTGTAAGTTGTTATTAAAAATTGTTAATCAGAAAATTTTGAACACAACGAAACTCAAATTGAGTTGCAAATCCAAACTAACACAATTTTAAAAAAATGCAGTGTGACTAGGGGAATTGACTAGACTTGACTAGGGAACCAGCTGCAGAATCACGACTAGGACTAGACTTGACTATAGCTAATTAAACACACAGCTGACTTAACTAGACTTGACTAGTCGCGGCTCTGAACTTTAAAGACTAGACTTGACTTGACTAGGCAGCATGGCGGGCAGCAGTGGATAATTTGCAAGCGTAAAAATAAACAATGCATTCCACTTTAGAGTCCATCTATTTTTTAAAAAACTTTTGAGAAAGGAATAGGATTTTTTATCATTATAGTTAATACATTATGGCATTATTTTATTTCCCGAAAATGTTTGTTAATAATTTATTGTAGTGAGTAATGTATCTGACGAAATACAACGATGACATCATGTAACGAAAAATTTACCCACCCACTATGTCACTTGCTGTCACAATATCCCGGTTTAACCTACCTACTACGCTGGTGATATCATTTGTGTTACTTCCCTTATATATACTTTAACATTATCCTGTGAACTTGCTCGAGAAAATGCAACGTATAATTGCCCATGAGTGAAAACAGGTTTCGGTAAAAATATACCAACTTTACTTAAGCTTTGACCTTGCGATTTATTAATTGTCATTGAAAAACTGATTTTAAGAGGAAACTGTCTCCGGCGTAACATAAAGGGATATTCACCTTCGTTTGAAGTAAGTGAAATACGTGGTAGAAATAGCGTTTGTCCTTTTGCACGACCAGCAAGAACCTCCGCAAATATCAAATTCGGTTTCATTTCCTTAACTATCAGTCTTGTACCATTACAAAGTCCTCCTTTCGTGTTTAAATTTCGAAGTAACATTATGATTACTCCTACCTTTAGTTTCAATCTATGTGCAGGCATCCCCGAAGGATTAATTGAATTTAAATATTCTACTGGATAATTTTGCAAGTCACTTTCGTTTGCACTGTCGATGGTGTCTGCACTGATATAGCACATTTCTTCGCCTGCAATCATATTCAACACTTGTTCATTCATTTTTGATGCGTCCTCGTTAAGTGGGCAAAGTATTGCTCGATTAGCGTAATGATGAATGTTTTCTTGGTTGATTCCACAAAATATTTCATCTACCAAATTACGTGTAATAAAATGATTTGGTATTTCTACAATATCATCTCTTTCGTCACATATCATATTTAATTTCCCATCTCCCAGCTTAAGGACCCAATCGGAAAATTCCAAATCTTCTCTTGCTCTCATATTTACGTTTAATTTATACGTATCAAAAAATTTCCACGTACTGCTACTTTTTACATTTGATGCAATTATTGAAATTTTATTTCCACGTTTAACAACGTTGAGGATTTGACGAAAATCTCCTCCTAGTATTATGATTTTTCCTCCAAACAGATAATTATTACCCATGATCTCTTGTAACAGTCTATTAACTACATCCAAACTATACTTATCCGCCATTGTACATTCATCCCATATTATAAGTTGTGAGTTGCGAATTCGATCAGCCTCATTTGAAGATGTGCGCAATGAAGAAGTTGTGTCTTTATTAGCATTCGGAGGTATACAAAACTGCGAATGATACGTACGTCCTCCTTTTAATAAAGTGGCTGCAATTCCCGTAGAAGCAACGGCAATAACTACACCTTGTTTTCCCGCAAATTTATTTCCCCTTACGTAACTCATTAAAGTTTCATAAACATAGGTTTTCCCGCTTCCTCCCGGACCATTTAGATGAATGCAGTTTTTTTTGCAATTTTGTGTATTAATTGCTTCAATTACACTTGTTACCACGACTCTTTGTTGATTGTTGAGTTTTTCAAAATTTTCAGAAAATATTTCATTTTCTTGCTGTATATCAAATGTTTCATACATGTTAGATGTATTGTAATGCTGTAGTTTAGGCAAACCAAAATCTGTTTCACCGCATTTTCTATGCATTTTTAAAATATCTTCTATTTATCGCAGGCACATTTGTTCAGAAACATATTCAGAATTTTCTCTGCGGAAGTCCTCCGTGAGGTGTTCTTTATAATGTTGATACATCTCAACAGCATTGGCGGGTGATCCAAAAACACAAACCAAGGCAAATAATTGTCGAAGTTGCCTTGGCATTTGATAAATTAATGCTTCGTCAAGGGCGTAGTACCATTGCTCGTCATTTTCTGCCAAGTTCAGTTTTACACATGCATCATGAAACGTGTTGCATACGTTTCCATTAACAGTTTTTAAATCATCAAAAGACAATGCTCCCCGTTTATTCAATAACAAAAGCTTTATTGCGTATCTTTCTAAATTAGATGGACTAACATTATACATTCTTCCAATAACATTTTCATCAATCTTTTTGCAGCGCTTGTTCCACTTTCCTTTGGAAAATGTATAATAGTTTGGAATATCAGCATAAAGACGCGTTCTTGCTTCTTCATCAATCTGATTAAGTTTGAAGTACGCCAAAAGATTTGAATCTTTCATTTTATCTAATGCTTGCTCCTCATCACCATCGTTGTAATATAATGTTTGTTGATTTGGTTCATGAATATGAAGGCGGTAAATTGTATGCGATTTGTCTTGCATCCAAAACCCAAAAATTCTCCACATTGCTTCCGGTGCACTTACATATCTGGCATTAATGTGCTGGTTTATTTCGTCTACATTTAGCGTACTTTCCGTTTCATTCAATAGTATATCTGCGCAATCATGCCCTTTATATACGTATTTGTAAATATATTTCACAGCTTTTACTGAAGTACAAACTTCCACATTTATGTGACAGTTATATTTTAAAAGTAAATATGGGTTATAGGGGACTACATGCTGATTTGTAAATACACTATTGCCCTTTGTAACTGTAATACCATTGTTCCTGCGTCTGTAAAGGGGAAACCCGTCTACACTTGTATCAGTGTTTTCAATGAATGCTTTTGGAAAACGTTTTGTGCACACGCCATTCTGCATGCACTTTCCAGAGCAAGGACCATGTAACATATGAGTAGTTACAGCTTGGTGAAGTTTAGGCTGTAATTCTTTGGAAGGAATTTCAGAAGAAACAATTTCATCGACCAGGGTTGGGTCTTTGAGGTCTAAATCTGCACCAATCCATAAAATATGAGCATGTGGTAAGCCCCGCTTCTGAAATTCGATCACATAAACAAAACCTTTGCATTTGCCAAAAATTTCACGCTTGGTAATATCTTCGATAATTTCCTTCAATTTTAAATTAAAAACCCTTGCAATCAAGTCCGGGCGGTCTTGTGGGCACTGACCAGGGTATAAATTTTCGGTTACTTCTTTACATTTTGGATTCATTGTGACTGTTATAAATAAATCTGGTTTACCAAATTTCCGAACAATCGCCATAGCATCTTGGTATCGCTGTTGCATATTTCTTGGACTTCCAATATAACTTGAGGGACATATTACGGTGCGACCCACACTTTTACCAGTTTTATCAGTTATATTATTAACATACTCATGCAATGCGGAGTATGAATCTGCTTTTAATTTTTTCTGATTATATCGCAAATAATTCAGCCTGTTAGCTTCCATACGACAATACCAATCAACCATAAGTTGATGTGTAAGTTTACCGCCGCAAAGTAGGTGATTTACTTGATCTTTTCTAACTTGTAAGTGAAAACTGAAATATTGCATTTCAGTAATTTTTGTACGGTTACTTGTAATTAACCTTGGGTTCCAACCACTTTCTCCCATTGGGAACAAAAGTGGATATGTCAACCCGTCCAAAAACTCGTTGAGCAAATTAATATTACGAACCTTTTGCCCTCCTCGTAAGTAAACTCTTATATCTCTTTCAAATGGTGGCTCACCTTCATCATTCGTAAATACCATGGCTATTTCATTTGTCTTTGCAACATTGTACCTCCGTGTGTCATAGTTATTGTTTGTTGAAATGGACATTAATAGATTCTTAGTATCCATTCCCGTTGATATCATTTCATCCTCAACTTCTTTCAACATTTTGTAGCATTGAACCAACTTATTATTTGCTTCCATAAAATCATGAAGTAACCGCAATATTATATCATCACAGTCCTTATTATTATCAACTTGCTTTCTGATTGATGATGCTTCTTCGCTGTCGTATATATAAAGTTGAGCATATTTTGGTTTCTCCCCCTCATCGGGGTGTAGCGGACCACTGCAATGATACAATTGTCCATGTAGACGGAAAACATATGGCCCACCCGATATATGGTCAATCTTTCCTCCACATGAGGCCATAGCAATAGAACTATTATATGAGCGAACATTTTTCATGAAGGTTTTGTCCTTAAACAGATCTGATATTAACTCTGGGTGCAGCGTTAACTGTTTTACTGTATCTACTTTACCATGTCGGCAGCAATTCAAGAAACTCAGACTTGCGTTTTCTTTAGCACCTAAGCGCTTTCCTTCCATTTCAAAATGTAAGGCATTACAGTTGTGACATACTTTGTCCATAGAACCGCAATATTGTTCATTAATTAAACTTTCATCAACATTTTTGCTAAGACCTCTATAATGTGTTTCAACGTTACGATGTCTTTTTGCAGATCGAAATGATCTCTGCTGATCATTTGCTGAAATTGCATTCTCTGCACGACGTTTACTCCGTTGCTCATTTATTACTTCTCTATTTTGACAATAATAGGCACGTCGCTGCTCATTTAACGCTTGCATATTCTCACCACGATAAAAACGCTGAGAAGCATTCGCTGATTCTATGTTCTCGTAACGTGAGCCTCGTCTTTGCTCATTAATTTCGTCTCTATTTACTTCACGGGTTTCTCGCTGTTGCTGATTCATAATATTTTTATTGTTTAACCTCAGAGCCTTCCGACGTTCATTATCTATTTTTTTTCTTCTTCTGATCGGTTGGCATATCGTTCTCTTCGCTTAACATTCCGTTGATCCCTTTCTATTTCCGCTTCCGACATTTTAATTAGATATTTCGTGATAACAAATTAAGCAGTTTGTCAAGTGATAAGCACTGCCAACAACCGAGTTTTTTTCCAACTCTGTAAGTGGTAATCACTACCAGCAATCGAGTTTTTTTCAAACTCTTAAAGTGCTAAGCACTGCCAACAACCGAGTTTTTTTCAAACTCTGTAAGTGGTAATCTTTACCAGCAATCGAGGTTTTTTCAAACTCTTAAAGTGCTAAGCACTGCCAACAACCGAGTTTGTTTCAAACTCTGTAAGTGGTAATCACTACCAGCAATCGAGTTTTTTTCAAACTCTTAAAGTGCTAAGCACTGCCAACAACCGAGTTTTTTTCAAACTCTGTAAGTGGTAATCACTACCAGCAATCGAGTTTTTTTCAAACACTTAAAGTGCTAAGCACTGCCAACAACCGAGTTTTTTTCAAACTCTGTAAGTGGTAATCACTACCAGCAATCGAGTTTTTTACAAACTCTCCAAGTGCAAAGCGCATCCAGCAATCGAAACCGAAGCAAAAATCTTGAATTGTACAACACTGGCAGCTTGATATTCCTGCTGAAAATAAAATGGAAAAAGGTTATTACATTATCCACTACCCTACCTTACATATACATATAATTTAATTAATTTCTCTCGCCCTCCTAACGTGCACATATTGGTTTGGGGAGAGTCACTTCACAAAAATTACACAGTTACGTTATATATATGTAGTGATACTGCGCGTATTTACGCCAAACAAATAAAACTTCTAGGGTATTTGTATACAAAATAATATTGTTGCATTCAAATTATTATTAAATTTAAAATAAAGTTCATTGATGCATAAATTACATCCACATCGGCGGATGGCTTGACTGCTAAAAGCGTGTCTATTGGTTTCGGGATAGCTACTTAACGTAAAAGGATAATATGATGGTAAAATACATTACATTTCCTTAAATCTACTAAGAACAATTGGTATCAACAATGAACAATAGCATATCTATTTGGAGTTTATTATTGTGTACTGTATAATTACCCGTATTCCTCGAAGCAACTTCGAACCCGAAACGTATTCCTCAAAGAAAATGCCGTATTCAGCTCACCCAAGTTATTCGCTCCAAAATAATAACTGTACGCCAAAGCTCCCGTGACTTAGGTTGATAGGATAGAATAATTATTGAGGTATTGGAATATTTTATTTTTTACTATTCATTTTGATTAAAAGATGCGTGTCTTTGTTTGAAATTTTTCATAGCGTATTTGAAACTAAAGTTATAGTAACGCTTGCTTATTTTTAATAAAACAAATAATGCCTATCCCCAATTTGATATTTCGGATTATTATTAACTATCATATTTAATAATCGTAATAATCAGCTTCCCAAAACATTGATGATGTAAGATGCTTCTAAGGTTGAACATTTTTCCGTAATTAAATTCTTTGTATTTTCAGTATACCAGGAGTATTCAAATAAATATTCAAATCGGAATTCATAATGAACGAATACTCGAGGATATTTAATACGTATTAGAAAATTAGAACTCATATTTTTCAGTATTGCTAGAAGTATTTTAAATCGGAATTCTTCGCCTTGAATATTTTAATTCGAATTCGAATTCATATTTTTCGGATTTCCCATCCTTGCTTACAGTACAATGAGAGTAGGCCGTATGATTTATTTGACCGAGAAAGGGTAAATGATGACCAATATTCAATATATATAAAACTTTGACCCAGCTGGCATGTCCTGTGACCTATGTTAATATTATTACCCATTACCCACAGTTTAAGACAATTGTCGATGTTCCTGGGCGCATAGGTTGAAACTTATTGATTGCTAAAGATAGATACCCAGGGGATGATAAATATATTGTGCCTACTGTATACAATATCAACCACGGACTGCACCAACCCGTGGCTGATATTATGAGTTATGATCATTGTGTATCTGCAGTAGTTGCAAATTCCGAAGACTTTCAAAAACTTATCTGCTGAACGATACGTCCCGATTCCCGGAATGTCAAGGAAAAATTATATTATATTCTTTTGAAAAATTGCAAAATCCGTCTCCCACACAATCCATGTATAAAGTTAATGTCATCTTAAACTACCATACTATATGAAAAATTCTTCAAAACATAACTGTTCCCTCAGAATATCTTATCTATCCCTATAAAGTAAATAATAGTTAAATTAATGAAGTTGCACTAACACTTGATTACTATATTGTTAGCGTTACTATAACTGAAGTCTGTCTAAGTAAGCAAAAAGAAAGAAATGTTTTGTTTTTTATTTCCAAACATTTGTCTCATGCATGAATGACAAAAATGAACCGCTATGCTCAACATATTATGTACATATTTTTACGCTATTTTTTGGAGATTTTGTTCACCTGGACGTGAAACATTAAATCTTGCCTTACGAAAATTAATTATTTTCCGATTTTTGACCACGAAAGGACCAAATTTTTTGAAACATCCAGAACTCTATCAATGCAGTTATTTTATTATTAGAATTGGTCACAAAATATTTGAATGAGCGCTTTGATTCTAGGAAAGGACGCGTTTCAACATTACATTTTTTCATCATCAACATATGTCTGACATATGTTGACGGACGATTTACCCAAAATTATAATTTAATCGTGGTGGTTAAAAGATAACTACTGATCACATTAACCACAATGTACTAAATATTCAAAGGCGTTCACAGTAATCTAGTGGTAGTTGATTAAAATTAACCATACAAATCCAAGATGTAAGATAGTAACTTTGTTGGTAACCTTTGTTTAGCATGCGGTATTTCATTTCTCATTTTTTTTCAATCTAAAATGGAAATTTTTTGCTGACTTGGATAGGATGTAGTAGCACTTGGTTACTAAACCTTGAGCCTGTCCAAGTAAAAAAAATGTTCCTTTTTTTCTTTCATTCGCGCAAAAAATTGTTTTGAAATAAAAATTAAAGTATTTTCTTTTCATGAATAAAAGAAAAAAATGAACCGCTATGCTTCAACATGTCATGTACATAAGTTATATTTTTCATAGCGTATTTGAAACTAAAGTTATAGTAACGCTTGGTTATTTTTAATAAAACAAAATAATGCCTATCCCCAATTTGATATTTCGGATTATTCAAACCACGATTTATTAGTGCCCCTTAAAGATTTTGACCAAACTCTAACATTAATACAATTCCAATTTGACTACATTTTGTACAGTAAGATTTTACACACAATGTATTTTCATGAAATAATCGAATAATTTAGGCATCATAATCAAATAATAAACAGTAAAATAGTAAGTTTTTAACGTAACACTAATTGTTCGCATCTGCAAGTGAGTCGTCTTGTTTGTCATCATCTTCGTCAAGTAGCATCTTTTCTTCAAACAATTTATCACTTTCGTCATCAAATATATTTGAATCAGTATTGTCATCCAATTTCTTCTCAGTCTGTGCGGCATCGTCATCTTTTACTGTAAGAGTTTCCTCCTCGTCCTCGTTCCTAAATTTCTCCCAAGTCTCAAATACCATGCGCTGTAGTTTAGTCGCTTTTTCTTGCCATTTAGCTCCAGCAGGTGTTCGATGATGACAAATCGAGCAGAATCGCATCTTATCTGAAATTATATATTGAAAAAATACACAAATAAAACAATTGGTAGGAACCCTAAAAAGGTCTTTTAGATTTTGACCCTCAACCATCATTGATTTTTTTATTATTATATTTTTTATTTAAAAATCATTGAATTTTTTGAACGCACCTTAAAATATATGCTTTACATGTGTATACATACTTACTATGCAAGAACGAAAGATTGCACTTTGGACAAAGTGACCATTCAGGGCCTACGTCTGGGTACCTCGGAGTAGTTGGCTTCTGGCATCTTTGGTCACGACAAAATTCTAGAATGAATGAAAAACTACTTGCAAATTTCTATTACTATTGTATCACATGAGTGCATGTTGTAGTAAGTAGTAAACATAAGTAAAATGTTTCAATGAACTTACTCCATTCTTCTTTCACTTGTTTTCCACAATAATTACAGTATCTGTCCCTATTAAACAAAACTTTTGGAAGTTGGAAATAATTTTTTACGCAATTTTCATTACTTCCTCCCGGACAGAAACCTCCTCTACCTTTATTATAAGGCATTGTACCGTAACAATTGTACAGAGAAAATTATAAATTTCCGAAAGAAAATTGTGATACAACAGTCCCTCTGAACATAAAGTAGCGCAATGACTTCCGAACTTTTAGAAATTCACTAAACATATTCACTAAAATCATAACGTGTGAACTTCTCCAATAGTACCAGCTTTTCAATATTCTGTTGTTGTGTTTTGTCTGGAGCTGTTTGTTTTGTATTTTTATCTTTACTAAGAAATGGAATTTCTATAGTAACACTTGGTCTTTCTTTCTAGCTAAACAAAAGAGGGATTTAAAAAAAGGTGATTATTTACTTTTATTTGAGAAATGAAAATGAATGAATGAAAAAAATGAACCGCTATGCAGTAACACTTGGTTACTATAACTTAAGCCTGGCTCAGTAAACCAAAAATAAATTTTAAAAAAGAATAGCTGTTCATATTTCTTTCATTTGAGCAAAAATAATAATTTCTTTAAAATAAAAATCAAAGCATTTTTTTAAAAAAAGAAAAAAAATTAGCCACTATGCTTCAACATGTCATGTACATAAGTGACGACTGGCACCATCACGACAATCACTTTCAAATTAGTATAAAGGATGTGTTTTATGTAATGCTCTTAAATTGTCCGTATGTTGTTCCAAGACTGTCATTCACTCGAGAATTGACATTTGGAAGGGGAAATGATGTGGATGGAATTTGTAATAAATTAAAGACACATGACCTCATGATTAAAACTCCACTTAAGTTCCATTCGAGTTGGAACTCAAAGATGGGGATAGACTCGAGCTCAGAGTGAAGTGTCATGTTCGAATTAAGATACGCTTGAGGTCAAACTGAGATTCGAAAGGAGTTTCGAGTTCAAATTGGAGTTCCAAAAGTTGGGATTGAGTTAGAGTCGAGTATGAATCTAATTCAAGTTACACTTGAGTTCAGGTTATACTGGAATTTTACATTGAATTTCAGGACGCAGTTTAGTTAAATGGGAGTGCATAGTCGAATTTCAAGTTACACTTGAGGTGAAACTCATTTCAAGTGGCACTTGAGTACAAATTCGAATTTTCAAGTTACACTTGAAGTATAAACCATTTTGCATCTGAGTTAAACTTGACAGCAAAGTCGAATTTCAAGTTGCACTTGAGTTCAAACTTAGATTTACAGTTGTATTTGAGTTCAAACTCAAGTATTAGGTTACACTTGAGTTCAAACTCAAGTTTCAAGTTACGCTTGAGTTCAACCTCGAATTTCCTGTTACAACTTACATTTGAAGTTACGCTTGAGTTCAAACTCAAGTCTCAAGTTACACTTGAGTTCAAACTGAAGTTTAAAGTTACACTTGAGTTCAAACTCAAATTTAAAGTTACACTTGAGTTCAAACTCAAATTTAAAGTTGCACTTGAGTTCAAACTCGAATTTCCACTTTACACTTGAGTTCAAACTCAAATTTAAAGTTACACTTGAGTTTAAACTCAAATTTAAAGTTACACTTGAGTTCAACCTCGAATTTGAGGTGACACCTTAATTTGAAGTTTAAAAAACATTTTAGAATGTAGTGTAGTACATGAGTGGTCACGAACTTCTCCTTCCCAGTCAGCCTCAAATTCTTCAAGGGCTTACTCCAAACCTTACTCCAACAAGCAACACCTTTACTTCTCACTCCTCCTTATTTACACAACCAACTTTCAACTACTACTTTTTTCAAAACATTTTCCTCCCTACTTTCACATTTTCCCTACTCCTTAATTCTTACCTCAGCCTTCCAATTTCCTCCAATTTCCCCTCCAAATATTTTATTCCCCAATTTACAGAAATTATTTTCATTCCCAGGGCACTGTCAAATATTCTTTGGTTATTTATGGTTATTTATCAATTATTAAATTATTTTATTTTTAAATCAATTTTTATTACAATTCCTGGAAAATCACATTTCCCATTCCAGGGATTTGTTTCCCAGAAATAATTGTAATAAAAATTGGCTCAATCAAATAATGTAATAATTGGTGGAAATCATTTAAACATTATTTCAAGGTGCCCCGCCAATCAAAATAAATTTTATAAATTGGGGTGTTACTATTTCTATACCAATGTTGAATCTTCAAGTGCACATTTGATCTTCCAGTTTCGTCTGCACATTCAAATGTTAGTATTTGTGTGTACACTCTAACGTTGAAATTTTGAGTGGACATTTGATCTTTGAGTTTTCAAATGAACTTTCCAATGTTGAGTTTTCAAATGCACTTTCCAATGTTGAGTTTTCAAATGCACGTTCCAATGTTGAGTTTTCAAATGCACGTTCCAATGTTGAGTTTTCAAATGCACTTTCCAATGTTGAGTTTTCAAATGCACTTTCCAATGTTGAGTTTTCAAATGCACGTTCCAATGTTGAGTTTTCAAATGCACGTTCCAATGTTGAGTTTTCAAATGCACTTTCCAATGTTGAGTTTTCAAATGCACTTTCCAATGTTGAGTTTTCAAATGCACTTTCCAATGTTGAGTTTTCAAATGCACGTTCCAATGTTGAGTTTTCAAATGCACTTTCCAATGTTGAGTTTTCAAATGCACTTTCCAATGTTGAGTTTTCAAATGCACTTTCCAATGTTGAGTTTTCAAAAGCACGTTCCAATGTTGAGTTTTCAAATGCTCAACGAAAGGAATTTTCGGAAATGAATTTTACTGGAATCGACTGGGATATCCTGGGATTGGACAAAGTTTCTGAGATCCTATTCCTTGTTGACGCAGAAGTTCCGAGAAAAATACCCCCGGTACGACATGTCATCTCTCTGTCTCATTGTCGAATAAATCTAATTGACTTATGATTCATCAAATCTTTTCCCAGGTTTTGTCAAATATGTTTCATCCCATTGGCTCAAAAACTTTGGGTACAGGTGGGTTGGTAATGGAGCAAAGACAAATATTTTTTGGGAAATTCAAAGTTCAAAGTTTATCAATTGTTCACCCGAAATGTCCAAAAAAATCCTGATTTTGTTCCGTGCCACTTCAACCCATGTATTAAGAATTTTTGAGTTTGCGGGATGAGGCAAATTTTTAAAAAATCTGGGAAATGATTTTTCTTAAATCTTTAGGGAATTGAATACTTTTTACTCTTCCTTCTTGCATGGGCTAGGGGGAGAGGTAAAATCTTTCTTGGCACGCTGTACTATTTATATTCCGCCGAATCGTACTGAATATTTGAATTCCCGCCAAACTTTTCAAATTTCTCTTGTTAATTTCGATTTAACAGCCTGATTTTAAAAATTTATGTGGGTTGTTATATTATATGCAGGTCATGTATTGGTCCATGTTTATAATACTGAAATAAAATTAAAAAATATGAAAGAAAAACACCAAGAATGTAATAATGGAGGCCAGTTAGTAAAGGTTAAAATAAATTATAAATTTAGACGCCACTTGAAGTAACAATAAGATTGGTATATAATTTCACCATGCAGTTTATATATTATTATTTATTATAAAATTAAAAAATATGAAAGAAAAATATATATTATTATTTATTATAAAATTAAAAAATATGAAAGAAAAATATATATTATTATTTATTATAAAATTAAAAAATATGAAAGAAAAATATATATTATTATTTATTATAAAATTAAAAAATATGAAAGAAAAATATATATTATTATTTATTATAAAATTAAAAAATATGAAAGAAAAACACCAAGAATGTAATAATGGAGGCCAGTTAGTAAAGGTTAAAATAAATTATAAATTTAGACGCCACTTGAAGTAACAATAAGAGTGGGATATGATTTCACCATGCAGTTGATGCAAAATTGCGCTGAAGTTGACAGCTGTGGTTATTGGATAAATAAAATTTGGTAATCTAAAATTTCAAAAATGTCCTTAGAATGGAACATAGAAACGGAGCATATTAAAGAATGAAAAAAATCCCTTTCTCATTAGAATTCAATGATAATAATTTAAACAGCTGCACAGAAAGGTAGATTGTTCAAAAGATAGAGGTGGAACTTTGGGAAACTTTCGTTAGATGAAGTGGCGGGATATATGAATTACGTTACACGGATGCCCTCTTCCCTTAGATCCAGTATGAACCGGGTAGTATATAATTATGCTTCGCAAAATAATACCGTCTTACTTCCACAGTACTATTGATTGCATTGAAAAATATGTTAGCAATCTCGACATTAAGGTAAGGCAGTGAGGCCCTTGTATCGCAGTGGGGTCCGGGAAGCTACAAGTTAGCCTACAGCCCACAATGGTAGGCCCAAGCTAGCCTACTATAGTTGGCTGTATGCCCAAACTAGCCTACAGCTACAGCCTACCATTACTACAAACTAGCCTACAGCCTACTACTGTAGGGCCAAAGGAGCCTACAATTGTTGGCCACAGATTGCCCAATGTGCCCTACCGGACAAACCAAGTTTATGAAGACGTACAAATTATATCCAACCCAGGCACTTCACACCCGGGGCGTCAAGTGGGATATTGTGCCTACCAGAAAATTGAAGGGAGGGACACTACGTGCAACTTACTTTATATTTTGTTTATTCAAACTAAATTTTGATAGAAATTTTTTACATGTTTGGTATTACCATTTAGCCCCCTAGTTTACAAATGTATGCGATATCTATATTTCGGTTACATGGTAAAGGTTCTCCTACATTTTCGAGAAGTTTAATTGACGAGAGGCAATTATTATTGCGGTCAAAAAGGTAAAATTAGTGAAGCAAGATTTTTTCAGAACTTAGAAACTTGATGTGGGTGCAAAAAATTTTGAAAAGGCTTTTAGGGAACTAATAAGGAAGAGACTGGCTAAAGCAGTAGCACGTTGGGTTAGATTCCATAACATAAGTAGAAATTTGGAAAGAAGCAACGAAGGCAAAGGAAAAACATATTCTTGGTTTCGGTTTCTGCGATTTTTGTAGTGAATGATTCAAAATAAATTTAATATACCAAATCACAAATTACTGAGATTAAATGTTTACAGTAAAGGAAACTGGAGAAAATGAAGTTGTGGAGTTTGTAATCCGAAAAATTTATCGACCTTGTTTCAAAATTTTAACCTGGCAGAAATACATCTACGAAATGGGGGGAATCTAATTTTGATTAAGAAATTCCTTAAAGGAGCTGGCAGAGGTCATGAAGACAGTCACTCTGCAGAACTGTAAAAACCTGAATAAATAATGGAAAAATTGTCTGAAAACATCGACCTCAAAACATGTGCTTAAACGGAGGCGAAGACTCAAAGAAGTCTATTATAACGGAAATATTACCTAAAAAAATCTTTTCTCACCAAAAATGTGTTGACAAAAGAACGTAGTAGGGCAAAAAAATCAAAATGTGGCGATAACTAGCTGGTCTAACTTTTCTGGTTTCCGGATTCTAAAATCTGGATTTTTGGTACCAAGAGACAGCCAAGAGTGTGGAGAAGTCCCAGAGAAGGACTATATCCATGGTTCCACAAGTTTACCGTGAAACACGGAGAAGACAAACTTGCTTATTACAAGCTTAAATAAACCCTCCTGTGTATAAGCATTACTTTACACCATGTTCATTTTTAGGTTTGTTGATGGTATATATCCAGAGCTCCTCACGTGTCGAGTAATTTTTGATACCGAACTTGAACCGGAACCGTACTTGAATTTTCGGGTAAAAGCAGTGTCAGATCCGAACTTGCTCGTTCAGGCACGAGTACAACATCCAGTACTCTGAGTGCGGGTAAAAATACAATGTAGGCGTACTCGTACTCGGACCGAATTTTCAAATATTTTTTAAAAACCGAACCGACTTGAACTCGTGCTTGGAGCGTACTCGAGGTTCAATTACTTTTTCAATTACGTTTGTAAATTTTAGTTTACATAAGTTAGCCGCCATTAATTTAGCAGAATAAAATTATTCAGTATTTGCTTTTATTGCTAGCCTTTATAGAGTACGCGTATCTTAATCGAGCAAAAGGATTTGTTTTGCTGATAAATTTTCAAATAATTCATCGTCTAACATCACCAATGTAGCTGCTGTGGTGGCAATTTTTTCCTTAAGCTAATGATAGTTAACTCTAATTGAGTTTTACCCATGACATTTTTGCAGCAAATAGACTATACTGACATAGTTTTAGAACTACCAGGTGTGATATTAAAAAATGTGATATTAAATTCTTTCTCAGCCGCAATATTTTTAACTATGACCATTATTGAAGAGAATTTCTTAAACCTTGTTTGCAGTGTATTCTGTACATTTTCGCAAATCGCCACAATCGGTTATATAAACATACACAATGGCTCTATGAAAAGCCTGCACAATTTTCGACCAACTAGAGGTATAGCTTAATATTTGTATGTACTTCAAACACTGAATACTCTAAAAAACGTCAAATTTTAAAACTTTGAAATTGCTTTAATTTTTGGAACGACCTCAGGTAAATGAGTAAATTTAAAGATGTCTAGAATGAAATTTCCCGTATCCCGTGATTCGTGATAGATCAACCTCGCAAACATCCATGGCAATGTAGTAGTGTTTCTTTTTGGTATCGGGAATTCCCGAGGTTCCTTCTCGGTTTCGGTTCCGGTGCGGTTTCGGGTCAACGGTTTAAAGAACCGTTAAATTTCGATCATTTGAAAAGGGGACACAATTTTGAGTTCCATAAAAATGAATCCTATACATTTTTTGCCTTTTCAGAAAGGAACCGGAACCGATTCGGGAAACGGTTTTTTTCGGATTGGTTCCTGGAAGACAAAAATGTCACGGACTCGAACATATCGGTTCCGGTTTCGGCAACAGAAATTTAATTGTTTTCGGTTCGGGAAAACGAGTCGGGTCGAGTCCATATTTTGATACCGTTCAGAAGCACTACAATGAAGTCTGCCCCTGTAAACTGATTGTGAACTAAAGTTCCAATACTTTTGCGGTTAGAGTTCTATACACCAATACAACGCCTTCATTGTATTTTCATTAGTTTCATTGAAGCATAACATTCAAAATGTAGATGTGTTGTACAAGGCCGCCCCAGTCACTCGAAATGTATAGGATCCTACATGTAAAATCTATAGGATAAAAGTTTCAGATCTGCGGACGATATCTCAAACGATTTTCTTACAGGATCCTATACTATCCCATAGTTACTAATCCCAACCTCGCATGGGATTTTCTCTAGCTTGTCCTATAGTTGAAAATTTATTATTATCTTATGCGCTTCTCTACTTCTACTCCATTTTCCTCCAAAATTAAAACTACATAACCATCTTTACTACAGTTAGCTTAATTTTTAGACAATTGTAAATATTCTAAATATTTACAATTGTCTAAACAATTAAGCTAACTGCCATTAACGTTTTCATACATATACATTTCCTCAAATTTTCAATAGTAATACACCCTACACTGCAGTTCTATGTAGAAATAACATGTAACACTAGAAAATAAAATTGCAGCCACAAGTAAATAATTTCACGTATAAATTGAAAAAAAGAACAATAACAATCACACACTGGTTATATTTTCCGCTTGTCTTACTATTACTAATTGTAAGTTAAAATTGAAACAATCTAAAGAACAGGTAAGTCGATTTGGTGTTCATCACAACCAAAGAACACGTGAATGACAACTGCTGTTGATTAAGTATGGCGAATTTGGCGGTTATAATATATGTCTTGTACAAACGATGAGGAGCGCAGAATCCTTGTCAAAGCAAGTACAGGATTTTTCTAAAAATGTTTTATGGTACCCGAAACCATAGGATTTTTCTGAAAATGTCCTATAGAACTCGAACTTGCTGGATATGCGGCACCCAACTTATAGGATTTCTTTAAAAACTTCCTATGGTACCCTCAGCTTATGGGATTTTTCTGAAAACTTCCTATGGTACTATATCTTATAAGAATCGCGTGCCAGTTTCTGACGAGCTGAATGATTTCTATAAGATCCTATATGGCTTGTGGGATTTCTGGTACATTTTCTCACAGAAATTGCATCCTATAGGAATCCCATACAGTTTGAAGTGACTGGGGCTCTCGCCTCACATCAAAATAACAGCCAATGATACAGGATTTAAGGCATGATTTTTAGGTGGAAGTACTCGAGTACTTTTTGCATTTCAAGTACGAGTACCAAGTAATTTCAAATTCAATACTTGTACTCGTATCTTGCTTCGAGTATTTTTTGAGAACTCGTACTTGTTACGATACTCGGTTCAAAATTACTCAAAAACAAGTACGCATAGAGTTACTTGACCCGAGACTACGAGTACATAATTTGTTGTGACTCCGTACTCGACCCGTACTTGTACTCGTACTTGAAACTCGAGTAGGTACTCAAACCCGTGCGGAGCTCTGTATATATCCCACCTGACCCTCCGGTTGTGTATTGCCTGGTTTGGATATAATTAGTACTTCTTCATAAACTTGGTTTGTCCGGTAGGGCACATTGGGCAATCTGTGGCCAACAATTGTAGGCTCCTTTGGCCCTACAGTAGTATATAGGCTGTAGGCTAGTTTGTAGTAATGGTAGGCTGTAGCTGTAGGCTAGCTTGGGCCTACCATTGTGGGCTGTAGGCTAACTTGTAGCTTCCGTGGGGTCCGAGAATTGGTCCTAATGACTTTTTTTGATTTTGCATTTCTTGTCAAGTTAATGTTTGAGAAATTTTTGCAAAGCAGGGACGAAACACATTGCATGGTAAGGGAATTTATGATTTCCAATGGTTTTCTTCCGAAACAAAACTTTTCTGTTGAAAACATTTCTGGACAAATTTTCCCCACTTCCGTTACTCCTGCAGTAAGCGTTTTTGAAACAGCAAATCGAAACAAGTTTATTAAAATTTTGATGATAATTTCCTTCAAAATTTGATATTTTTACCCTGGTACCCCTTTAAATAGATAACCCCAATGCAACGTATGTAGATACAAAGATCAGAAAATCACAGATGCGGATGCCTGGTTATCTGCTTGTTCGTTTAAATATTATAAATATTGCAGATACAATGACAGTTAAGTAAATTTAATTTCCATTACAGGTCGTGATAGAACCTACCACTCTTAAGAACATCAATTTCTACTGATATTGGCGGGCGGTCAGAAATATCTTTTTTTTGAAGTTTGCAAGTAACACATCATATAACTCTTATCAACATAATTTTGCGAGTTGAGACATAAGTCGAAACTAAACCATAGCAATGAAAATACACGCTAAGGAATTTTCAAACATTTTTCCTCCAAAATTGCAAATAGGTATCAAATCGGCGCCCAACTTGTATAAATTGTTAGATTTTTTTCTACGATTCCACCCAAATTACCCAATTTAACCTCGAATGAAAATGGTAAAACGTCATTGACGCTAACTGTGAAATCAGATTTTTAATTTGATTCCCCCAATTGTAGGAAATACAGCTGAGGATTTTTTAAAATTTACTTCATTGACCTGGTTCATAAGGTGTGAAGGGGTTCGGAAAGTAACGAAAAATCGGATTTTTCTTAAACTGCTTAGAGTAAACTGCTGAGCAAGTTTTATAATTTTAAGAATCAAATTTTCAAATATTATAATAAGTTGAAATAATTATTTTAGAATAATCTAAAAATCCAAAAATTAACGGAAAATTGCAAATTACGATAAAAGTGAATTAAAATGACAAATTTATGCGATTTGTATTGATGCGAACTAAATTTTCTATCCAGGTTAATGATTTGCAGATTTAAGGCTTAAATAACAAAAAATAATCAAAGGGAACAGGCGTGAGAACTCAATTTGTATTTATTTAATAGCATATGACTTATTAACAGGGTTTGAGAGAACATATAATGCACAGTTACAATAATTTCATTTACAATTATGAATTGATTGCGTTAATGATTACAGTTACTAAACTGTCTAGTCTTCACCGGGTTTTCACAAGCAAATGAATTCTTGCTAGCTCTCATTGATCATAATCCGAGTTGCACAAATGAAAATGTCCTGGGTGTTATTATTATGCCCAATGTCCAAACAAATGCCAAAAACGCGTTACTTTGGAAATACCTGGCATATTTCACATATTTCGCAGAATCGTGTACACTATGACTATGACTTTGTTTAAATATGAAACAGATGGGCATGAAACAGTAAGTAAAATTTGGAATAAATTATTAATTTACACGCCACTTGAAATAAATATTATTTTCTGTGAAGCGCAATGTAATTCTAAAGTTAAAATCTCAATAGTTAATTGCTTAAATGATTTCAATTATTAAGGGGGCAATGCCGCTGGTCACCCTGTGAATTTATATTAAACAAAATGAATTATAAAATTAAGTTTTCAACCTCAATTGGAGAACGTCAGTTTTGCATTTAAAATATTGTTTTAAAACACTAAGGGACGTTTGGAAAAAATAATTACATTAAAAATTTAATTACGGTTTGTAATTACTAAAAACTGCTTTTTTAAAATCAATTCTACTGCTTTAAAAAATAATTACCAAAAACCAAAAATAATTGTATTACATTGTCAAACCGGAATTGGGAAACTGGCTTTTTGCTTTAATCAAACTTAAATAGATTGGAAATAATATTTCTGTTCTAATTTGGAATTCAAACGATTTACATATGTAACAGCAAAATTACTTCAGCTTTATCTGCCCAAACCGGATAACTAGAAAAACTAGTTGTTAATCCGATTTTGACTTCCCATTTTAATTGGGCACACGCATTACACTAATAAACGCCGTTACTCCGTAGACAATTTCCAGCAGATCCATTAAAATTTAGAAGTAAATTAGCAAGTTCCAGGAAAATATTGCAAACAACTCCAGGCATTTTCCATATGTACAGTGTGACCATAATAATCTGCCACCATCTCTAACGCTCGTAAGGGAGTTACTTTTAAAAAATTGATTCCCCAGTTTGTAGCAAATTCTTATCTAGATTTCATAAAGTTTACTTCATTGATCTATACTAATGCTCCGCACGGTTCGGATAAGGTAGGATAACCGATGATCGGATATCCGAAATTATCGGATCGGATTTAAAATTGACCACATCCGGTAATTATCCGAACGGATCGGATTCAAAAGTTCAATCCGAGTTGTGGTTACGGATCGGATCGGATGCATAGCCTCAGTTAACCGATCGGATCGGATGTTGAGAAATGTGATTTCGGATTATCCGACGGATATCCGCAGATATCAGATTTTAAATATCTACAACAGCCAATCAGATTAAATCATGTACCGCGAACATAAAATTTGCATGTCGTAGTTCTAATGAACCTTTCAGAACCCTCCACGCGGTTCACTATTTGCCACTGTTATTGTATTAAGTGCCACCAGCATTTCACGGTTCGCTGGTGCGGTTCTAGTTCTAGAACCATTCCTTGAGAAATAGCTCATGAATAAAATAAATCACATTAAAACAAAATATGAGCACCAGCAATAACTTAAATTTAACTGAAGAAAATCATATCGCCCATGTAAGTGGAGAGCCGGTAGCAAAAAAACACAAAAGTAAAGTATGGGAACATTTTGCGTATGTAGCAGACGGTTCCAGAGTGAAATGCAATTACTGCAAATGGTGAGCTTCTAATACAATTATTTTTATATGATTAGATATAAATGGATTAATACATTTCGATAACAGTTAAGTAATCATTATAATATAATTATAGCACTTATTCGGCATGCAAAGGAAAGGGGAGTACTTCAAACATGTCTGCTCATCTCCAGAAAAATCATTCGGGTAAATTCAATTCCGAGAAGGAAGGGGGGTTATTAATTGTTTAATAACTTTCTATTTGGTGACCCATAATAAAATGACATTTAAATGTTAAGTACGCCTTTTTTATTATAGATATTTGACAAGAAATTCCGTAAGCTTCTTTTAAAGTGGATCGTTACCTCTAACCAGCCATTTCTTGAAGTTGAGAATTCTAATTTCCGAGATCTAATTTTTTACTTAAACAAAAATGCTGAAACTATTGGAGCTGATACCATCCGCAGAGATCTACTGGTGACTTACAATGACATGAAGTTGATAAAGAAGAAACAGTTCGAGGTACTGTCATTTCTATTGAACTAATTTAGTTTTCCGAGCTGAAATAATTTTGTCATTGTTATTTAATGTGAAATACTGTCAAAAATCATCCGAATGTGGTATTGCAAATTAAAAAATGTTTTCAAGTCTAATAACAGTCAATTTTAATTGTAACAATTTATCTAAAAGTATAACTTAAAATTATTTTGCAGAGTCTCCCGGGTAAGTATAGCCTCTGCATTGACGCCTGGACATCACCAAATCAAATCCCATTTCTGGGAATTACGATACACTATTTCAATAACGAGAGGAAGCAAGTACACGAACTTCTTGAGTTTAAGCACCTTCTTGGAAAGCACACAGGGGAAATGATGGGGGATGCAATTATTGAGATTTTACGCGATTATTTCCTCAACCTGAGTAATATCCACTCCTACACAACCGATAATGCATTAAACAATGATACTATGTTTGAGCATTTAAGCTCACATTGTGAATCAAACGGCATTCCCGTGAATCCGAACAAAATTTTCTAATCCGATGTTTAGCTCATATTCTCAATTTGACAGTGCAAGAAATTCTGAAATTTTAGAAGGCCGAAACTAATGACAAGCGTACTGAAGATGACGAAAGGACAATTACCTCAGTTGTTGGAATTGGAAAAACTATTTCCCAGCTACGAAAATTGATGAAAAAATTGAATTACTTTCACCATTACCGTGAAAGCTTAGTACAACTGTGTGAACATTTCCAAATTAAAAAACTAGCTCCGATAGTTGACGTAACTCATCGCTGGAACTCAACTTTTAACATGATTCAGCGTGCAGAAGAATTAAAAGCACCACTGAATTCTATTTGTGCCTCCGAAAAAACTTTGGAATCATTTTTGCTGACGGAATCACAGTGGAACGAGATCGGAGAAGTACAATTGCTTCTTAAAAATTTTCCGATGCTACGCTACGTTGTAGCTCTAATTCCGCGACTTCGTCAATGATCATTCCTGTTTATATGTGGCTTTTAGATAGCCTGAAGTCATTCAAAACTAAATATACGGATTTACATGATGCTGTTAAAGAAGCGCAGAAAAAATTGGAAAAATATCGTCCGAACTTTGACAAAACCCCGGCATTTTTATTGCCACTGCATTGGATCCGCGGTATAAAATACACTATTTTAAAGATTATGGATTTGATCCAGCTGTAATTTAAAAAATCAAAGCCGCCATCATGGGGACAAATCATGACGGTCTCTCTGAACATTCTAATTAAATTAAATTAATGCAGCATGAAAAATTTAATGAAAGCAATGAAAGCATTTAAATAAGAAATTTAAAAAACGCAGAGCTGTTACAACTTTAAGATTTTCATTTCTACAATTTCCTGCTGGTGAGAAGGCTGGACAGTACATGTTTGTCAGAAATTCAAATTAATAGCTAGGTCAATATGAAATAAAAAAGATAATCTAAAAAACATTTAGTAAAAATTGAGACATTGAACATTTAAATGAACACTCTCGTGAAGACATTCAATTTTAAAATACGATCAGAATTCGCGACAAATAAGTACGAAATTAATCCAACGAGAATTGAATAATGGAAAGAAGCAATTTTTTAAATTAGGACTTTATTATTTTTCGTGCTACTGAATCCTTAAATCTTCAAGTCTACAATAATCGTTGAAAAATAAATTTTTAGATACTTTCGAATGTAACGCGGGGTAAATTATTTGTTAGGGTAATTAATGAAAACAATTTTAGGGAAATTTATCCAACGCACTTGTATAAAATAATTTTGTGGCATTTTAAAATTTCATTGATTCAGGTTGAACGATTTTTTCCTAAACCTCACAAAAATTTAATCTCACAAGAACATATACGCAGAGTGCTCAGGAGGATAATCATATCTTGAAGAGTAATAATTATTGGTACCTACAATTTACAAATTTTGAATTGTTTGGCTACATTGATTCCGCAAATATTATTCTCTTAGCTATTTTTATTTATTCTGCCAGAACCACATAAATGCCCTGAGAAGACCCACCACTCAGATTGTTTTTTCTCAACAAAAAAGGTGACATTTTGGTAAAAATAAATCGGTGAATTTGATTGTCCCTGCCAAATTCGCACTAGGATTTCGATTCTTTGAAGACCAATGGCCATGAATTTGATTTAAAAAAAATGTCCAAGAACCTCGATCAAAGACAGTTTGCTCTGAGAGAAAGTATGAAGTCTGACTTAATTCCTATTCGATGAATTTTTTTAAAAGTTGTATTAGAAAAATTAGAGGATTGAAATTTTGTCTGGGGTTTTGTAGCTAGTAGGGGGTGCAAGCAGCTTTCAAATAGCATTCATTCAAAAGTTATTAAGATATTTTGAGATGCGAATTTAAAATCTTTTGAATTATTCAGCAACTTCCAATGACAATTGAGCCTGAGAGGGAACCAAGTCTTCGAAGATTCCTTCTTGTTGAAAACCATTATTGAAAATTTAGGGGAAATATTGGTAAATTTGAATATCCCGCGAAAATTTAAAAAAAGTTTTCGAAATTTCAACTGACATGATTTATCTTGTAGAGCAATTAATTACCATTTCTATGAGCTAACATTGCCCGAGATGTGTCTTGTGAGACAAGTTATTCCAGTTTTTTAAAAGTACTTCAAACCTTCAAAATCATTATGTTTGAAATTGTGAACACCAATGTGAGTGAATGAACTTTTTAAAATTATTTACGTATTTCATCACTAGATAATTAGTCCGATGGGGTTGGGGATCCAAGGTTTGAGTTAATTCCATGTTGGCAAAAAAATATGTCAACCTTTCAAAATTATTTTTTTTTCAAAATTGTTACCGATAATTTTTAAAAAAGTTAATTATGCCGTTGCAACCCGAAGTGGCAATAATGTACATTTGTACGTCAATTTGTACTGGAAATTATAGGGGTTAATAAATACCCTCAAATATTTATGCGTTTATTACTGTATCAAAATATTAGGAACAAAATGAAGAGGTCTGAGCTGGTGAATACCAAAAAATAAAAGTTAAAATAAGTGATTAATTTATACGCCACTTGAACTATTAATTCTGATGAAGTTTTCGCTTAAACGAACATCGGGTTTTAGGACAAATAAATATTAAATTTATTTTTTGATATGCAATTTAATATGACTTTTTGCTGACCTTTAATTAAATTCATTCACTACTAACTTTAGATATATTGCCCTATTCCCTTCTACAAAAATTACAAATCTGGATTCCAGAACATTGGAAGGCACGAGGGTTGCCAGTTATAACCAGTGCTGGGGACAAGTTCAAGTAATACTTGAGTTTTCAAGTCAAGTTCAAGTTCGGGTCAAGTTCAAGTACGTACTCGGCTTGACCATGACATTTTAAGACAAGTCAGGTTCAGTACAAGTAAGGGAAATTTACGTGAACCTCAAGTCAAGTTCAGGGTCAAGTAATGGAAAGAAAAAACTTGACCATGAACTTGAGATTTCATGGTCAAGTTCAAGTAATTTTAGATTTCGCATGCCATAAAGGACGGACGCAATCTCAAAATCACAATCCAATTTCATGTTGTGTTTAGGGTATTTTGTTTGTACATGTCATAAATCAAGCGACAAAATTCAAAATCAGTCAGTTTTATGAAGGTCTTGTTTACCAGACGTTGCTCATTGTTAGTTGTTGCAACAACCTCTCCATGAAACGAAAGAATATTATCTTGATCATTCATATTGTTGCTTAGAATTATTAGTTTCAACTTGTGCAAATAAATTACAATATAAAATGAGCTTGGATGGCCCTTTACAAAAAGCGTTTAATAAATAAGTAAATACTAGTTTATTAAATATTAAATTAAGAGTACTCGTAATACTCAAATAGGTATATGCATATATGAACATTAAATAAAACTTGACACCATGTGCGTAAAACTCGAATTAAAATTTATTAATTTCTTTCGTCAAGAAGAAATTATCTGAGAGTCGGCTCTCTCCACTAAAATGGAATTGTATTTCGTCCATTTTGACTTGGAAATCGCATCTCCGTCAAACATATTTTATTACAAATACAGGTTTAATGATAATTTGATATTGGAAGCTGTAAGACAAATCAACCTAAAATTAGTGAAAGTTTTTTTTGGTGAAAATGGGGTTTGAACGGGGGCCTAGTTTATACCAATCAACCACTACTATGCTTCAGTACTAAAATACAACAATCAGGGATGCACAAATGAAAATGCCCTAGGTTTTATGCCTGCCCTCCTGAAAATGCCCTGAAAATGCCCAAAACGCCGAAAATGCCCTGAAAATGCCTTACTCTGAAAATGCCCGGCATTTTGGGCATTTTCGGCAGGCATTTTCGGCATATTGGGCATTTTTACAGAAACTTATACACTATGACCATTATTGCTCCTTTAACAAATATAAGGGAGTTTTTCATAGCATAATCAAACCCATCCAGTTTTAAAAAATGTTATAAGTACTTGATTTTAAAAAACGAATTTAATTCGTCTAATTCGTTACTTATGGCCTGTGGTTATTTCAATAATCCTTAAAAAAATTTAAGCCCCAACGGAGACTCAAACATTCAACGCTGTACATTATTAAAAACTTTTGGATTTGGAAAGAACAATTTACACAGTGCCAGCATAAATTCCGTATTTTGATAATGGCTTGTAAAGCATAGAAAATTTTACACTTTCATTAGATACATAAGATGCGACTGTTATAATATATGTCAAAACTTCCGTAGCAAATTTTGTATCGACTTTGAAAATTGCATTTAATTAGCCGTAGTAAACCAGTGTAATAATTCTAGGAGTCCAAAATGTAACAATAACTACATTTAGATGCCGACGAGTTTTGAAACTCACAAAGATATTTTTAATCTTTTAACAACTATTTTATCTTTTTGTGTTGCATCTTTGCCCGCATGTTTGTTCTTGAAATCTAAATAATTCCAGACACGGTGTACAAGCGATTTTTTACAATAAAATAAGGAAAATAGAAATATTATTATTTTTCCATAAAAAATAATAATTTTTCAACCTTCTTGGAAAAATTTTGTTTCTATAATTTTATCATGTAATCCAGTTGAATATTGAAATTATTTGCAACATACTGTTTTGTGACTTATTTTGCTAAATTAGCAGGTAGCTAAAACCATATATTTAAAAAATTGTTGCGAATATGCCGAAAATGCCTGCCCTAGGCTGAATATGCCCAAAGTGCCATATGTTAGGGGTCTGAGTTGAGTGGAAATAACGTACTATAATTCCCTCAAGTTTACTTTTGGTTCCTCAAATGTTGAAGAGATTTTATTTAACTTTAGACAAATATAAAAATGGAACTTAATAATATCTTTGTTTGATTTTCTAAAATATAAATTAACACTAAGATTTAATTCTGATTATAAATATTAATTCAAAGAAGACCTTCTCTAAATCTAAATACAAAGATAATTAAGTTATAAAAGTTCAAGTGTAATTCCTATTACAAGTGATCAAAGGGTTGCCCAAAAGGTTTCCCAAAATTCCTATCAAAATTCTAAATGTTTTCTCAAAATTTCTCGAAATACAATCCACCAGCCTGAAGAGCTGTGGTAAAATCCTTCCTCTTCTGAGAGTAAAGGCTATCTTTCAGAAAAAACTACTCGATTCTGAGAGCAAGAGTATTTTTGATAAAATGGGAGTAAAAAGGGAGAGAACCGAAACCCGAGTGCTATACGAAGAGGGAGAGAGTCCAAGAGGACAGCGTTTCGGATCGGCGTGTTCAGATCGACTGTGTCTCTGTGAGATTTTCCTGGGGTATTTATACTCGGCCGCAACCGTACTCTCAAAATCCGAAGTCAATTGAATAGATTTTTATGACCTGACCATCCGGCCGAAACCAAGTTCCAACCCCGCCAGCCTGGCGCCGGTTCGAGCTTGCTTTACATTTAAACACATGACAATACATACTTAGGCAATATCAGTTTCAATTACTTTCTTAATCTTAGGTCTTATCGTAACTTATTTTTATTACGATCGTAAAGATCGAGACCATTGTCCGAGACAGATCCGGTTACTTAGGAAGGAGTTTTTAGATTCTCCCGGGGAAAACGTCTTACACTCTAAAATACAACGGTTTTAAGCTCATTACGCACTAATTCCTTATATATATATCCTACGCATGGAGAGATTTCCCTCCTCTTCTCATCCGCTCGGACTGAGAGGAGCCAAAGGGTAATTTCTACACACACAGAGGAGGACTTTTCCAACTCTGGAGATTTTTATTAAAACCAACGGTCAGCAAGTTTATTCGCGTGCTATTCACGTGTACACATTCCTACGTTCATTCTAACATCCTATTCTCATTACTACCATTACATAAAATCTTACGTTATTATGTACGTATCAAATACTTATTTCTACGCTAAAAAGAGCGTATCACATAGATGCCCAAAATGCCATGAAATGAAAATGCCCAAAATGCCAGGGCATTTTGGGCAGGCATAATGCCGAAAATGCCATGGCATTTTCAATTGTGCAACCCTGACAACAATCACTTTCACAAATTTCTAACGTCTTCTAGAATTAGAAAAAAACCATTTGGATTGTTTTTGGAACAATTTATTCTAATTGTTCAATAAACGTATTTTTTTATCAAAACAAAACTGAAATTTAATCTATTTGAACACATTTTTGAAAGAGAACAAACCAAAACAAAATATGACAACACTTCATGCAAGTAACAAGACTGCTTTACGAATGATCTTTAAACGAAATTCCTACATAGTTTCACGTCTTTTAGTATGGCACGCAAGTAAGTATTTACAAGGTGTAGTATATTTCCGTCATCAGCATAGAAGGAGCAGAGGTTTATATTTTCTCACTCTTATAAGGGGTTTTTCGATATAAGGGGTTGGGATTTGCAGTCCCGATTCCCATTTACACAACGTATAAGACTGTGCTTACAAGAGATAATGTTTAAAACAAACAAATTTTGCCGGTCCCTTGAGCATCCCTTATAGTGTGAGTTGACTGTATAAAAATCTGTCACGGTATTTATGTTAAAAGAATAATTCTAAAGGTTTAGCTTTTTATTGAAATTTCAAAAGTAAAATACCCTCTGCTGTAGTTGTAAAATTTCACGGCCTTTCAGCGATCTACCAACTAGGTCCGTACGCTAATAACCGTGGACATTTTAAGACAGATGTAGAAATAAAAAGCTTTCCAAATTTAAATTATTTCAAAACAATTCTCTAAGGTATAAGCAGCAAACCTGTCAGGAAAATGTATAGCAAAGTTTTTATTTAACTTTCTTGCCCGCTGTATCGTTTTCAACTGCAAGTATAGAACCGATTTTCAAAAATCTAGAAGAAACTTCTAAAAATAGGGAAACACTCATCAGATAATCAGTCTGAAGGGGGCCGTTCCCAGGTGTCAGATGATTCTGAAATTCTCGGTCAGAATTTTAAAAGCCCCTAAATAAAAATGCAAATTTATTCTTTGAAACAAATCAAGAAACTTGACCTACAACTGAAAGTTTAGAATTAAGAACTGAAATTCAAGATAAATTTATACACCACTTGAAGTGTGATATCGGAAAAGTGTCACTCTGGTACTGTAAATCTTTGCCAGGTATTTTTAAATGGATTCGTATATTCTTGCGATAAATACGGAATAAAGCAAGGCCGCTTTCAAGAAAGGGGGAAGGGGTTTTTTGTGAGGGGTTTTCAAATTAGCACAGTTGAATCGTTTATGGATTTTTACGTAAGAATAGTTAAGAAGCGAAACTGCAAATGCAATAGTTGGATGAGATAAGCGTAATTATCACATCCGAGGTTGAAACAAAAATAATTTCCCATTACGATCCAATTTGAGAAGATTTAAATGTACATAGCAGAAAGCCATATTTAAAAATAGTTCTTGGACCCTTCTTTGAAATTGAACATTCATCGGAGAATAATTTTCAATAATCATTCGTAATTTGTAAGAATTATTACAGCAAAGGATTGTAGTTACATTATTTACATTTATTTGTGATCCTGAGATATAAGAAATTATTCCTTTGTGGCTCCACATTAAGTTTCACAATTTTGTTTGGAAATTTCAATGCTAAGATTTTATTCTTTTTCAAATTTTTAGCACCAATGAAAGCTGACAATCACACTACATTTAAGTTACTTTCAATTAAGCATGCAGTGTATCCCATTAGAAAGGCATCTGTACACTTGTGCTTTAAAGGATTACGATCAATGAGAATAGAGATAGTGACGGAGCTTCACGCGGGTTACTAATTTGACGTGAGTTTACCAAAATAATTCTGTTGCCAGATTTGTAACCAGTTCATGTTGTACGTAAGGTTCATTTCCTGTTCCAGTTCATGTTGTTTTAATCAGAGGTGTGGAAAATACATGAAATTTATTATTGAAATACAAAATACAAATACATTTTCAGAAAAGTTAAAATACAAATATAAACTACAAATACCAGGTGTAACTTAATTAAGATACAAAATAAAATACAAATATCCGGAGTCACTTGGGCAAGATACAAAATAAAATACTTTGCTTCCAACAAAAAGAGAAAATATGAAATAAAAATACCGTATTTGAAATACGAAATACATATTGAAAATAATTCAAATTTATCTCAACGTACATATCTGAGATAGAGAGAAAAAAGTTTATTCTCTCAAAGTATTTTGTATAATTCGACCAAATTAATACGATATTTAAAAATAAATCAACTTACGTAAGGTAACTGCATGTTATTAGACTTTATATTTGTGCATTTGTGTTCGTCAAAGTAAATTAACATGGCCCTAGGTACAGAATATTTGTCCTTTAAACAAATAATCTTATGACTCCTGGGTAATGTATTTATATTCGCGTCCCTAATTTAGCTAGCTTTATAGTTCTCACAATCAGATACAATGAATTTTATGTATTTATACAGTAAATTCTTCAAACCCGCCAAACACGTTTTAAAAACTGGTTTAAAAATATTTCAAATTAGTGCTTCTGCATTTAAAATATTTATTTGAAGATATTTTAGAGACAACCTTAACAATTGCCAGAGTCATGTATTTTAATACTATATTTTGTATTTGCAATACTGGTTGGGCAAATTTTACAAGATAAATAAGATACAAAATATTTTCACGTTTGGAATCTTCAAAATACGAAATACAAAATACAGTAGACATGTTGGTGCTGACAAAATACGAAATACAAAATACCTTAAACAATTTACGGCTAGAAAAATACTAAATACGAAATACTAAATGTATTTCAAATAATATTTCAAATACAATATTTCAAAATATTCCACACCTCTGGTTTTAATAACTAGTAATAACCGGACCTAGAGATATTTGGGCTTGGAAAAATTATGATCCAAGGTTTATGTGTTTGGACTGTCAACTGAGACTTCTGTCATTTAGTGGAATGGAATACAATGGGTGAATTTAACATTGCAGTAAATCAGACTGTCCAAATATTATAAGTAATTATAAGCGAATACTGTAGATAATTCAAAAAATTGTCATGTCAAAATCCTTAGCAAAATTTGTGAATTTTTCCAAAATTCTCACTTCGTGAATATTTAAACAAAAAAGCCTAAACGAACATGAAAACTTGATGTTCAGAACATATCAAAAATCCTGGCACAAAACTGAAAGTTAAGATATACTTCCGGTAATTTTAGACGCCACTTCAAATATCATTTGGCACTAGGAGCAAAGTGTTGTCCAGGGTTTTTCGCGAAATGGTGTTAAATGCTGTGCTCCATTCTTGCGATAAATACGAAAAAGAGAACAGTCGCGTTCAGAAAAATTATAATTTTGTGACGATTTCACTATTCAGCACATCTGATTGTTTTTTGGATTTTTATGTAGAATAAGTTACAACAAATACTATAGTTGTTTGAGAAGTACAATGATCACATCCGGGGTTGAAAGGAAAATAATTTGATTTTAAAGTGATTTTTTAAGTGATTTTGGGTTCTGGAGGAAACACAATTTCAAAGAACGAGCCTCGAAAAATCGAAATATCTTTTGACTATGATGTTTTCTCTATCAATGATACCACATTTGAATTTTTGGCGAGATAATCATATTCTTTTTTTTTCGTCAAGAAGGAAGTATCTGCGACTTAACACTAGAGTATCTTTTAAAATCTTGAATGTCTAATCTTGTTCCGAATATTTGTCAGATATTGTGTTATTGTACCAAAAGGCATGAATTTGTTATCTGTATCCAGGCAAGTCATATATTGACAAACAGTATTATCGTGAAAATGATTTTTTTTTAAGTGGGTCGAAAGTTAAAAATACACGTATTTCATTACACTACATGTTTCTCCGCACTAAAATTGCTAAACTAATCTTCGCTAAAATTTTGTTTACTAAACCAACAGTGCATTTTCCAATTTTAAAATGCGCAGCTTATGATAATTCATTTTTTTTAATTTTGAATTTACATGGTGGCCGAAATCATTTCCCTTCCTCTCTAGCACAATTGCACCAGTTTGTAGCAATTATAGTTCCGGACTTTGAGTAAAATTGTATTTTTTTTATATAAATTTCTTAATTTGTTTTAATATCACACAATTTATTTGAGAAAATATTTTGATATCGAATTAATTGTTCAAGTTATCCAAAACGCTTTACTATATAACTTCTATAAGGATCTTAGAATGATTCTGATCTTTTTACACATCAATCTGTGAACATTTTCAATGCCTTCTGTATTTCAAATACAGTACTTTCATTTCGTATTTTCGGTTTTCCTGGAAGCAAAATATTTTAAACTGTATTTTGCAAAAACGATATATATACGATTTTATATAATGTCTTGACTAAGTTGCTCCTACAGTTTGTATTTTATACTTACGTTTTAAGGTTTCTGGAAATGTATTTTATTTTGTATTTTAATAACAACTTTCATGTATTTTCCACATCTGTGCCATTCTGACTGTAGTGACCTATCAAATACCTCCCTGGAAAACATATTTATATACATTTCCTATAAATGTATGTAATTTTTTATATATAAAAGAGCGGGAAACGTTTATGTGATATTAAAATAATAAGAACTTGACAATCTAAAAACCACCTGACTTTGCTCCACGTTCCTCACCTATTTGACCAGGAATCTTGACCTAGGTCAATAAAGTAAATTTGCCACAAACGTTTGACAATTCAAGTGAAAAAATTATCGACTTGTTATTTAAATTTTTAGCTTCAAATCTGATTGTATATTCCAATTAAAAATTCTGGGATAAACTGAAATTTCTGGAAAAATAATTTAGAGAATTTGACGGTTTTAAAAATTTGAGCTAACAGGCTTTTTTGATATTTTTCATATCCCCGTACAACTGCTGCATACAGATTTAAGACATTTTTCTCATATTCTCATTTTTCGAAATCTAACTTTGACAAATTTTGATGGATGAACTTCAACAAGGTTAATTCTGAAACGTACACCCCAACTATCGAGTATTGCAGATACATCAGGCAACGCGAATGGAATTTCTCTATACGCAAAACATTCATTTTATTTTTGTGTTGATTTGAAAAATTGTACGTGCGGTTTGTTGGCTGTGGAAATTCATTCCTGAGTATTTTTTCTTTGTTTTAAAAAATGCCGTGTGGAGTTCTACACTCTTTGGAACACTTTAAATTCCAAACTCTTTCCATCCAATGATACCTGTTACATTAAATTGCAAAAGTAATTGACACATTTGTGGTAATAGTACAATCAGAAAAGTTTTTTGTTTTAGCATTGCTTTAACTAATATCAAAGAATAAAAGCAAGACTAAAACGAAGTAGAAATGTCTCAACAATCTCCTATCTAAAGGAAGTTTCTGGCATATGTTGCAAGTTATGTGCATAATTCCGTTATTTTTACATTACACCATTTTATTTTTATTAGAAAGTTACAATTTTTTTTTAAATTCGTAACAACAAAAAATCTTCCAGTGATATCTTGTGTATTAACGTTATTTTTAATTAAAGATGTTACAATAGCAATTGTTGAAATACATCTGGATGCTGGAACTTATGAAATGCTTGTGTTCACTGAAAATTAGAAAATTAATTAAAATTAGTCACAATGAAATGACATATTTTAAAGATCCGTAAGCTTCCACGCTGCGTGTTTATTTTTTGTCCTTGATTTAATTTATCAAGATGGAGAGGGGGACAAGTGACTATAACCATACTTTAGACTAAAATTACACAAAATAAATTATTTCATGAATATTTCTTATTTCAATTGGAAAAAAGGCGGTTTACAGGTACTATTTAAAATATGAGCGGAAAATTTGTTTTAAATTTTAATTATATCAGGAAATCACTTACAAATCTGGAAAATATTAGCGGAAGTGTTTTTAATATTTGAGTCTTCGCGTGACGTCAAAATATTTTTAAGTCCATACAGTTTTGATGTCGTCAAGATGTAGTTTGGTTGAAGATGATTCACAAGCTATCAGCTTATTTTGAATAGTAAAACAAAACCTGAGAAAGAAATGGCAAGGGACATCTAGCAAATTAATTGGGATTGAAACGGTTTTTTTAAAAGGTCATTTTATTTTTAAAAGTGGACAGAAAGTTTCAGAATTTCGTTGAAAATTTGAAAAATTATCTTTATTAAAATCTCCAAGTAAAACTGAAAAATATTTTTAAAATCCGTAAGTTTTCACGCCATCTATTTATGTTTTGTCTGCGTTGGGAAAGCCTCCTAAAATAGATTGTTTTAACGTTTTTTTCCTTGCTCGGACGTATTTCCAAATTTTGAACAAAAAAGTCTGATAAATAGTAATTAGAAATGTATAGTTGTTTTCTCGTTCGTATATTTAAAATTTGTAGTGTGGACTATATAGCTTAGATGTCCTATTGTTACACACATTTTTACATTGGGGTATTGCATTTTAATAAATTCAAATTAAGCAAGGATTTGACATCAATTAAAATTCAGCCTGCAAATTGGGGATGCGCTTGGATTTAGAAAGTTCCTTGATTCTGAGATTCTACAATTTTCTGCTCCCATAGTGTTAGAGCATTGAGTCATGTTACATTGCGACTAGAATTAATCCTTCTTCTTATTGCTCTCGACCTGTCCGTTGATTTAAACTTTCGCGGCTTTGGCTTTACAATTCAAACCTTCGCGGCTCATTTCAATATATAGCCAAGCAAGTCGGTGGTATATACAGCAAGCCGAGAAGCACAGCGGGCTGAAACGTTGTCGCAGGGGAGAGATTTTTCAGCTCGCTCAGCTCGCTGTGGTTCTCGGCATATACCAACTGCTTGCAGCATACTGGAAGCTCACTTAAAAGCGCTAATCATAATTATTATAAACATTAGACATAAATCACCAAATTTGGATTAAATTAAGTCTGGTAGTGAGAATAACTACGTTCGGTTACGGCACTGACGAATTTGAGGAGAGGAGAATTTTATTGACTGAACTTTGTACACATAAGTGTGGGATTCTTATTAGGAAAAAAGCAAATGGAATTGAAAATACTTATTGCAACAATTTATATATATATATATAACGTCAGATAAATTCTCAGAATTGGTATTGCTGAAGTTATTTGCTCACTATTTTTTAATTACAAGCCTTAACATCCATACATTTGATCTTCATATCCCCTAAAAATATCATTAGGAATTAAGGATTGATTTGTAGGAACCATGGACTTTAGTAACAATAGCAATTGAAAAATGTTGCGCTAATATAAATTCCTTTCACTTTTCCTATTTTAAATTATCAGTGCGTCCAGTGTCTGAGGCTTCAGTAACATTATTACGGTAGAGATATATACAAATTATAATAACACAAAAATCATACTTGATCAACACGTTGTGCTGATCCACTAATGGGTGAAGCACCATACAGTAATTCAACAGCAAGATTTAATAATAATTTTGGTTGGTATTAAGTTGATCAAGTGATTAGTTAAATTCCACGTGTATAGCCAAATATTGAGTTTGGGAGAGAACTTTAGTGGGCTGGAGCGTTGTACCATAATTTTTTGATGATGAATTACCAACTAGCCATTTGAAACGAATTGTTAGTCTTACAATTAATAGTTCACATGTCTTATATGAGATTACTTTGCCCAGCGAAGCGGGCTATTAATATTAACAATAAGCCTTCTCGGCATGCCATGATACGGGATCTATAGCAATTTAAGGTTTTGTGTATACTCTCACAATTCCCAAGTAATTTTCCCTGTGCGAAGCACGGGGCTTTTACTAGTTTAATTTAATTTCTGCAGAATTGAATTCGGCGGGAAATTCAAAAATTTAAATAACTCCCACAGCTTTGTTTAACAGTGACTATTGTTTTAATAAATCCTACAGATTTGTCGACAATTTCTATTTATAAATCTTTTAGGATTTTTTCAGAGGCGGTCACTTTTTATTCTTCATTACAAATATTCCCAAGCCTTTGAAGTTACCTGGAATTTTGAAGGGAATACGAAGTTCGTGTTTTGGTGATGGTCGTTACTTATATTTACATTTCAGGTAATTCCTATTTATTACTTACCCTCAAAACTCCCCCTTCGTTTTTTACGCGGAGACTCTCCTTTGGAAAGGTATTCTATTCGGATTACAATTTTGCGATTTTTTTCTGGAATTCTGCTTCGAGAGACATATTCACTGATTCTTCAATTCTCACTAAATCCAAATGTAACAAAAAAAATTAACTTTTTCTAACACGTAAAATAAAGTGATTCCTTTTAAATTACGGCTTTCTCGTCTCAAATAAAGTTGTTTCCACGTGTGAGGCACTGCCACAGATTCCAAAAATAATTTAAGCACCATGATTGTGTTCAATAAGAATTGATATAGAGACAATAAATTGAAATATTTCAAAAATAACTCTGTATACTTTTCTATCATTTATTTAATTTTTGTTCATTTTTCAAAGATCGTGTGTATAGGGATGCAAAACCCCATTTGTCTAATATATTGGTTATCACCACGTATCATGAAAAAAGGGTTTTGATAGGTTGGAATCAACAATGTAATTTTATTTGATGTGTTGAGCGAAACTGCAAAGGAATTGAATTCTTGGGGTGTTTTGTTACAATACTTACGTCGGCTGTTGGAAATATTTATTGAAATGGTGCTTCATAATTTGTTTTGACAAAACTCCAACATTAATCAACGCCTTCAATTTCAAGGGGTGGATAGATTTGAAACATTTGTGTGAGAACAAATAGCATGCAGAAATTTACATTCTTGAAAACAGGATTTTCTCTCAGGTTTCTGAACCCCTGTGACCTCAAAAATAAATTTGAGAAAATTTAGAACTAAATTTCCAACAAACTGCTGTAAGCAAATATTATATATATATATATATATATATATAAAATATTTTATAATATAATAAATAATATATATATATATATATAATTATATATATATATATATCCCTTTTGTCAGGTGGAAGTAAATGAGTATGGTGACCTTGAGAATTCAAAATAAACCAAATTAATCTATTCTAGTTTCAAGTTAAGGAGCTTTTCAAGTTTAAGGTAATGCTCGTTTAGTATTTATACCTTTGATTTTAAAATCATGTTTTTATGATTTGAGCTTTCACGCCGCTTTACAGATTTTTCCAATCGCTTGCGCGTAAAGTAGTTAAGTGGATAAAATTAAGACATTTAAACTGTGGTTCCATAATGTCAAACCCCAGTTTGGAAACTGGTTTTTCGTTCAAAAGTAAATCGATAGAGAATGTACTTTTGTCGTTTCGAAAAAGTGTTAAATTTTACTTGTGACTGCCTCGATGTAGGAAAATTGTTTTCAAAATTGTGATCAAAACGATTTTATTTAATGCATGTTTCTTATAGTTGTTACAAATATGTTATCCAGAAATATTGTGACTACGTATAAAGATTAAAAACCACTGGGGAAAGTATTTTCTGATTTTTGAATTTATTACTACAGAGCAGTGCTCGGCACGGGTATGGGTAATACTCGGGTAAACGGGTATGGATACGGGTATGGGTACTACCCGGGTACGAATTTTGTGTACCCGAACAATTCCGGGTACTACCCGGGTACACTTTGGTCGGCTCAAAATTTCGGGTACGGATACGGGTATGGGTACGGGTACAAGGATTTCAAAATGGGTATATACCCACCGGGTACGGGTATAATGGTGTCATTTACCCGTACCCGCGACCATTGTACCCGAGTATTTGGATATGTTGAGATTTGAGACATTTTGATGAATTTTATGAAAATAATGGAACTTCCGTTTGAAAATTCTGTCGGTATTTTTAGTAATTCTGAATACATATAGCTTATTGTTAATACCCTTTTAACCTTACAACATGCAGTAACTGTATTTCAGACTGTTGCTAAAATATATATTTATATCTATAATATATATTTTTATGGAAATATGTTTTAGGAAGAATAATTAATAAACAGACGAGGAATAATATCAAAATAGAAGTTGAGAATAGGATTCAACGAAATTTTATACAAAACGTCTTCATAATGTAGTATTTTGTCACTAATTGCATACTCTAAAATCAAAAACAAATTGGTGACAGCTTGTTAGCGATTGATTGATTACCCACGGCTCCTCCCGTAAAAAAAAATTGACCCATCCATACGCGCGAAAATCGTATCGCAATGTTTTTCCATTGCGAGAGCAAAGGATTTCTAGATCAATGGATTTCTATCGTAATGGAAAAACATTGCGATACGATTTTCGCGCGTATGGATGGGTCCATTTTTTACGGGAGGAGCCGTGGGTAATCAATCAATCGCTAACAAGCTGTCACCAATTTTTTTTTGATTTTAGAGTAAATAGTCTGATTGACACGTATGCACATGATACTTCATTAGCCACAATTAATACAATTTAAAAATTAGAGTTCCGATGAGTTGGATGGCCAGATTTTTTTTGTAATTGGTAGTTGATTAGCAAAAGGCGGATGTTTGTAACAAGATATTAATGAGTTACATGTACACAGAGCTACTGAGATGAGAAAATTAATGTAAAAGGCCGAATAAATCAAGAAGTGAAAAACCGAGTAGCCAAGTCCCAAGCCAAAAATGCATGTACATATGGACTGGGTGCTATAAAATACTTCGCCCATCAGCCCATAAACAATCAAATGGGGATAATTTTACTTCTAATCAAAAACGCTTATAGTTTTCTACTCTTCAATAAAAATATACAATGTCAAATACCTCTCTAGCTAGTCAAAATTACCCACTCAGGTGTCATACATTATTACATATAACGTACTATGTATTACATTTTAACAAATCTGGATAAAGTACCCGGGTACGAGTACGGGTACGACACTGAGATACCCGAGTATGGGTACAATTTTTGCGTATTTTCGAGTACGGGTACAATACTAGTACAGGTACATGGATTGAGATTACATTGCGGGTACGGGTACGAAAAATTTGTACCCGGATACTCGGGTATGGGTACGGGTATAGATACCAGATATTGAAATACCCGCACTTCGGGTACGGATACGGGTACGGGTACCGATTTTTCGTACCCGTGCCGAGCACTGCTACAGAGTTCCTTCAAACTTCGACAGCCTCTACACCCATGTAGTTTCCTAAGGCCAAAATTTGACACACTCACTTAGTATGCCCTGAACAATCGAGCATTGTAGAAAGCAAGGGAAATCGGGAACAATTACCAGACTGAGTCATAGTGCAGGGTTCCAGAAAGAATTAAATGCTTCTAAAAAATTTCGGTAGGAAATATATTTTTTGGCTATTTTGATATATTGTAATTGCATACGTGGGCTGCTGGAAGTAACTGTTCGAATTGTCCTCCAAAATAATTCTTTAACAACATTTCTGTATATTTTGAGCAGATTGAATTTCAAAGGGCTTTTTTTCAGGAACTCTTAGACATTAAAATAATACACATACATATGTACATAGTAATGGACGAGTGCTAATAGGTCATCGTGAAATTATGGTGGGTTTGACGCCACTCTAGCTATTTACAACCGCAATTGCTGACATTCGCGACAGGGTTGACGTATTTTCAAAGTTAATTAGTTATTATGTATATATTTAAATTAATAACAATTATTATTATTCGGGAATTTATTAGGGTAAGTCAATTGAAAATGCCTTGGACTTTTTGCCCACCTAGCTCAAAATGTCCAAAATACGTGGCCACGTTCCCAGTTCTGGGAGCTGGTCAGCTTTGGAAACTCCCTTTTTCTTGGGGATTCTCAGCAGGGAAAACTTGACATTTTCGAGGTTCAAATTCCTTTTGATATTGAAAGACTGTTTTCTCCGCACCAAAATTGAATCACTAGTTTAGATTCCGAATATTCATCTAACTGTAAATTATGGGAGTGCAACGAGAGAAAAGTCATAACTGTGAATTTCTGGGGATTTACTTCTTCGTTCATATTAATTGCAGAAACAATGACAGAAAAATCAATTTAATTTCAATCACATAAGGTGATGTCATTTGTAATAATTCGAAATTTGTTTTGTGCACAAGAATTCTACTTTTAATGTATTTCTCAGCAACTGTAAGCAACATACTTGAGCAGATATCCTTCTTTTCCGCAGTGTTTTCTTTTTTGGTCTTGAATCAGAATTTACTTAACCTTGCAACAGGTCTTTTCCTATTATGCCCACAATTCTAAACGTAGAGACATGTCAAATACATCCCCGGAAAGCCCATAAGTTTCTATAAATTAGTGTAAATCTAGTTTCTCAAACAAATTCTGTTGGGAATACAACAAATCGAGAAAATGTTATTCATAAGAAAATTCGATGTTACTCAAAATCCGGTACAAAAATTCCTACAATCTGGGGGACCCAAATATTTTATGAGTTACTCCCTTACGTGTGCTAGAGAGGGAGGGAAATGATTTTGGTCACCCTGTGAATTCAAATTAAACAAATTTAATTATTTCATGATTCGGATTTCAATTTGAAATGTACTGTTGCCTTTGTAATTGAAATTTTAGCGAAGATTAGTTTAACGATTTTTGTGAAGGAAAAGTGTAGTATAATGAAATAAGTGTGTTTTTATTTTCATTCCACTTTAAAAGAAATATTTCCACTATAATGCTAATTGTCAAGGTATGGGTTGCCTGAGGACGAATAACAAATCAATCAGAGCTGCGTTCAAGTTCAAGTATAACTTGAATAGTTCAAGTGCGTATCAAGTTCAAGTCAAGTCAAGTGCAGACAATTTTGTAACTTGGAACTTGAACATCAAGTTCAAGTGAAATTATAATTTTAACTTGAATTTTCAAGTTCAAGTTCCATCAAGTTCAAGTTAATAATTTATTACTTGGTTGTAAAATCAAGTCAAGTTCAAGTACAATGAATGGAAGTACTTGAATAAAACTTGAGTATAACTTAAGTTTTTGTCACTGAAAAGCAATGTAAGCAATGCCTAATTAGTGGCATCATTGCATATTGCATCCCACTTAAAATAATATTGGGTGTCATCATAATAACGACATCTTTGTATTTGTTTTCATTCCATCGACATTAAAGTCGCCTCCACGATGGCCAGTGGTCGAGAATAATTCTTGTGTCCTATTTCCATACTTTGAATTTTGAATAATTAAAATTTCCGTCTTATTCTTTTATAAAGATGTTCTTTATACTCAGGGTTCTTGTTCCATTATAAAAATGAAGTGATTGTTCACTTCACCTGTTCTGAAGCTAAGAAGAAGTTTAAGAATAATTTATTTTTTCATGTAAAAATAATTTTTCCTGATATTAAACATGATGGCGCAGACGAACAACCTTATAAATCAACATTGGTTAAATAAAATTAACGACGGCAAATATTTATGACTATAACGGCTGGTTACACTCACCAGATGAGTGCAACACTAATGTGAACAGGCCAGTAAAGTGATTTCTAAACTCTTAATAGTGCAAATTAGTAAATTAGATTGGACTTCAATGTTAACAGTTATTTGATCAAGTATTTTAAATTTTTTAGAAATTTTAAAGTAAAGAATATCACCTGCATGCCGTTTAGTTTATCCTAATCACGATCTATCCATTATTAGCTATAATAGTTGTGGACGAAATATTTAGTATTGTTTATTCATTTACTAAAAAATTACTTGAATAATCAAGTTCGAGTACAAGTTCAAGTTCACGTTCAAGTCAAGTTATGTGCCCAACTTGAACGTCAAGTTATGATCAAGTTCAAGTTCAATAAAATGAACTTGAAAATCGAGTACTTGAATACTCAAGTTGCTTGAGAAACTTGATTCATCAAGTACAAGTGCGGATACCTCGCTTAGACAATTTTTTCAAGTTCAAGTCAAGTTCAAGTCAAGTTGTCTAAAATAACTTGACTTGAACGCAGCTCTGAAATCAATAACGTTTTGGTATAATAAAACAAAATTGAAAAATATTCGGAACAAGATATGACATTCTCGATTTTAAAAGTATCTTCAGTGAAGTATCTTCATGTCGTGTGCTTACATATTTGAACTTTCGAGTCATCTAATATTTTTTCGTTCTCTCATTCTCTAGTAGCCATTTACTGCCGTTTTGTTGAGTACAATTAATAAATGGATAAAAATTCATTTAGGATGTTCTGACAAAATAAAAAAAATAAATAAAAAGACGTTAATAGAAATAGTTTCGTTGCGTTGCAGCATCGTTTCGAGTTAAACTGACAAATCCATTTTAATAGGAAGGGATTCTGATCGGAATGGTTTTTGAACGGGACAATTTCGGGCATTAAATTGTCCAGGTGTTATTTCGGAACGGAACCGGGCCCAACATATTTGTTTCGACAAAACTAAATATTATCCCCCGTGTTATTTCAGGACAATTATGTCCTCCCGAGGATTTGTGAACCTGACGGAATCTTTTGAGCGACTCGATGAAATGATTTCCCTAACAGAAGAACAATTGATTTCCCTAATAGAAACTAATATTGGGTTGAAAGGAATGGCAATTAACAATTAAGGAGAAAACAATGTATTTTTTGGTATTATTTTACAAGTCAAGAAGTGCCAATTATATTATAAATTATTTCTTCTCACTTTTCCTCCAACATCTGCAGAGATGAACATTTGTCATAGTCTCCTTTTCCACAACATTATTATTAAGAGTATTTTTTTCTTACAAACTGCTGCCAGAAAATCGTCAACAATAATCACAACGGAGCTAATAAATAACCTGTTTTTTTGGATTTAAAAATTTAGATGAATTTTGCGCAGGTTTTAGAAATGATTTTTTTTTGTATTTTATTTGAACATTCTTTCTAACTTCTGTGTAGTTTTACGCTTTATAACCCCCTGTTATAGTAATGAAAAACTTCGTCTACTTAACTCGTGAGGAAAGTTCATTTTCCCCTCGATTTCTAGCGGTTGATCCTTGCCGAACTGGTCGGAACTTGACTGCGTGTTTAGACATTGTTGACTGATTGTGAGTGAGTAGTGAGTGCTAACAGCTCACAAAGTTTCATACCGACTCAACCTTAAATCCAGTTTCCTTGCAAGAATTTTGCTATAACATTTTATTGTTGAACACGTTTTCAAATTCTTGTGGGAAAATATCCCAATTATAGTTTCAGCTAGAAAGGGACAACCAATAAGCCCTTATTCATGTAACCGTAGGACATAAACACTGACACCTGACCGGCCTCTCCCCAATCAGATTAAATACTAATTTCTATTTTTCTGAAACAAGTTTTGTGTGAGAATAAAAAAAGTGAACATTTCTGTCACCACGACACGTGTACACGTAAGCGTAATTTGGTGACGTGAAAATTTTCACTCAGTTTTCGTTTTCCCCAAAGTTGAAACAGTTTCAACTTTTCGGAAAGTAAAAATGGAATTAAATCGTGACACTATAAAGTGAGTGGAATTTAAATTACAGTTATGCCCCAAATTGATTAGAATTAAATATTTAATTTACTAAATATTGAACGATGCCATAATTTTATTTCAATTTAAATTCATCATTGTGGAAATGATTTCCTGATCAACTTTATAGTCATCTTGGAGAAAAAATTCGTAAAAATTATGATCCGATTACTCGTGCACAATGACGCAGACTACAAATGCTATTCTATTCTGACAGAATGCTGACTATTGTGTCATTAAAATTGTCGGAAAATTAAAGGGAAATGAAATTTCTACTGGACTATAAACAAGGCATAAGGATTAAAGGAGTTATGAAATTTGTATATTTCTGACTTTCGTACCACTTTCAATTTTTAAAGTGCCTAGGTTTCCACGCCAATTATTAATTCTTGGGAGTTCCCCAGAATACCGTTTTACAGCAGGGGACGCAAACATGCTTTCGAGCAATATGTTGAAAAACAAAAAACGATTCTGACAAGTTAAATACTTTAATATGTGTCAAGATTCGAAGCCTGCATTATCCTACCATAGGTCAACACAACATTTATTGACAATCAAAACTTTGTATGAAAATTGTTTTAAATACATTTTGTGACACAGAATGGAAGTGCCGCTTACTGCCGGAAAATTCCTAAATAAAATTTAGGCACGTTTTTTTAATTCCGTTATTCAAAATTTTCCAAAGCCATCAGCGATACGTGAAATGTTGTAGAGCAAGTGAAGTTCGGTTGTTGATAGCGGTTCTCATTTATTTCGATTTTTGGCAATTTCTAGCTAAAATAATGAAAAAGTCAACTTCCACTATAAGTTTTAGGTACACCCTCAAAATTGTTTTCCCAATATTGTACACCAGATTTTTTTTGGAAAACTTTGACGATTTTTATTTAGACGAACTTCGACAATGTTAACTTTGAAACTTGCCACATAGACTAAGATTACCCTCAACTTCGAGAGTTGTAGAAACCAAGACATTCCAAGGAAAGTATTGCTAGCACGAGTGATACAAGGACACGGATCCTGAAAGAATTAAATTTCTCTCGAAAATTCAGTCCCAATTTCATTATTGGGCTGAAAAATAACAAATGCCTTTAATGACCACTATTAAATTAAAGTTACTTTAATTTACTTTTGTCAGCAATGCTCTTCAATATTTTAGAGCTTTTAAACTCCAAATTTCACATCGGAGCAGGACACAACAAGTATAGAAAATTGAAACCAGATTTTAACAGGTAGAAATCAAAACTAAAATCCTTTCTAAATTGATGAATGATAACGGACGTCTGGAAGAATTAATTCAGAATCAAATGCTTGTAAAAATTCAAAGGTTTCCCGCCCGTTGAACTTTTGTAGTCAAAATTTCTCCGGATTGCGTCAATTTTTCAAGCCTAGGTTCGGAGGCTGAATTTTCAATCGTAGTCAAATTAAACAGATGGTAATTAATTTTTGTCGTCATTTTGAATTTGTGTGTTTTCGTAAATTTTCTTATTTTAAAATTAAATGTTCAAACATGATTCCTTTGAGAGTTTTATTTTCAAATTCTGATTTAAATATCACTTATTTAGTTTTTCAATTTGACTGGGATAATATTTACTAATTATTTTTAGCTAAGAATGACCATGAAATGAATTCCTTTTGAAAACCTGATGCTTTTACACAAGTTAAGCAATAAAAGTCGCCAATAAAAATAGAGTTTTAACGTCACTTTTTATATGGCAAATTGATTCCTTCTTGTGAAACAAGAAGCTAAAAATGTACTTTTTATTGAGACTTTTATTTAACATCTCACGCTACTTAACTAGTTAAATCATCAGATAGGAGTAAACGTATAGGCATCAATAATATTTATATTTAATTTTGAGCTACATTGCTGGTGGACTTGATAAGAAAATGTTCAACTCAAATATTATTTTACAATCATATTTGGGATTTCCAACTTAAGGTTTCATTATTTTTTAAGTTTTAATCCCCGCAAAAGCTTCCAGCAATTCACCTTGTTTTAAGATAAGCATGTTCCAGCATGTGGAATTAGAAACAATGTTACACCTTTCAGTGATTATGGTCATTGAGAATAGAGATAAAGAATTAAATGAAATTTTGTTTTGAATGGCTTCCACGCCAGTTATTTATTTCATTTAAGGATGGACAGCGTATTGTGGGAAGGTAATTGTTGAATCCATTTGGTAGCTTAATCTTTCGTATACATATGAACAAACGAGCACTGCACAGCCAGCAAATTGCTGGCTTATCGAGGAAAAAGTAAAAAGGGTAGACAGTAAATAATAGTTGTATGCAATAGCTAGCTGCACAACCCTAGTAAATGTGTAGACTAATGTACGGTAAAACGATTTTTTCATTTAATTTTGCTTTAAATTTTTTAAAATGATTCTCTCTTCTAATTTGAAAGAAAGAGTGGGCCGTCTTGGTTGTGGACGGCTGCCCGTGCAATGTCGCCGCCCTTGCTACTGTATAATGCTTTAATTTTTTTAGAATAATTTTCATAATTTATTTAGTCAGCTATTGCTGGCTCAACAAATAAAAAAAAGCTCGCTTTTTGAATCTCAAATCCGCAAAAAAAAAATAAATGTAAAAAAATTTTTTTTAATAATTTCGAGTTATTAAGACTTTGTAACATCCTTTTTTCATTTGAGCAACATTATTTTCATTCAAAAAAAAGAAAAAAAAAAGAAAAAGCGCAAAAGAGTATAACGCTTTAATATTTTTTTTAATTTAAAAAAAATAATTTAAATAATTTATTTAGCCAGTTATTGTTGTCTAAGCCAATAAAAAAAGCGCGCGAATATTTGAATCTTACCATCACGGACACGGAGACGGAGACTATCCACTCTTTCAACTTAGAAGAGAGGATTCTAGATTTTCACAACATATTTAAAAAATGATTGTGCGTAAAAATTGGAAAGCCCCTTATCCAGGGTTGTCAAATGGCCAGAAATGGCCTTGTCTTTATTGGTTAAAATCGGTTCTAACCGGCCTGGACCTGTTGTATAGGTTGGTACAAAATGGCCAAAATTAATATTATCCAAATAAATCCACTATCCAATAAAAACCGGTTGTTGCCATTTCTTGCCACTGGCTTGGCCTTTACTAATAAAATCCGGTTTTTTGCCAACCCTGCCCTTATCCTACCAAAGTGGACAAATGTATTAAAAAATGAGTTGTGAATATTAGAGAATAATTATTCTTTTTCAATTCTGACATAGAATGGAAATCCAGGTTTCCGATCAAAAAATCTTAAGAAATTCTCAATGGCGGTCCCTTTATATTTCCCATTCAAAATATTCAAAAATCTTTCAAGTTACCTGGATTTTTGTAGGAAAGTAATTAGAACTTTCTAGAATTTTAAAAATTGAAAGTGAAATTTTAATGTCAAATCTAACCTTGTGAGCTTCCTATCTCGACTAAATCCATCCTTATGTGAGCTGGAAGGAAATGACTACGGTCACCCTGTAAATTCAAATTTGACAAAATGAATTTTCTAATTAAGTTCCTGCTTGAAGGAACTGCTAATATAAGGTAATCGTGGTTTATTATTTGAACTTTACATTATAAAATCCAATAAAATTGCAGGAAACAGCCAGAAATATGTATCTAGAAAAATGTGAAAGTATTTGACAATCATATTGTAAACAGTTCTTTTCCAACGTAGAATGGGAAGCTCGTTTCTTTTCAAAATAATTTTTAGTGATTTTTATGGGGGCCTGTTCCTCTATAGGGGGTTCTGTTCCCTTTATATTCCGAAGCCATTGAAGTCACCTGGATTTTTGAAGGAAATGTTAAGTTCGTGTTTTTGACAGTTATGTTTATATTTCAGTGAGTTTCTACTTCCTACTTACCCCCAAAAACTCCCCCATTTTTTTGCACGAGGATGGTTCTTTGGAAAGACCTTCTAATTGGATTACAATTTAGGAATTTTTTTTCAAATGAAATTGGATATAATGAAATTTCATACATCTCTCAAGTATACCTTTAAGAGCCGAGTATTGTAAATAGCAAGGGAAGTGGGGACCAATTACCAGACTGAGCCATAGGACAAGGTTCCAGAAAGAATTAAATTAGGGAGCGGACACAAATGATGTCATACAAAATAGATGCTTTTTATGACTCACTGACTAAGCAATCATTCACCGTCATATGCAAATATGACTGACTGTATATGACATCATTCGTATGTACTTACGTAATGTTAGGTAAGGCGTTCTACGGGAGCAAACGTCCAAAAACTTTAATCGTTTGCGATTGTATGTACCATCGTTGGCCGAGTCTGTTTTTTTAAAACGGCCACCCGTGAAAGTAACTATTTTATGAAGCACTTTTGTGGGACCCATCAGATGCAAAATTGGATGAAAAAAATTTTCAAAAAGTGTTTTTTACCGTAAATTCCAATAGGAAGGTCAAAAATTAAAAGTTCGAAAACTACAATAATTTGTTATAGCTATACCAATTCGAAAATGAAAATATGGACTATCTCAATTATATTGTCTAACTAGATACTACATTCTTGATTTATTTCGCATTGTAGAATCTAAATCGGTTCTTTTTTTTGAAAAATCACATGCACATTTTTGAAATTATGGAATTATTTTTGACTTCCGGCAGACGCAAATATGCACTTTTAAAAATATTTAAACTCATAGTGCATATTTGCGTCTGCCGGCAGTCAAATCAGGGAAAATCCAAAACGGGTAATTTGTATACATATCTATGTCCGGCGTTAGCCAGGCATGCATGCATTGCTTGCTCGCTGTAGTAGGCGAGGAGAGGAGGTTCCTGCGAACGTACGTAATACACGGGCAGCGCCTTCGCTGCGCACAGAAAGATGCAATCAGAAGATTGCATGACGCTCCATTCCTTGGGTAGCTCGACTAGTCCCAAATTATTTTTTAAATAATTTGGGATTGGTTGATTGTAGCCCAATAATATTTGGCCTCAATATTAGCCACGCTATTTAAAATGTATGCATGTACATTACGTGTGTAGAGCCCAAACAAATGCTTCACTACGGGAATGGTAGTTTAAAAAAAACATATTTAACTAGTATTTAAAGTAAGTACACTAGTAAAAGCCCTGCGCTTCACAGGGACAATTATTTGGAGGAGAAGTGGTAGTATGTAGTATTAATGTAGAATGTAGAAATTAAAAGCTAAAAGGCTTGCAATCAACCCCTATCGTGAAGACTTGCTGTATCTGTATGCCTAAATCGTGCGCGCTTATTTTTAGAGTAGCGCTTTAAATAAACGGAAGTGCTTCTTAATAAGGATGGCTTGACATGCCACCTTTTGGGGGTTGTGTGAGGCCATTTAACTATGAACGCACGGAACTTTAAATAAACGGACAGAAAGTGCTCATTAATAATAAGGATGGTAGTAAGACCACTGCACTACCAGCAGTTGCTGGCTCAGCAAGGCAAATGCAATTTGGTTGGCAGTAAATATTTACATGCAAAAGCTAGCTGCGTAGTGCTATGGTCGTCGATGCGTCTAGAGCGCGCGAATATTTGATTCTTACCATCACTTTCACTATCCGCTCGCTCAAATTAGAAGAGAGGATTAAATATTAAAGCAAGATTTATTAAAATGCACCTATATACAGAATATGAGTCTTAGAGTAAGAATAATGTGAGGACGTAAATAAGGGCCTAAAATGAATGACGTCAGTTTGCCGTAACAAGACTGACTCAGTCTGTCATTCTGCGTCGTGCAATTGAGTAACTGACTGACTGCCTCAACAGATGACATCATTTGTGTCCGCTCCCTTATTATATGTTGTACATATGTACATACGTGGGCTGCTAGAAGTAACTGCTCGAATTGTCCTCCAAAATAATTCTTTTTTTTTAAATTCTAACGTTTCTGTTTATGTTGAGCAGATTGAATTTCAAAGGGTTTCTTTTCAGGAACCCTTGTTACCTTAAAATAATACACATACGTACATATATATAATTATAGTAATGGACGAGTGCCAATAGGTCATCATGAAATTATTTGGGGTTTGACGCCGCTCTAACTATTTGCAATCGCAATTGGAGTCATGGGAGAATTAGCTTTCAATTGTCCATGTATTTATAATAGGTATCATTTAATTAAAATAATAATTTTTATTATTATTCGGGAATTTATTAGGGTAAGTCGACTGAAAATGCCCCTGAAAATGTCCAAAATTCCTTGCCACGTTCCGGGTTTTGGTAGCGGATGAGTTTTGGAAAATCCCTTTTTTTGGAGGGATTTTCAGCAAAATTGAACATTTTGGATATTTTCGAGGTTCAAATTTCTCGAATTATTGAATCAATAGTTTAGATTCCGAATATTCATCTAACTGTAAATTATGGGAGCGCAACAAGAGAAAAGTCATAAATGTGAATGTCTGGTGATTTACTTCCTCGGTCATATTAATTGCAGAAAAAATGGCAGCCATATCAATTTAATTTCAATGACATAACGTGATGTCATTTGTAATAATTCGAAATCTGTTTTGTGCGTAAGAATTCTACTTTTAATGTAGTAATGTAATGTTCTTTTCAAAGCTTGAATTTTTGTATTCATATTTTTTACGGATAGAGTCAAAGATTCAAAATAAAGTTTGGAAACCGGATTTTCATTCGTAGTCAAATTAGTTAGCAGGTAATTAATTTTTTAGGTAATTTTGAACTTCATCGTAATTTGTGTGTATTTAAATTTGTTTATTTTTAAAATAAATGTTTAAGCGTGATTGATTCCATTGAGATTTTGTTTTCAAATTATGATTTAAATATCCCCCTTTAGTTTCTAAATTCAACTGGGAAAATGTCGAATTAATTTTAGCTAGAAAGTGACAATCATGTGAAATCCCGTTGAAAAACTGATGCGTTTAAGCCTGTTAAGCAGACGCTGCGCCCCTAAAAATGGAGTCTGGACGCCATTTTATATATTCTGAATCGAATCACAAGTGTGAAATACGCAATCAAAACAACGGTTCTTTAAAATTGAATAGCAAGCTTTGAAAACATTATTTATATATTATAATCAATTGTTGTAGTAATTAGAATACGTGGATATTTCTTAGAATCACTTTTATAATGCCAAGCTTTCAAACGCAAACAGTGTTCTTCTTCTGGGACTAGGTATTTCTAATTTAATTTAATTAATTAAAATTTAATTAAATCTAAATATTCAACATTTTAAGACAAATTAAAGAAGGTCTTATGATTGAAAAAAATAAAGATTGTTCTAGAATATCTTACAGATTATTCCCCCAAACAACTTTCAAAATGTCATTTTTTGAATTGAAACTTTATCCGAAGTTATACGTAACAGTTAAATCATCTGCAATGTATACAAGAAGACGGGTGGAGCGTTAAAAATTGGAAAATAGGTCTTCGTAAGAGAAAATACATAATGGTGTAATTATCGGGCATATTAAAAAAATCTGCGTAACTTTTTCTACAAAAATCTAATTTCACTTATAATCTTAGTACCCCTGGTGTATGCCGATTTGGGCATTCGTTCGTTCGTGTTGAGAAAGACATGATAAAGCTTATTGGGCAACGAAAATCATTCAAGGGTGAACGTGAAGCAGAATCGTTGAACAAAACATAACAAGTATTACAATTTGGGAGTCGATTCAAAAATCTCGAAATTTTGGAGGAAATGCGTTCGAATTTGCCTTGGCGAGTATTTTTATCCAGAGGAACAAAGTAAATATTGCAGTAGAAGTTAGCATGAAGACCATCATCCTGAAAAAAGGTCCCTCTCAGGATGATTCGTATCGTACGTGCTGTAAAGTTGTCCCTAAACGCTTTATATATTTTCCTTGAAATTCTCGCCAAAATTTGGGATGATTGAAGTTCATTGGTTTAAATTGGAAAAAGTACGTATAAAGTTTGTATTCCAGCATTTCCTGTGAGATAAATGCTTATTAACTAAGAAATAATGTGAAGATATTACCCAAGTAAAATAATAATAATTGTAGCATATCTACGTTAATTGTAATTAAAAAATAATATGCTCCAACAAATTCATTACTGCCATTCGATTAGGCATGATCCTTGGTCCCATTTTAATTAGTGCGCGACTATTTGTGTTCCGTGAAAATTGAGGTAGAGATTGAAATGAACTATATTTTTAAAACGAATTGAAAGCTTCCATGCCGTTTATTTATTTTTTCTCTATGGTCATTGCTTGTTATCACTAGATGCGGAAAAGGCTTTCACATCGACCGAACACACACAAAATATAGAAAGTCGCAGCCAGAGTTCGTTATGTAGACATGGCGAATGCTTTCTTGTTTTTTTAGCGTGTTAACAAATTTTTTTTGTTTGTAACAAAATAGAACTGAAATTTCTTGTTGTACATAAGTTTGCATTAATCATACAGTATGTGCAATTACAGGAATTACACTTGACCTCGGATTGACCCTTCATTATTGGTGTATTGCCGTGACATTGTTATTTGGAACAAATGTGACATTCCAGATTTTATAGATAATATACTGGAGTGGTGAACGATCGTACTGTAAGGTTTGAAAGCTGCAATTTCCTGCAAAGATATCACATTTATTGAACAAATATTTATTGGTGGATAAAAGTTAAAGGTGTACTTAACTGTTTTAGAAAGAGATCAGTTCCTTTCCGACTTGGAAATTCAGTTTCCTTTCAAAACGTTTTGTAGGGATTTTTCTTGTTCTATCATTTGGCAATATTTATTTCGAATTGAAAATATTCCAAAGCCATGGGTAGTCTGAGGCTTATTTTCTGAAAAATAAAATGTTTCTAACGGATTCAGTAGAAATTCATTTTTGGGTTGTTCTGATGTAGATATTAGGGGACGTTTTTGTAAGACAAATTAGAACCTGCGACATTCTTTTTTTGAAGCCCCGATTCTATTTCAAATACTATGGGCTCATAGATGTGTCTAGGGTTTGTCGATTTTTAAATGCCTTAGGTATTTTGCCTGCCCAGTATTTTTTGCCCGTGGCAAGGCAAAAACAACAATTTATGCCTTCGCCTTGCCCTTAAAAATAAATGCCGGGCAAAAAGGCAATAAATGCATGGCAAAAATGGCAAAAATTATGGCAACAAAAAACTTCTCGCGAAAAATCTTTTGCGGGGCATGTTGAGGTGCAGTATTGTGTCATGAAGAAGTAAAACTTGTTCAGCAGACTCAACAACAATGAGTATGCTTTCAAAAATGCCACCATTACAAATCGAAAATTTGGAACAAATGTGAGAATGCTGGTCTATTTGTTTTCAATTTGTAATTTTAGTATTCACCCAAGTGTTTAACATTATATTAACCGACAATACTCATCCAATTTGTCAATTTTTGGGAACTATTGTGTCTAAGTCAAAACTATCTCCAAAAATATGTGAACACAAACTAACAATTTTCCAAATCACTATCAGAATACGTTTCCTCAATTATCAATATTGTTTCAAGTTAATCGTCGGTTTTTTCGTCGCCTTCATCAATTTCATTGAGGCTATTAACATCACGAAGTGTCTGCAAATAATTAATTGTATATCGAATCCACGAGCCCACATTCTTTTGCTCGTTTGAAAGCCTATTTTAAAGTTAGCCACGGCCGAGCAAGCAGTAATGATGGCGGAAATAGAGCGTTCCATGAGCATAGTTAATTTATGCAATTTTGCCCAGGCAAAAAATATTAAATGCCAATTCTGCCAGAATGGCATTAAAAATCATTTTTTGCCCATGTGAATAAATGCCCTAAATGCCTGCCAAATTTGCCATTTATGCCATGGCATTTAAAAATCGACAAACCCTAGATGTGTCCATATACCATTTAATGCTTTCACACGTACACCCCCAGCTATGGAGTATTGTAGAGACCATGGGAACTCAGAACAAATTACATATGTATATACTAGAATGGATCCAAAAACACGGATTGTGAAAGAATTACGTTTCTCTACAAACATTTAGGCCCAATTTTATTTTTGAGTTGATCCGAGTTCATGTATTTGTAGTTTGTTGACAGCCGGAACAGGTGCTTCAAATTGTAAGTTATCCTTGTTTTAAAAAAAAATCAACATGAGGTTCTAAACTCTGGAAAATTTTAATATCCAAAGCCTTTCCACCCAGTCATATCTGATACATTAGTAGTGTTAAAATCAATTAACAAATTTGTAGTAACAGTTCAATCAGAAAATAGTTTTCACGTCTCCCTATTTCCCTGGATTATTCTTTCCTATTGTTAGTTTGGGATTTTGATTCTATCAGAATCTGCAAATAATAATTGTTAACATACAACTCATTTTTCAATAAACTGATTACTTTGGTAGGATAATGACGCTTTCAAATCATTACACACAATTATTTGTTACAAATGACCTAAAAATCCAAAATTATGTAAGTTCCCATTTTCGTTCACAAGTCAAACCCTCAGTTGCACACAATTTTTTCACCTTGACCACTTGGTACTTGCCATCACATGGGGCAAATAAATAACTGGCGTCGTAGCGTAGCTATTTAAAGCGAAACTTAAGTCGTTTTTGTATCTCAATTCTCAATCACCACAACCATTCAATGCAAACGTAATCCGTTTATAATTACATGCATATAGTGTCTGAAGAGTGAAAATGGTTGTCGTGTGCTTGCTTTATTACATCATTTACACCATTTTGCCTCTTTCGTGACGATATGCTGTAGCATAAGCTTAACTGACATACTTTAATCCAATGAAGCTTTCGCGGTGATCAAAATTTTGAACAATAATGAAACCCTAAATCAAAAATCCCAAATATGATTGCTTTCCAATTTCGAAGAATTTTATCTTTAATTGCGTATTTCATTCATGCGATCGAATTTAAAATGTTAAGTTAAAATCAAAAGTGGCGTCCTACCACTATTTTTAGGGCCTAAGTTTTTCAAAACGATTTCATATCATTATCCATTTCTGTCAAACCTTCGAATATTTTTCCAGTCAAATTTGAAAACTAAAGAAGGAATGTTTAAAACAATGTTTTAAATAAGATCATCTCTACATCACACCCAACGTATAAGCTAATACACAGAAATGACAACTGCAAACCCTATCTACACTTTCATGTGTACATGTCTCTGAAGGCACTGATTGCCCAGTGAAGACTTAAATGGAATAGAATCATCTACAAAGACAAATGTATGGCATTTAATGAAGTGTTCTGCAAGCAATCTGGTCCGCCCATCTCTACGAAATATATCAAATCCTACACGTCGGCTCCGGAACGGAAAAAATTAGGAATCAGTACTTCCCGTATGGAATTAACAGAGATATGATTCAAATGCTGCGTTGTTTGAGTAATTGCAATGTGGATACGTTAAAACCATTAATGTTCTATTTAATAGCTTGTATTGGCAAAATTGTATGTACATAAAGAAGCGCATTATGGGTAAGGCCCGAGAATGCAATAAATTGGCCACCGTTTGGGACTTGATTGAATAAAATTATCGGTGGAATAACGCTTGAACATTTATTTTTTAAAGAAACAAATTTAAATACACAAATAACGAAGGAATTCAAAATGACGTTATTTAATTACCATCTTTTAATTTGATTAAACTACCAGGAAAGATTTGAAATCCAAAAGTTTAAGGGTCGTGAAAGCTTTGAATTTATGTACAATCTGCTGGCTATGTCAAAATAATAAGTATTTCTTTTCTAATAACGTACTTATACGTTTAGCATGCGTTAACAACTTGAGGCAAAGTATACAATTTCAAAGGTTTTCTTTAAGAATTGTATAAACGCAACAAATGTATTAGAAAAATAGTCAAAGCTGCTTTGTACATAACCTTTGGAATTTTGAAAGACCAATCTATACGGCGAGGATCTATTGGTTCAGGATTTTAATATAGACTTGTAAGATTATATATTGGTATTGAGTAACCTGTTCCTAGATTTTAAATAAATGCCATTTATTGTTTCAATTTTCGTTCCAGATTTATTTCACTGAACTAGGTCATAGGGATCCGGGATGTGGAACAAAATTGGGAATCGCTAGACCAGACCTGCGTTCGGGTCAAGTATTTTGAGGATCCGAACTTGAACTTGACCTGCACTTGAACTTTCAAGTAGATATTTGTCAGTACCCGAACTCGGGTCCCTGAAATTTCTTGTCATACCAAGTCATATCTTGCAAGTAATCTTTCCTAAACCCGAACTTGATCTGATACTTGAATTTCGGGTCCATAAATCTTGCGAACCAAACTTAGATTTCAAGTAGATACTTGAACCTTACAACTTTGTAGTATGAAGTCGCAAAAACACTCCAACGGATGGAGCTAAGAATTTCAATTTCCGGCCTCTTTATTAAGTTCAGATTTCAGATTTGGGTTCAATCATGGTTTTTTCCTTGTGTTACAGTCTCACCGGACAATTTACTTCAACAGTTTCTCAAACCTGATGAAAAATTAGAAGAATAGTTTTAAGCACGACGATTTACAGAATACAAATGAAAGTGAGCTCCAGCCCAGCTTCTGTGCATATCTCTGTAGGCATGGTTTCTCGTAGGGATGCCAATGGTCGGGTTCGGATCATTTATAATGGTCCGTTATTGGTCCGGTCCGGTCTGGTCCCAGATTTGTATGGTCTGGCCAGGTCTGATTCAACACTTGGTCCAGACCAGATACAATTGGTCCAGCTTCAGGACCACACCTGAACACAGGACCATGGTCTCAAACGTACGCAAAATAAAAAAATTAAAATAAAAAATTTATGAGTTAACGAAATCTCATGGAACAAATTAAAACTGGCATTTCTGGGGATAAAATGTGATTATTGCTCTCAATGATTGTAAAATCAAATATGTATCTTAACATAATTCATAAATTCCCAAGGATTCGCAAAATATTTCGCCCACTACGTTGGAATGGAGACACGAATTGGGTAACTTGCTTGAGTTGATCAAAATGATTGGCGAAATTTCTAGGAATTAACAAAACGCATTTGTTGGCTGCCTATAATTGACAAACATATGTATGTATTTGGTTAAGTACACAGAAATTGATAAAAATATTTTTCCGAATTTAGTGTTTTTCCAATCTCTGTGTAAAGTATTCAACGCAGGGATTTGGGCAAGTATTTACAAATTTTCAAAAACTTCTCACACTATTAATCGACAAACATATTTAGTATTTACGAATATTAAAAAATCTTGGCCAACATTTTCGAAGCTAACTAGACTGCTAACTTCCTAATATCTCAAAAACGAAAGGACTAATTATTTTGAATTTGGGAAATGGATTCACCGAATACGTATAATTAAAAAAACTCGTCGCTCCGCTATCATTTATGGGTCGCGTAGGGTGGCGTCAGCTACGCCCATCTCTCCTTTTTACATTTATTTTATTATGTTGATCTCATTTCAAAAATTCCCGTTACAAATTAAAAAAAATAAAACACTTTTTAAATATGTTTTCATAATTCAAATAAGACTAGTGCTATAAGTGCTGACTGGCGTGTGCATAAAAATGTCATTAAAATCGGTGGAACATTTCGAAACATGGACCGATGTCACCCAATAACAAACTCGTCCGAGAAGTGGCCTAAAGATTGTTCACAAAACGTTTGAACAAAATCGGTCGAGCAGTTTGGGAGAAAAATTGCGAGATTTACAGACCCAGGGACAACACTATTTTATAAAAAGACTGACGCCGACCTACAAAATTGGCAAAACGGTATGGTAATAAAATTGTAATTGTCAAAAACGTCAACCCGTATGATTCATGTCCGCCTTCTCGTAATTTTAATTTTTCGAACCACTGCTTTGACTTTATGACCCGTTATTTTAGAAATTTAGATTTTAGATACTACTAAAAAAACGATAGATAAATTCAAGTATTCAGAACTCACAAGAAATATTTCGCCAAATCTAGCCTACGTTGTAATATTTGACTAATGCGGCAAAATATTTAAGCATTAAAAAAATATCTCTCCCCATTTCTAATATTTCCTGTAATATTTATCCATTTATTTAGAACCTTGTCGAAATATTTAGCCGGGTCTTTCGTAAATTGTAAAATATATTATTACTTCCCCAGCTTCACAACATTTAGGAAAATATTTGCCAAGGATTTCACAGTTTAAAAGTATATTTAAAAAACTCGTTAATACTTCGAAAAAGATTTGGCAAAATGTGTATATAGGAATTGTCAAACGTTTTTCCTCAGAAGATAATTGACAAATTCCTATTCTGCACGAACATTGAACAGTGTATAACTTTATCCGGAAATTAACATTGCATTATGTAGGAAATTATTTTAAAATTAACATTCCCCCTTTTACATTGTTTGAATAAAAAAAGAATTTTTAAACCAATTAGACTGTCTCGGACCAGGTTTTGGGGAAAAGAATTTAACGGATTTTGGGCAAGTAAATAACGAAACGGGCGAACAGACGCCGATGATTTGTTTTCTCTCAACGGGATCCGACCGTTAAATTTGGCAATTAAAACTTAAATAACTAAATAAAATATTACGAAGTACATATCAATGAGGACAGTTTCTTTCAATTCGAAAATTCATGACTGACCCCATGCGGTCTGGTTCTTGTGTTTCACCTTTGTTTACCTTTCTGTGATGAAAGAATAGATTTGATAACAGAATGTCCTGCAATCAGAACGAATTTCCGCCTGTGGTTGAGTCTCGTGCGACGTTTCCTATTGGGCTGTGCAATGAAAATGATGTTACCGTTTTTGTAAGTAAACCGCGCATGGAATATATTTAAAACAAATGAGTATACATACTTGCATTATAATTATGCGATAAAATTAGGGGAAAATGCAATGTTATTCCACATACAGGAATATATATTACATGGGGCACTGTAATATTCTATTAATTAATTTCCTATTTTTCATTTATGATTTACAAATTAATTCAATATCATTTATGATTTTTCGGAATGCAAGTTAATTTCACTGGAAGGAAAAATTTACAAACAAAATGATTCAGAGGTATTTTGAATAAAAATTATCTAATTAAATTATTATTTATTAAATGATCTAATTCACATGTATCTTATGAGCGAAGACTTGATTAAATGATGATCTCAATCCAAAAATCATATGGATCATTTTTCCTTTTCACAACACACTTATTCCGACTCTCCTATTCCACTTAGGGATTTTGTTCTATTAGCTTTGGCTACGACAAAACAAATCAAAATGCTTGACTTGAAACAAATTCTCATTGAATTGTACTCACTACTTTTCATGAACCTAGATCGGAAATTTGGCTAAACAAATTAGTTGTGTAAAAGAAAATTAATTATGTGAAAACATTGTTTCATGCTAATATTTTTAAAACCCTTTCTGCTGCTCCCATAACTTTTAATAAAGTACCTGAAATAAAGAGAACAAATAAATATTGGATTTTCTGCACGTCCAAAAATTGTGTTCTTTTCGTGGTAGCCACAGCTTAAACAATGAAATAAATATTACGTTGGAACTTCCTCCACATTCCGTAAAGGTTTGAGCTTTAAATATTGGGGATCATTAGGGCAGATTTATAAAAATGGATCTGAAAATTAACCGACTGCTGTTTAAGAATCTATGAAAAAATCAACATTATACAGTGCAGGAATTTACCACAAAAACCACTGCACGGTGTAGGAATTGGACCGATATTGGCCAAAACGGGAACAAAACGTAATTGTGCCCGATATTTGCCAAAAGGGGGGCCAAGACGTGATTGTGCCCGATATTGGCCCCAATAGGGCCAAAAACCTAATAGTATCCCATATTGGCCAAAATGGGGCCAAAAACCTAATTGTGCCCGATATTGGCCAAAATAGGGCCAAAAACCTAATTGTGCCCGATATTGGCCAAATTGGGACCAAAAACATAATCGTGCCCGATATTGGCCCAAATGGGATTAATTGTGCCGGATATTGGCCAAAATGGGGCCAAAAAATTAATTGTGCCGGATATTGGCCAAAATAAGGCCGAAAACCTGATTGTGCCCGATATTGGCCAAAATGGGCTGAGTTGTACTTTCCCGGCCACAAAATGACCTTCCACCTTCCATCAGGATTTCCACCTTCCACTAGACCTTCCACTTGACCTTCCACTTGACATTCCACCAAAATTTTACAGATTGTTTACCTTCCAGATCTTTGCCCGTGTTAATTAACATAACCCTCTGTGTTCTGGGGGGTGAAACACAAAGTGCGAACTAGTGATAGTTAATGTGTTGCCCACTGTATTCAAATCGTAAATCAGCGTTTTAATTTATTGGGAAAAGTAATTCGCAGCGCTAAGTTTTCGTCATGCCATTAATCGTAAGTTGTTACGGAATTTGCTGAAAACATTTTAAAAATTTTGTTAAAAATCAGTTCACCGGTAATTACGGCAACTGAGCCCTTTCGAATCACGTGGTTTTCTAGTGGTTGATTTTTATCAGTCCTTTGACATAGTTCTATACAACAACATCGAAATCTGACCATCTTACTTGTACATATCAGAATAATGATTTTGTAACAGTAACTTGTTTTCTCAAAGGTAAGCTGCATTTTTATAGTTTGTTACATGAGTTAATTTTAACTAAAAACAGTCTAGTGTTTTAACCTTCGTGTTAATTTTACGAATAAAAAAATGCGAAACAAAAGTTAACACGCCGAAATTGATCCAAGACTGTCATTTTCTAGATGAATAGGCACAAAAGAAATGAGCTTGGGCCATGCAGTAACTCACGTAGGGAGGCGTTATAGTATGTTTTTAGTTAGCTATTTGTAAATATTGTCAAAGCCAGACTACAGAGTCTGTATGGGTAATGTGGGTAGTCACGTGGAAGGTCAGGTGGAATGATCAAGGGGAAGGTGGAAGGTTAGATGGAAAGTCTGGTGGAAGGTCAAGTGGAAGTTCGGTGGGAGGTCAAGTGGTAGTTTGGTAGGAGGTGGAAGTCTGGTGGAAGTTACTTATGTATTATAGTGTTAATATATGGGTGAGTGGAAGGTGGAAGGTCATTTTGTGGCCGGGAAAGTAGAACTCAGCCCCAAAATGGGGCCAAAAACCTAATTGTGCCCGATATTGGCCAAAAAATGGCCAAAAACCTAATTGTGCCCGATATTGGCCAAAATAAGGCCAAAAACCTAATTGTGCCCGATATCGGCTAAAAACCTAATTGTGCCCGATATTGAAAAAAATGAGCCCAAAAACCTAATAGTACCCGATATTAGCCAAAATGGGGCCAAAAACCTAATTGTGCCCGATATTGGCCAAAATGGGGCCGAAAAATTAATTGTGCCAGATATTGGCCAAAATGGGGCCAAAAACATAATTGTGCCGGATATTGGCCAAAATGGGCCCAAAAATTAATTGTGCCGGATATTGGCCAAAATGGGGCCAAAAAATTTATTGTGCCGGATATTGGCCAAAATGGGGCCGAAAAATTAATTGTGCCGGATATTGACCAAAATGGGGCCAAAAACCTAATTGTGCCGGATATTGGCCAAAATGGGGCCAAAAACCTAATTGTGCACGATATTGGCCAAAATGGGGCCAAAAACCTAATTGTGCCCGATATTGGCCAAAATGGGGCCAAAAACCTAATTGTGCACGATATTGGCCAAAATGGGCCCAAAAACCTATTTGTGCCCGATATTGGCCAAAATGGGCCCAAAAACCTAATTGTGCCCGATATTAGCCAAAATGGGGCCAAAAACCTAATTGTGCCCGATATTGGCCAAAATGGGGCCGAAAAATTAATTGTGCCGGATATTGGCCAAAATGGGGCCGAAAAATTAATTGTCCCGGATATTAACCAAAATGGGGCCGAAAAATCAATTGTGCCAGATATTATCCAAAATGGGGCCAAAAACCTAATTGTGCCCGATATTGGCCAAAATGGGGCCAAAAACATAATTGTGCCCGATATTGGTTCAAAATGGGGCCAAAAACCTAAGTGTGCCCGATATTGGATGATGTGCCCGATGTAAAGATGGGCCAAAGTGGAGGGTCAAAATCCCAAGCTTGAAGATAAATAAGAAATGAATGAAAAATTTCTGAACCAGGCCAACGGAGGCGTCTCTTTTTTTCATTGGTTACAATGGGGCAAAAAACCTAATTTTGCACGTATTTCGCCAAAATGGGAGGAAAAACCTATGTGACTGCTTTGGCCAAAATTGGTTAAGAGGGGCCAAAGTGGGTGGACAGAATGGCAAACTTGAAAGTAAATAATAAATGAATGAAAAATAACTGAACGCGGAGGCATCTCCTTTCGCGCAAGTTTTTTTAGTTAACATCATATGTCACTCAATATTATTTTTTGGAAAACTTCCTATTTCTCACAGTGTTAATTTTCTAACAATTCCTATCTGCGGTTGCATAATTAACTCTACAATTTATTTAGCCCTTTTGAATCAGGAATAATGGACGGGAGTATTATTAAAATCTACGCAATGATTAACTTTACTGTGAGTATTGTGGGCGATGGTTTTGTAGTAAATGTTACAATTTTGTGAGTAACGAAATACTCTGATTGATTATTGCAGATTAATTGTCTTGATCTAAAGTTAATTCGGAAGAATGAAATTACAATTTATACATGTATGTCCAGATAAAACTGGAAGTGTGACTATGAGATTTGCTACGCCCCATCATTCTGTGGATGAAGTTAATAAATCCTCAGTCATTAAAATAATGGAGCGCATTTTACCCAATTCATATTTGGCAGTTTAAGTTGGTTGCTTAAAATGCTGTGGTAGTTTCATTAAGCTACGAAACCACTAAAGGTTTTGAGTAGGCGAAAGCGGAAAAGCAGCAGAAAATAGGAATTGTCCGAGTTCAAAGTTTCTCCTTCTCCCTCAAATATAACCAACTGTTGAATGAGGTATCAGTGACAGAGTTACATCATCTGAGTAGAAACTTGCTGGGATTTTTCGAGTTTTCGGAACCCCCAAAACATCCTTTTTTGAAAGTAATTATGACCACCAGTGGACACGGATTTTTAATTTGTATATTTATTCAAAGGTTTAGGGAAAAGACAATTTTCCTTTTGTTTAGAAAAATCTGAATTTCCTAGTCGAGATTTTGGAGGCATATTCAAATTCATAAATTACACCAAATTCTCGCCATTTATTTCGCTCAGAAGGAATCATTTGATAATTAGCCCTTTCACCTCAGAAGAAATTGCCTTTCGATCAAAGTTTTGAATAAATGTTTAAAAATTATATTTATGTTTCAAATGTCAAAATGGCAAAAAAAACACATTTTCAGAAATTCGAAAAATTGCAATGCATTTTGAATTAAATATCGATTCGGGGTCAATAATGTCTGGTTAAAAAGGTGTGTAAAATTGGATTACAATCAAATTGTAATAAACAATTTAATAAAAGCGATTTCGGAATCCTGGTCAAAATTTGGTAGGTGCATTCAAATGCACGGGTTTTTTACCGAAATCTCTAAATTTTGTGCCGGGAAGAAATTATCTGACACTTTAAGTATCTTCGCCTGATAATTCCTACCTCTGCATATTTGCTACAAGACTTTGTGTTTTGGGGGCTGGCCATATTCTAATTATTTCTTTGTCTTTTTGTTCACCAAATTTGAATGATATGCTGTGCTTTGTCCACTAAAACCTAATTTAAAAGCTACTTATATGCTCTATATATTTGACTAATGTGATAAATTATTTATTCATTAAAAAAGATGTCTCTCCGGATTTCTAATATTTCCCGTAATATTCCTATAATATTTAGAACCATGCCCTCGTAACTACAGTGGACTCTCTCTGTAACGGCCTCTCAAGGGCACCAATTTTTCTGACGTTATAAGGGGAATTTCGTTATAAGGAGTGACTTAACATTGAATATTTACTGCGTGGAGATTTTCATTGCGTCGTTATAGGGGAAGTTTCGTTATAGGGAGAGACGTTATAGAGATAGCCGACTGTATAAAATATATTATTACTTTGCTAGCTTCAAGAAATTAAGAAAATATTTGCCAAGGATTTCACAATTAAAAGTATACTTCAAAAATTCATTAGTATTTCGAAAAAGATTGGGCAAAATGTGTATATAAGCATTGGCAAACGTTTTTCCCGAGCAAATATTTGACAAATTCCTATTCTGCACAGCGTCAATTTTCCAGTAAATCCCATTTTGCAATTAATTCCACATACAGTGTTAACAAGACAATGTTATTTCTGCAACAAATCCCAATTCCCGAAAAATATTTTATTTTCAACAAATTTCATTGAAAAAATCCTGTTCTTCCGTTCATAATGCAATCATGTGTATTGGATTTTCTGTAAGTACAATATGAAATTATTTATTCCATATGGTTTTCCATAAAGAATAGCTGTTCTGTTTTTTTACAAAACTTAAGGCAATGGTAGACTGCAAGGGAAATTTGCGGTTGAATATGTTGTATGCGTAACGTGCCGCATTACAGTTCCGAGGTCAATTTTTGGTTAATCAGAGGTCGCGGGGCTACTTGTGACCCGTGAGGTCAATACGAGGTCAGGTGACTCCACGTTCTGACTTCCCTGGGGGTGAGAATCATTTCGATTCGCCCCATATTATTTCACCCGTTGACCAAACAAATCTTGAATTGAAAATATTTGCTCGATTGGTGTCCTCGTAACCAACGTTGGGTTTCCTCACATGTTAATTGCTACCGTTGCATATTTGTTACAAAACTGTGTGCACTGATGAGTGACCATATTCTAATCATTGTTTCTTTGTATAAGAGGTGCTCAGAAAATTAACATTACGGGGATGGAAGGGCATCCCGTATGACGTGCTGTAACCTGTACCTTGGATTCTCAGTGCACTTTTTCATGTGGAGCCAATTCTGCACCTGACGATCGTTTCTATGAAAGAGTATTTGTTTCAGTGATGCCTTGAAAATATTGAGTTGACCCTACGAAAGCAATGGAATCGACAGGAACAGGACCAGTCTGAAGTTCTTGTGCAACCCCAATTCACCATACAGTTAAGTTTTTATTCCTTCTTAGATTATTGTGATTGGCACATTCAAGTCTTCCGCACGTTTTTAAAAATCGTGTTTTCCTTTTCCTTTTATCCCTCCGCTTCTACCCCTGCACAGGGGTAGGGCTTGTGTTTGGGACAGGACGTCCCGAGGTTTTCGGGACGGGATCGTGATCGGGACAGTTTCGGGACAAATTTTTGTCCCAAAGATTTCGGGACGGGACGGAATATTTTGCGGGACAAAAAATTGTCCCCATTAGAAGTCCTAATAGGAGAGTGGTGTTGTCTTACAATATATTTTATTAGATAAAATTCCATTTACAGTAATTTAACCAAAGATCGTTCCCTTCATAATCAAATCGTGTATATACGCGTGTATGTAAATATGAAGTTGATAAAATAACTTTTTCCATAATTTACTAGCTCTATCTGTTCATGTTCATAAAATTATCATTTTACTGCATAGGAAGTGTTCACAAAATTAACATAGTCCAGTAAAGTAAATTTTCACATAATTAACAATTTTTCATAACATTTATGTTTTCTCAGAAATGGATATCCTGAGGTTTATTGATGGAAATTCAACCCCTCAATCAGCGGGTACCGTTTTCATTGAAATCGATGGAGTAATAAAGAAGTTATTCCTTTACATTGGAATTTATATAATTTCGAGCAAATAAATAATCAGTTAATTTTCACAAAAGGAAAAAAATCATCAGTTTTGTTGATGGGAATCACAACAACTCGAAACCCTTAATCAGTTAAGTTTTCACAATCGAATTTTGTAATTTGAAGCTGAGAATTTGGCAGACCATTCTATAATAGTAATAATATAGAATAACGGGGAAGTAATCAGGACTACCGTAAGGAATCACCAGAACTTGACATGCACAACTTGCAGAGTTCGACCCCCTGCAAGAATTAAGACTAGGATTGGAATTTTTTACGACACCTTGTATGTATGTATAAACTTGTTTAATATTCGGAAAATAATTTGACCAGGAATTTCGAAGTTGAAAAAATATTTTCTCCAATATCCTAAAAATTAACTAAAAACCTGGCAACGTATTCATAATTTGAAACATTGTGTTGTCAACTTCCCAATAACTCTGGAATTACAATTTGCAACTTTCTAAAAACTTTTCGAGAGTCTGTAGTAGCCCCAAAATCTGTTTTTTTGAAGTTATGACCACCAGTGGACACGGATCTTAAATTTTCATATTAATTCAAAATTTTCGTAAACATACAATTTATCTTTTCTGTGAAAAATGTGAATTTCTTAGTCCCAATTTTTTAGGTCATTCGTACATTCGATCAAAATCTCACGATTTATTTCGCTATAGCGAAAATGTTTTCAGTGTTAGCTCTCACATCTCAGAACAAATTGTCTTTCGATCAAGTTTTTGAATAATTGTTTGAAAATTAAATTCACGTTCAATTGTTTTGAAAATTTCGAAAAAACACGTTTTGGGAGCGATTTTGAAATTCGAAAAACTCCAATGAATTTTGACCTAGATATCGCATCATGGTCAAAAATATCCGGTTAAAAGTTACCTTAAATTGCATTTACATCTAATTTGAATTCAACATTGAAATAATTTCAAAATCCTGGTCAAAATTTGGTAGGTGCATTCAAAATCACAATTTTATACAGTCATTTCTTCATTTTTGTACCAGAAAGAAATTATCTGACACTTGCTACGTGTGGTTTGTTAAGAGCTCGTTTGAAAGAAATTTAATTGCAAAATAACAAATATTAAAAATTATATTTCGTAGTTAAAATTTAACGGGTTATTCAATAACAGACGTCTCGACTCATATTTTCACAATCTGAAGTCTGAATGAAGTCTGAAGTCTAGTGTAGAAAGCAAGGCACGAACGGTCTTGTTTTTGTTAATTCTGATTTCCTTTTTTGTTTTCCACGTTATTTTCCATTTCAATGCACTAATTCAAAATTGTTTTATTTTGGCCAAAAGACCCTTTCAATTCCTAAATATGCAGTTTTTGTATAACCATTTTTGTCTACTCCTTAGCAGCGGGCCAACATTTGTTTGTTGTACACAAACAGTATGAAAATTAATCTCTTTTAAAAAAAATGAGGACGAACGGAATGTCCCACTGAAGTTAACGAATTGGGCGAAGAATGAGAAAAAGAACTAGAAAAGTTGTGAAACATTGCTCGTAAGAAATGTTTTTTAAAATCTCTTAACACATTCAATAAATTCTCAGAGATTTACAGAATATTTTGCCCACCACTGCGATGGAATTGAGACACGAATTGGAAAACTTGCTTGAGTTAATAAAAATTATTGGTGGAATTTCTAGGAATTAACAAAAAGCATATAAAATATAAATTAGTAAAAAGCAATAGTAAGGCAAATACTATTGTGGTATCAGTGAAATAAATTATTTCTTTCTCTCTAGGTTGCCTATAATTTAATTAAATCCACAGAAAATGCTAAAAATAATTTTCCGAATTTATTGGAACTGACGAAATCTGTGTTTATGGTTCAACAATTAGCTCCTGAAATCAAACTTGAATATGGTGACATGATTTAATTCTGTGTAGACGGATTTCTGGTCTTTCCGATCTTTGTGTACATTATTCAACGCAAGGATTTGGCCAAGGATTTACACATTTTCGAAAATTTCACCGACATTTTAATGACTTATAAAAATATCAACAAAACTTTGCTAACCTCCGCATATTTCAAAAAAGGGCCAATTATTTTGAAATTGGGAAAAACATTCACCGAATTCATATAATTAACAATAAGCATCGCTCCGGGATAATTTAAGACCTTTGCTTGGGGTGGCGTCAGCTGCGGCCATCTCGCCTTACTCCATTTATTTTATTATGTTGAGCTCATTTCAAAAATTCCCTTTACAAAATTCGAAAAAACTAAAATGAAGCATTTAAAAAAAAGTTTTGAATTTTTTTGTGTTATAAGTACAGACTTGTACGTGTATAAAAATTTCTTCAAGATCGAAGGAACAGTTCAGGACTTGGACCGATGTCAACCAATAACAAACTCATACGAGAAGTGTTCTAAAGATTGATCACAAACCTTTTGAACAAAATCAACAAAAACTAAAAAGTTTACCAAATGTTCATTATGTAAATTTGTTGTAATTGTACAAAATGTCAACCGATATGATTCATGCCCGCCTTTTCGTAATTTTGATTTGTTGAACTAATATTTTGACTATTATGACCGGTTATTTCAGAATTTTAGATTTTATATACTACCAGTTGACAAGTATTTCAGAACTCACAAGAAATATTTCGCCATTTATTTCGAACCCTATCAAAATATTTAGCCGAGTCTTTCGTAATTGAAAAATATATTATTACTTCGACAGGTCCATAACATTTAGGAAAATATTTGCCAAGTATTTCACAGTTTAAAAGTACATTTTAAAACCTCCTTAATATTTCTTATATCTGATTTCCAAATTTGGATACGCCAATTATAAAAATTATCTACTCATGAAGGCGCGACCTTTTGACCGAGATCGAACAAAGGTCATATCCACGTAATTATCCTCCAATGTCTTTTACCAAGGAAAATAGCATTGCGCATTATAATAAATGGTCGGGAAAATTACATTGTTGTGTATAGGAATTGATCCCAAAAGTAACATAGTGTATAACCGTGTATCCTAAAACGAGCATTGCAAAGTATATAACTTTATCCGAAAATTAACATTGCATTATGTACGAATTTATTTTAAAATTAACATCCCCTTGTTTTGAGTTTATTTCAAAGTTTCCATCGTGCTTAATAAACAAAAATTTTGCACAAATTTTACATTATGCTTTCCAAAAATTGATCTGAAAATTAACCTACTGCTGTTTCGGAGTCTATGCCAAAAGTAACATTACGCAGTTTAGGAATTTATGACGAGATTGCGACTGCACGTTGTAGGAATTTCTTAAAAACCACGGTATCCTTTTTCCAAGATATACCCAATTTTACATTGTGCTGCGTGGAATTTATCCCAAAATTAATCTAAGCTGTAGAGGAGTCTATGCCAAAAGTGAAATGCTGGAAGCGCAATGTTAAGAGCGCCTTGTGAAGCAATATATATCAAAATTAAAACTGTGCAAGGGTTTTTTTCACAAATTTAACTTGGCCCTAAATAAGATTTTACCACAAAATTAAGACTGTTCAGTGTTAGAAATGATTTTAAAATTAACAATGTGTTGTAAAAGAAACTAGGACAAATTTTAAATTGTGTGGTATACGAAATGTTCACAAAATTAACATTATCCAGTATATGAAATGTTCACATTCTTAAGTTAACATTGTACTGATTAGGGATTCGCTCTCATCAACTCAATGAGACGAGACTGCTCAGGCCACCACGTTGTACTGTTTACGAAGTGTTCACGAAATTAGCATTGTTCTATATATATGGGAGATGTTCATAAATTTAACATTGAAAAGTTAGGTCAGGCAATTTTGTCCAGAGCTGAATATCATCGGTTTTGTTGAAGGCAACTCGACCCATAACACGAAAATGTATTACTTTTAGGACCATGGTCCTCAGTTCTGGTCTGGACCTGAAGGTGGATTAATTGCACCTGGTCTGGTCCAAGTGTTGGATCAGACCGGACCAGATCATAAAAATCTGGGACCATTATAAATTGTAGGATCAGACCATCTCCGTCAATTAGATGTAGTTAAAACTTTGTGTATTTAGTCGATCTGGAAATAATAATAAATACTGATTCCACGGAATTGATGTTACTTTAAACCTTTTTACTGCATAACTGAGTTAAAGATGCATTAAATAGTCTGTGGTGCTTCCATTGAATATTTTACTACGACAAGAATTGGAGGGATGAAAACTTTATTAAGGACATTAACGCCTTAAATAAGTGATTACACCCACAAGTCAATACGAGGCTAGAAAACTAATTATGATCAACATTGGCAAAATAAGAGGCGAAAAACCGAATTGTGACCAATATTGGCCAATACGACGCCAAAAAACCTAATTATGACCGGTTAATGCCAATTTAAGGATAAAAACCTAATTGTTACCAATATTATCGAATATAGTGCCCCTCATGGGTACAGGTTTTACCCGGGTATTTGGGTACAGGTTCAGGTACAGGTACGTATCAGGTACATATATTTGTACCCATCCAATTTGGGTACAGGTTCAGGTTCAGTCGTTAGATACCTGAAAATTCAGGTTCAGGTTCAGGTATGGGTACAGGTTCAAAAACAAATCTTTTGGGTATAAACCCATCAGGTACGGGTACTCACTGGGTTAGTACCTGAACCTGAATATAAAATACCTGAACTTTCAGGTACTTCTCAGTCAATCATAATTTTCAAGTAAAGCCTGTAAATGTGTTGTTGAGCTTTAAAAACTCATCCGAATTTTTGACCTTGAAACATGTTATATCAAAATTTATATGTATAACCTCAGTCATGAAAACTAATTCCACCATATAGGAACACGTGGATAGTTACCCAGCATTAGCTGGAATGATCAGAGATTTTTTAGCAGTTCCTGGAACTATAGTACAGATAGAGCTCAGCCTTCTCCGATGGCCCAGTTTTTCTGACGCATAAACGTTTTTATAAGAGTGGAGATACGGTAGGAAAGGTAGGTTTTCTACAAGCTTGGCTGAAGTTAAAATCTGGGGAGTTTGAATCTAAACAAATGTTTTCTGTTGCGAAATCAGGTTGCAAAACAAATTCTTAGTCGTTTAATTTCTCGGCATTATTGAAAGTTTAGAAAATATTACACTGCATTTGTATTGTTACATTGAACATATTCATATCGTAGACTTTGCTGTCTGTTACCTTTCCAACCTTTATGCAATCATTTATAGCTACTAATAATTCCAGTAATTACTTAGTCATGCTTTCCAAGAATAAAAAATAATAAAAAATCTAATATGATAAATAAATTCATTAAGTCAAAATGTCTTGGTGGCAGATATTTTAATTTTTTATTTCGTGTAATATCTTAGGTAATCCTTTAAATTAGTACAATCGAAAATACCCGGGTAGGTACAGGTACTTTTAAAATATACCCGGGTACAGGTACTTTTTTGGGTACTTTTTGGGTACAGGTACTTTTCAGGTACAGGTACTTCTGATTGAGTTAGAGTACAGGTACAGGTTCAGGAAAATTGAACCCAGGTATTCAGGTACAGGTACGGGTATAGGTTCAAAAAATCCATGTACCCATGATTCAGGTACAGGTTCAGGTCCAGGTACAACATTTTTGTACCCATGCGGAGCACTAATCGAATATGAGACTAAAAACCTAATTGTGACCAATATTGGCCAATACGACGCCAAAAAAACCTAATTATGACCGGTTAATGCCAATCTAAGGATAAAAACCTAATTGTGACCAATATTATCGAACATAAGACTAAAAACCTAATTATGATCGGTTAATGGCAATTTAAGGATAAAAAATTAATTGCGACCAATATGATGCCAAAAACCTAATTGTGGCCAATATTGGCCAATATGATGCCAAAAACTTAATTGTGGTCAATATTGGCCAATATGAGGCTAAAAACCGAATTGTGACCAATATTGGCCAATATAAGACTAAAAACCTAATTGTGACCAATATTGCAATCCAAATTTCGAAAAATCTAGAATAAAATTTGCTATAAACTAACGAAATCCAATACGTTTTGTCCTTGAAGATGAAAAAAAGTTTAATTCCTGCACCTACAGCTTGCTACTCATCGTTTTGTGATAGTGCAGAGTATGACTAGGAGTCAGAAAATTAACGTTACGGGGAATGCAAAGGAGTTCCAAAAATAACATGGAAGGGAACAGGACGTTTTCTAGAAAATAACTTGAAAATAAATAATAAATGATGATAAAAAAAATGAACCAGGTCAGCGTAGATGTTTCCTTCTTCCAAACAAGTTTTCTATTCCTCAGAATTTTAATTTTGTGGCAATTCCTGCATGCGTTTGCGGCTCCATTAACTCTGCATTTTGTTCCGTCGTTAGCTTATTAATCCTTGTTAATCAGGGAAAAGCACATGAGTATTATTAAAACATACAGACTGATTGACTTTACTGGGAGTATTGTGGGCGGTGGTTTTGTAGTAAATTTGTGATTTTGTGAGTGATGAAATACTCTGAAAAATGATTGAAGATTATATCTCATGATCTGAATTCGAAAGAATCTGCGGTGTCCAGATTTAACTGGAAATGTGACTCTGAGATTTACTACGCCCCACTATTCTCTTGAGGAAGTTAACAAATCCGCAAATTATGAAAAAAAGTTATAAAAAATCATGAAACACATTTTCCCCTGTTCATATTTGGTAGTCTAAGTTGGTTGCTTAAAAATCTGTGGTCGTTTAATTAAGCTACGAAACCACAAAAATTATTAAATTGGCGAAAGTGGAAAAGCAGCAGAATATAGGAATATTTAAAGGTTCTCCTCCCTCAAATCTTTTTTGGTTTAAAGCACCGCACATCCGACAACATTCTCGGGAGGAAAAACATTAAACTTAGGTTAAAGATGCATTAAATAGGTTGGGGGCATCCCTTCTTTTGAATATTTTCCTACGACAAGAATTGAACCGGATTAAAAAGGTTATTAACGGCAGTCACGCAATAAGTAAGTAATTACGCATTTGAATATATTACTTCGACCCTTTATGACTTTTCGTTCTTGTCCTTGTTCTTCCTGTACAGCAGTTGTCAAGGCGGATCAAAGTCAGGATTTACTTAAAAGAACTGAAGTTTTCAAAATTTAAATTTGCTTTTCCCGTCAAAGCGTTCTTGAAAATATTTTTGGTCACTTTGATTTGCAACTTTCATGGACTTTCAGGGGACCTATCACAGAGCTCCTTCCGTTGCCAATGGCAGACACGACACACGTTAGAACAGGGAGCGAGATTTCAATAGGAAGTATCAACGAGAATCCTTTCATGTTAAGATCAATTTAACCAGTCAAAGTGGTGATCTCTTGAACTAAACGGGTGAGGCAAGGCTTACAAATTGTTTTGAAAACTAATTGCAAATGTCTTTATTTCACTCTTGATTTACATTTTAAGCTCACCATAACTCAGATTTTTATTAGGAATTTTGTCTATAATAACACAAGCATTAAATTGGGATTTTGTTAAATTTATTTAATTAATATCAAAAGTCGACTACGTGCTTCAGTGCCACGTTTTAAACGTGTAGGTGACCCTAAAAAATTAATGAAATGGCAGAGACAGACCCCTCGAAAAATCACCATGCATTAAGTTTTTATTCGGTCTTCCAGGTTATCATGCGTGCGCAGAATAAAGACAATCTTCTGACATTTTCTGCAAAATATTGTATTGGATTAAATTTGATTCAAAAATCATATCCTTCGATTTATAATTATTCAATCATTCGTATTCGTGTGTCTGTAAGTACAAGATTGACAAAATAATTTTTGCGTAACTTTGATTCGCCTGAGGTCGTGGGTCTACTTGTGACCACTGAGCTCTACGTTTTGTATCGAACTGTGATCAAAAGAAAATTTTGTGACTCACTACTAGGGTGTCCATCAGTCCTGATTTGATCAGGACTGTCCTAATTTGAGATGGGCACACCCGATGACCTGATGAGTAAGCGTAAAGTCCTGATTTTCAGACAAATGTACGAATATTGTTTTTAAGTTGATTTTTGTTTCAATTTGTTGTTGTACTGTTGCTCCAGAAACAACAAAAGTGAAATCTTCGTAGAACGCCCACTGCTATCGTTGTTATATGTACGTAAATATACGTCCTTCTATTAGTCCTCCAGAACGTATTACAAATGCTTACAGAAAACTCCTGAGACCACCTCCTAGCCCTACTGCGGGTTATCCTATGTGCGCAATCATGTAATGTTATTATATAGTTTGCGTTGTGAAATGTTTTCATACTCAAAAGTAGTGAATTAAGCGAAACTTCATTAGAAATTGTGCACATCAAATTAGTAACAGTTTGGACCCTTGGCAAGTACCAGTTTTTGTTATATCTTAGATTTGTAAATACAAAATCGGACAGAGCTCGTATTGTACTAAATGTTAGCAATGCCAAATAATAACTATTTACAATTTACTGTGCTGAAAGGAGTATAATTGTATTCAATCTAGCAGGAAAGATCAGTTATTCTTGGTACTGCATCCAGTAGTAAACTCCGTGGAAATTGCACGAATGGTGGAATTGCGGATTTAAAGAAGCATGCTTCTACGGACACTCATAAAAAGAATGCAAATTCTAATAATCAGGCAAATGTTGATGTTTTTTAAGACTTAAATAACTAGTCGGATGCAAGAACAACTGCGCCAGAACTTTTACGCTTATAACGGCGTAAAGCACCACCAGCCAGTTGTCGACTGTAATTCCGGATTAGTGTGAATATTTCGCAGGTTCGAAGATTGTACCGTCACTAACGTTAGGCCACACAAAAGTACCAGCTGTGTTAAGAAATGTGCTAGCACCTTTCTCACTTGAAACCTTTTGAAACAATTTCTCAGAATTGGTACTTTTCCATTGGGTCCGATGTATGAAATAAAAAGAAAACGTGCTTTCCCGTGATGACGTGCTTTCCCATAATTTTAAAATACTTTAACCTCGCTCGTTAGTGTAACTTGTTTTTCCTGTCAAAATTTACTTTATCACAAAGAGATTTTAGAAGTCATCTACATAATATTATCTTGCTTTTCAGAAAACAGTTGACAAAATAAATGAGAAGTTGCATGTTTATCTGTAGCAAATTTGAAGCAGTTCCTAGTTCTAAGTCTCTAAAAGTGTAGACATTTTAGTATACTTATTGTGAGGGTATTACCATTAATTTTACCTTTGCCAACGCATGCTCTCAAGCTTTAGTCAGTAAATACGTTTTCTAGAATTCTTGCAAACTGCCTGCCTATGTTAGACGGAGATATTTTTTTATTTTAGATGTATATAGACATGTAACGGTAAAAGTCCTGATTTAGAATTCAGATAATATGGACACCCTACTCACTACACGTTCCGACTGCCCTGGGAGTGAGTCTCATTCGCCCGCACATTATTTCACTCATAAATCAAAGAAATCTTAAATATGAAAATATTTTACCAATTGGTGACCTCGTAATCAACGTTGTGTATTCTCACATGATAATGGCTACCACTGCATATTTGCTACAAGACTTAGTGTACACTGAGGGCTGGCCACATTGTAATTATTTCCTTGTACGTAGTGCTGTTTTGTTGTTCGCGTTTAGTTTCTTCCTTGTTTTGGTTTTTTTTTCACAAAAAATACCCGTTCTAGAAAATTCAAAAGAAAAAAGAACGACGACTTGGACAAACACAAATTTAGCAAAGAATTAAGACCAGAGGACAGGAGTGGAAGGTTTCACTATACCATTGATCATCATATGTATGTACATATGTACTTCTTTATTGTTTGCAAAATAATGTGTCCAGGAATTTACAAATTAAAAGAAACAATAAGCCAGGTATAGTAGTAAGGCGGAAATCACAATCCAAGTCCAAAGCCAAACTTTACAAGTACAGACTAAGTTGTGATTATAAAAATTGGATTAGAATTCTGAACTCAACATGTACAGTGGATTTTCGGATTTCTCGATTTGTAGCAGAGCTGCGTTCAAGTTCAAGTATAACTTGAATAGTTCAAGTGCGTATCAAGTTCAAGTCAAGTGCAGACAATTTTGTAACTTGAAACTTGAATATCAAGTTCAAGTGAAATTACAATTTTAACTTGAATTTTCAAGTTCAAGTTCGATCAAGTTCAAGTTAATAATTTATTACTTGATTGTAAAATCAAGTTAGTTCAAGTACAATGAATGAAAGTACTTGAATAAAACTTGAGTTTTTGTCACTGAAAAGCAATGTAAGCAATGCCTAATTAGTGGCATCATTGCATCCCACTAAAAATAATATTTGGCGTCAATCGTCATAATAATGACATCTTTGTATTTGTTTTCATTCCATCGACATTAAAGTCGCCCCCAAGAAAGCCAGTGGTCGAGAATAATTCTTGTGTCCTGTTTCCATGCTTTGAATTCTGAATAATTAAAATTTCCGTCTTATTGTTTTATAAAGATGTTCTTGATACTCGGGGTTCTTGTTCCATTATAAAAATGAATTAACTGTTCACTTCACCTGTTCTGAAGCTACGAAGAAGTTTAAGAATAATTTATTATTTCATGTAAAAATAATTTTTGCTCATATTAAACATGATGGCGCAGACGAACAACCTTATAAATCAACATTGGTTAAATAAAATTAACGACGACAAATATTTACGAATATAACTGCTGGTAACACTCACCAGATGAGTGCAACACTAATGTGCACAGGCTAGTAACGTGATTGCAAAACTCTTAATAGTGCAAATTAGTAAATTAGATTGGACTACAATGTTTACAGTTATTTGATCAAGTATTTTAAATTTTTTGGCAATTTTAAAGTAAAGAATATCACCTGCATGCCGTTTAGTTTATCCTAATCACGACCTAGCTATTATTAGCTGTAATAGTTGTGGACGAAATTTTAGTATTGTTTATTCATTTACGTAAAAATTACTTGAATAATCAAGTTCAAGTACAAGTTCACGTTCAAGTCAAGTTATGTGCCCAACTTGAACGTCAAGTTATGATCAAGTTCAATAAAATGAACTTGAAAATCGAGTACTTGAAAACTCAAGTTGGTTGAGAAACTTGATTCATCAAGTACAAGTGCGGATACCTCGCTTAGACAATTTTTTCAAGTTCAAGTCAAGTTGTCTAAAATAACCTGACTTGAACGCAGCTCTGATTTGTAGAATTCTGTATCAAAAACTAAATCAAATACATACTCACTAGAATTTAGTCCGTATTTCAAAGTAGCCGACAAAAACATTACTTTGTACCAGGCCTGGCATTCAAGTTCAAGTAAAACTTGACAAGTTCCGGTCAAGTTCAAGTTCAAGTCAAGTTCGGGTTACAAGTTAATTTGAACTTGACACTGAAATCTCAAGTTCGGGTCAACATGAAATTTGAACTTGATTTTAAGGCTCGAATCAAGTTCATGGTCAGGTCTTCATTATAGACTTGACATTAATACCATGATCAAGTTCGGATCACATAACCCCAAAACCATGAACATGAACTTGAATTTTCGTGGTCAAGTTCTTATACTCATATAATACGCTATAGATAATCGTTCTTATGCAGATGTCCTTGCTGAAGCTGTAAACACTAATTTAAATCACAGCGTTTTCGCGTGCAAATGCTAGACCGGTATTTCTGTGTTTTTAACGAGCAACGTGCTCCGGGCTCAAATATTACAAGCTAAATCCTGTTGTATTTTCTTCTTCACAACATCTTTTCAATTTTAACTTGATTTAAATTTTTGAATAATCATATTATTTTAAAAACAACTGGAAAATTAGCACATCTGAAAAGTCTCAACAGTGCGAAGAAGATGCTGATCCTGGAAGTCTAACTGCATCAAGTAGCCGGAAAAAATGACCTAAGGTCCACAAGCATTTCACATTTTGCGATTCTACAAAAAAATACAGCTGCAAACACTGCTCGTAAGTGTATTCATATATATATATACCTGTTTCAGTTGTCCTGGCACAGACCTACTATCTCCTAAAAGAATGTTAGAAGACATCATTTGTGTTTGTCTGTGCTTGAAGGGATGGTTGAAATTCAAATCTCAAACCAATTTTGATGAAATCCACGCATCATTCAAAAAATTCTACGGGAAATCTAGTTATTTTTATATTCTCTTATTATAAGTTTTATCAATCATTACTTCTAAATTTTGATATGCAATTTTAAAAAATAAATGGAAATTAAATCTCAGGTAATTTGTTAGCCTTTCTAATTATAAGTATACATACAACACTATAACTAGAAATTCAAGTCCATGGTCAAGTTCATGGTCAAGTTCATGGTCAAGTTCATGGTCAAGTTCATGGTCAAGTTCATGATCAAGTTCATGGTCAAGTTCATGGTCAAGTTCATGGTCAAGTTCATGGTCAAGTTCATGGTCAAGTTCCATTCATGGTCAAGTTCGTCGAAATTAACTTGATTATGTGAACTTGATTACTCCGGTTCGTACCTACTTTTAAAAAATCAAGTTCAAGTTCGGATCTTAATTATGGTGATATAATCAAGTTCGGGTCAAGTTCAAGTGCGAATCATGAGTTGAACCGAACTTGAGGCCAGGCCTGGTTCCGTGGCAGGAATAAATTTTAAAAAAACAAAATTAAACAGAACCACTGGCAATATATCTTAATCCGACACAAAAAACCAGATACTTTTTCAATAATCAATAATTAATATAGAGGTGGTCTGGTGGAAAAATATCCAGTGACGTTAAAGTAATTATTCATAAATATCCGACAAAACAATTATAAACAACGTTCTAGCAAAATAATAGTCTGCAATATTTTCTCAATTTATGATTCCATCAAATCTAAAAAACCACAAATAATTACAAACTGTTAAAACCTTCGTATATATTGCAAAGTTTGAAGGTAGTACGAAACAATCTTGATTATGACACGTCCATGAAAATATCTGGAGTGGCCTGGGAACTCCAATATTTTCGGGTTGTGCTTCTAGCTCAAATTCATCAAATATATACTTTGTATTTATATTATTTTAAGGTAACAGGTATTGCCGCATGAAAGCCCTTTGAAATTTAAGGTGTTCCAACTTAAAAGTTCCTTCAAAAATCCAGGTAACTTCAAAGGTTTTCGAGTATTTTGAACGGGCGACTTCAAGGGACCGCTCCTGGGAAATTCCTAGTTTTTCAATAAATGTGCTCACTTTTGTAGGATATGGGACCTTTCAAATCTTTACACAAAGTCGTTTTGAAAATATGTCCTAAAAAATTCAGAATTCTTAAAGTTTGTATGTAATTACACAAACAAGCCAAGCTACCATATGGTTTCAACATGAACCTTTGCACATAACAATTACCATCCTATTGATAAATTAACAACTGGCGTGGAATCTTAGACATTCAAAACAAAATTTCATTCAATTCTTTATCTCAATTCTCAATTACGACAATCACTCAAAGGAAAAGTGTATCATTGTGTTTCGAATTTTACATATGCTGGAACATGCTTCACTGCAAGCCACTTTAATACAAGGTGTGTCACGGGAAGCTTTTGCGGTAATCAAAATTTTGAAATATAATGAAACCCTAAGTCTGAAATCCCCAATATGACTGTATAATGTAGTAGTTCAAATTCCAGTATAGATATAATTGATGTCTACTTTTACCCCTTCCTGATGATTTAACGGTTACGTATACACTTTACCTTGAAAGGATTTTCCTGATTGAGAATTGAAGCAAATTAAATAGCTAGGATTCCGCGGCAGTTATTTATTTGTAATGAGGAATGCAATTCCACGATGAGTAGCTTTGTTGGAATAGATTTTCGGAAACTTGATTTGTTCATGTAAACGGGAATTTTATTATTGCTGGAGTTTTTTAGGATTCAATTAAAAACCCCGAATTTATTTCATTTTCTGTAAACTCGTTGATATCTACATACAATTATGGGACCATGTTTTAAATAAGGTATGTAACAGAGGAAGGATGGCGAATAAAAAGAACGTAAACAATTTAGACGCCATTCGAAATGTCATTCGAAACTAGAATATCACCACATGAAAATTTTAGGACCATAGCAGCCCGTCAGTTTTTATCCTTACCTGCCCGACCCGAAAGTGAAGTTCAACGACAAAGTCCGAACCGGGCCGCATAATTTAAAAAAACCCGTAGCCTGCCCGGAAATACCAATTCAGCTTGTAAATTATTAGCTAGACCCAAAACAATTTGTTCATACAATTTTCTATGTCCCAATCATGTGTTTTTTAGATTTTTTGAATGAAATTGGTAATAACTGGGGTTGCGTCCACTGCAGAATTCTTACAATTGTTTTTCAAACCAAGTCCTGCTTTGTTTTAAAGGTAAAATTGCAGACGTTTGAAATTCGTTCAATGAATGGTTCGATTTTTGGTTATCGTCGTCACTTATGCTTAGATTTCGGGGAAATTCAACTTATTACTTACCCTCAAAAATTACTCCTCCCCCGTTTTTTACACGGGGAATATTCTTTGGAAAACCCTCTTATTCGGATTAGAATTTTATTAGTTTTGGTACGTAGGGAAATCAGAAAACGTTACCAGGCTGAGTCGTAGGACAGAGTTCCTGAAAGTATTAAATGTTTTAAACAATTCAACAATAATAATTATTAAATTTCTGTGTTGTTTTGATACATTGTGCATGTGGGCTGCTGGAAGTAACTGGTCGAATTGTCCTCCCAAAAAATCGTCTCTTAAGAGCATTCTTTAAAAACGTTTTGGTTAGTTTTGAACCGCTGTAATTTCAAAGGGCTTCTTTTCAGTAACATTTATTATATAGCTCATTTTGAAAATATTTGGTGTTTGACCCCACTGCAGCTCTTTCATTGACAGTTGGGCGGTAACAACTGTTTTGAAAAACAGCCATTCCCATAGTGAAATATTTTTTTGGGGCATCCTTTTTATTAACGGGCACTTCCAGTCCGTTTATTTAAAGCTCCATCGGCTACTGTTAAAATAAACGCGCACAATTTAGGCATACAATAAATCTACACGACAGGGCTTGATTTGTAAGCCGTTTAGGTTTTAATTTCTACACGAACATTACCACCTTTTCAGGTAATTGTTCCTGAATAATGAAAAAGTCATCTGCCACTGTAGAAATTTTGAATACACCCTCAAAATTGCTCTCCCGATTTTTTAACACCAGTGTTTTGTCCTTGGTAAGTCATCCAATTCGGATTAAAACTTTTTCGAACGACCTTAGACAAGTTCAACTTTAAAATGTGGTACATAGACTAACATTAACTCAACTATCGAGTGTTGATATGTATAAGGGCAGCTCGGAAAGTATTGCTAGATTGAGTCATCCCAATAAACCAGGGCTTTTGGCAAGATATAGGCATCGTTCCGGCGTTGCTGGCTGGGTATCGGTAGAGGCATTTATTTGGCAAGCCGGAACAATCCCTTTAATTAATTGCTCATTTATTCAAGGCCCAATCATGGCATGATTAGCTTCTATCAATTTGGTTTATTTTCGGCAAAATCTTATTGGGCCAACACAGTAATCCGGATGGTTTAGAATAAAATAGCGTATATTTGTTAAGGACTGGCAAACGTTTAATGGTCCCTTAATGGCATGCCAGAAGTGATACCTCAGTGGCATCCCAATAGCGGGCCGTTTTTGGAATTTCCTTGGGTGAATGTGAGCTAGCGAAGCACTGCATTTGGAAGAATGCTTTAAAGCATGTCACATGAAAAATTATTGTTCGCCATCGTTAAGTTTTTCGACGTGGTTCGTTACTTTACCACTGCAGCTGAACATTATTTGAAGTAATAATGAGTCCAATATTTTACATTGTCAAATTCATTAAGGACAACAGTGTATAGGTTCCATCAAATTGGATTATTGCTAATGATAGTAAATGTCATTGGCCATGCAAAAAATATAGACGATATAAAGACAGTTAATTTAGTGAAAAAGTGTGTCGAGCCGCTGGAGTATCCGAAAGTGGACTGGGAGCTGTTTGATACTCAAGGGCGGAGCAGGTACACAAAATATTTTGTTGTCAAGAAACTCTAGTTACTTTAATGTTCGAAAATAGATTTAATTCGTAACTAGCTATATTTTGTGAAAATGGCCTGTTTCAGATTCGTACGAGAAAGGAGAATTTGGTTTGGAGAAAGTGATTGAGCATAGTGAATTTGAACTGACTGAGACTGAGGATGTGGTGACTTCCGGCAGACAGCTTCGAAAACGGAAAACTCGGAAAAACACTGTCATTATTGAGAAAGCTACAAGTATCATCGGCAATGGAGTCCCTTCTACTGCTTCGAATGAGCCAATAACAGCAACCTCTACCACCTTGGTTCGTGAAGGAACTAGCGGCACACCAATATCATTTCCGGCAGATCTGGAGAGTATTTTTGTTAACCAAACCCCAGGTAATAGATTAATAGCATTTAAATAAAAACAACGAATAAATTAGTCTCGGTAATAACTATTAATTGGTGATATACATATGATGAGATTTGTTGTCTCAAATTAGAGGTGCCACACCTGGAATTGCTGGTTCTGCCTGAAAATAACCAAAGCAACGTTGAATTTGGGGTGGATGCAACCTACACGAATTTATCAACAGCGTTTTCTCAACATTCCCTTCAATCTGGATGTGGTGTTACTGAAATCCTTGCAGCCGTAAACAAACTAGCGATTGAGCAAGCAAGTATGTACTACGTACCTATTTATATTTTATTTTTTAGTAAACCGAATTTTTTCAAATGTTTAATTAACCAGTAATAACAAGAACGGTTTGTATTTACTGTATCACTCGTTCAGATTTCCAAAAAGTGGTTGAGCGACATCTGGCAAATATTACATCGGATCTGGCGGAAGTGGTTCGGGTGGTGTTCAAAAATACGGACGTATATGCATGGGAAGAATTGATAATTCCTGGTATTGAAATTCCCATTAATACTCCAGTGGAGTTTCACTATCTGGTGCAATGGCTTGGGGCTCCTGAGAGCAAATTGAAATTCGTAAGGGCTTAAAATTTCAATCACATATTCCAAACCATTTTATCCAACACATTATGTTTGAATGAAGTAATGCAGTTTATTTAGAATCCCCATCGTCGATATTTTTAATTCGTTTATTATAACTGTAGGTGAGGTTCCTAAAGGGAATTGGTGGAGAGAACACGGAAACCTTTGTGAAGCGAATATTAAGCCGAGTTGTTGGAGGAGACTTGGCGAATGCATCAAATTTTACTGGAGCCAAAAACAAGATCAGGTTCAAGGATCACCCATCAATGGAATGTATAACGGGTATGTAAATTATACACATAATTCCAAGAAATGTCTCGAATACATGTTAAGCCTATCATGTAGTCAACTCAATACAGCGCATCTTGTCTACAAGGAATTAGTTAATTCTAAATCTCAGTATCAGTCACTCATCATTCAAATTGCCTTATGTCTTAATGCCTTATTAAAGTCAATGTTTTAAGAGCTGCGATTATTATTAGTTTATTTATTTTTTATATTAGCATATTTTGAAGGATGCTTTTAATTATTCATATTGCATACTTTGAGGTAACTATTTGTAATATGTATTTATTTTTTAGCTGCAGTGCGTAAGCAAGTAGAGGATACTACTCCAACTACGTTTGAATGTGAAACTATTGTAAAAAATGGCTTCTTGGATCTGGGGACAGACACGGCGGAAAAAAGCGCAGGACATCCATTAATATTTAAGAATACTTTTTACATTCATTTTTATTAATACCCATGCATTCGAGAACTAAAAGACGAAGGTCTACTAAACTTGCGTCAGAAATTCTGGGAAGTATTCAATCAGTAGATATAAATGCAAGTGGCAGAGTTAAGGTGCATAATGTAAGTATAAATCCAATAAACACTTGTAATATTGATATGTATAGTAGCTTGAGTGTAGACCGAAATAATATTAATTCAGATGAATTTTTAGTTATTCTCAGTAGTGACACATCTGATAGCGAGTCAGATAATCAGCGTCAATCACATCAAAGAAATGTAAATACATGTTAAATGGTACACTGCTATCTATTAACGAGTCTGATTCATGTTTTTTGACTAAAGAGCTAAGGATCGTCAAACTGTGTAGCGTATCAGAAGCGTAATGGTATTGTAGAATGTAATTACTTTAATAATATTACTGGCCTGCCAGGTTATCCTATTGATAGCACAAAATTGTCAATTTATTGTTGTTCATGTCTATCACATTCTGTTAAACTTAATGTTACCGAATTAAAGAAAAAATGTGCATTATTTCCTATAAGTGAAGATACCGGGTGTTTTATGTGTATACCGTTGACTGCTGATATTATCCATGCAATTTAAGGATCCTTTTATATGTATTTTACATATGTATATATTATAATAAAAGTTCAAAAATACAACAAAACATTTTTGTTTCTAATTATTCGTATTGGCAATGCATCGTGAGTCATACTGATTTCAAAATGGCAAGTTGTAGGTTTCCATTTGGCAATTTCATCATATAAATCACGGCTACGTGAAGGAACGTTGCCGGCATAACTTTACCGAGCCCGCATCGGGCCACGTTTTGGCCAGTTCCAGTTCTCTTCACAATACCATAACGTAACGTTACAAAATACAGGCCTTGTTGCTATTATCAGACCAGCAGAGGCCCAGCGGACAAGTCTGTTATGTAACCAGCAACGGCAGATATATCTTGGGCCTGTATAGAACCATACATTTCTGGTTTACTGGGATAGGACACGAATCCTGAACAAGTTTTTCTCTAAAACATGCAGCACAAATTTCATTTTGGGGTTGATTTGATAAATGGTACTTACATATGTGGGCTCATTGGAAGTAATTGCTCAAATTGTGTCATCCTTGTTTTCAAAACATGCAATTGGAAGTTTTTGTTTCTTTTAAACGTCTTAGACTTCAAAGGGTTTCCATCTTCCCATTCAGTAACACTTGTGATGGAAAAATAATATAAATAATTACAAAATAATTATTGACGAATATTTGAAAACAGCGCAGTCCAGGAATATTTGACCTTTCACGCCGCACCAACCATTTTTGGAAATAATCGACAAATCAGAATAATTGATTTGTATACCGAAATTTATAATTGCTTGACGCTTCTATATACGAGCTTCAAAGTATTTTCTTAAACAAATTGACATGATAATGAAAAACCTCCCTTTCTCCTTTCCCTCGTGATTTCAAAACTAACTTAACCTGAGTCAATACATCAAATTTGAGAAAAGCTGGAACTCAGTATCCAATAACCTGGGTGAGTCAAATTTTGTATGAGTCATGTTTTTATGAAGTTTCTACACATTTTTGAAGTGAGCTTTACAGAATTTCAAACGAAAATTAATGGTAAGAATACAGAATTTGAGCATGATGTCTTAATTTAAAATCCAGCAAGACATCTTTTAGAGTTGAAACTGACGTAACCATAATTATAGGAATTAGGGATTCTGTTAGGGACGGGAAAATTTCGGGTCATAAAAATTATCTCACGTGGTATCTCGGGAAACGATCGGGACGATTATTTCCTCCCGAGGATTTCGGAATCTGACAGAATCTTCTCCAGACTCAAAATTGTTTCATCAACAGAAAACCTAATAGAAACTAATATTGGTTTGAAAGGAATGACAACGAACATTTCCGGAGAAAATTAAATGTTTTCTTGTGATATTTTACCAAATAGACCGAAAGTTTTAATGGTATTATAATTTATTTCTTCCCACCTTTTCTCCAACATCAGCAGAGTTGAGAATTTATTATTGTCTCCTTTTTCACAACTTTTTCTAAGGGTATTGTTTTCTCACAAACGACTACACCACAATCGGCAACAATGATCTCATCCGAGTTTATGTTGGAAGGAAAACCTGTTTTTTTGAATTAAAAATTTTAGATAAATTTTGTGCAGGTTTAGGAATTGCAAATTATGTATGTTTGTTGCAATTTGGAATTTCGTTCTAACTTGCATATAGTTTTACATGCAAATATCCGCTTTATAGCCCCCTGTTATAGCCAGAATAGATTCGTCTGCTTAACTCATGAGGAAAATTCACGGTCGAACTGGCGGGAACTTGAGAGTAAGTAGTGAGTGCTAACAGCTCACAAAGTTTCATTCCGACTCAACCTTACATCCTGAGAGGTTTCCTTGTAAGAATTTTCCTTTGAAATTTTATTGTTAAACAGGTTTTCAAATTTTTGTGGGAAAATATCCCAACTAAAGTTTCAGCTAGAAAGGGACAACTAATAAGCCCTTATTCATGTAACCGTAGGATAATAACACGGACACGCTCACCAGCCTCTCCCCAATCAGAATAAATACTAATTTATATTTTTCTGAAAGTTTTGCCAGAGAATTAGAAAAAGTGAACATTTTAAAGATATTCCAATTTTGGTTCACATCCCTGATCCCTACGACCTCAAATCTTGACCCCATTTAATGAAATAGTTTCAAGAAAATCTGGACCTAAAATAGGAACAAAAACGGACGTTTATTCACAATCAGCACTGTGTTATAAATTCTAGAATCGTGATACCCGATTTACGTAACCTTCAGCCGTTCACAGAAACTAAACACAAATTCCTGAAAATCTCATTTTGTACTCGTACAAGCCAATATTAAAATCCAGTAACAGTGAATCCAATTGGAACCCATGTCTACACTTTTGCTTAAAAAGATTGGATTTAAAAGATAGACAGTTAACATCAAACTTGTTTTAAATGCCTAAGATTCCACGCCAGTTATTATTGTTTGCTAGTTTTGGTTTGATGTGGTAATTATAATTTGGTACACAACGTTGCTTTCCCGAAGCCTGTTATCACAAACGTATAAAAATGAAAACTAGGTTTTGAAAAATTAAATACTTTAATTATTTTTATGATTTTATTTTGATATTTTATATTGATTTTATTTGAATTTCTATGGGCTCATAGATGAATCTATGTACAATTTGGGTCCCTGTTTTGAATATTGTAACAAAAATATCTTCTAGAAAGGGACGAAGGTTGAGATCGTAAATTCGAGTAACTAAAATTTGCCGTTTACCAAGTGCTAGGTTGGGTAAAAAGACACCTGAAAGGATCCTGAAAGAACTGCATTTATCTACAAAATTGCAGGCCGAATTTTATCCTTGGGTTGATTTGAGAAATTGTACATGTAGTTTTTTGGCTGCTGGAAGTCATTCTTCAAATTGTGTATTATCCTTGTTTTTAATGTGAAGTTCTAAACTCTTTGGTGCACTTTCAGTCTCAAAACGTTTCCGCCAGTAGTCGTCGCGGGAACGGGTAACACCCGGGTACATGGGAATCGGAACGAGTACAGGAACGGGTAAGGGAACCAACATCTGCCGTTGATTTTGTTGCAGGCAAACGTGCCGTGATAGTTCGCGTAATTTAGCAATGTTAGTACACGCGGGACGACAATATCCAGTTGAGATAATTAGCGTTTTTTGAAGTTATTTTTTAATGGAAACGTAAGGGAATCGGAGGAATTTCTTGATCTTGACGTATACGTCAAGATCAAGAAATAAACATATCTGTATATTATGTTGCAGCTGGCTCCTTGGAAATAGTCTAATTGTGTTTTACAATTTTATTTCAAAATTCCAAAGTTAAGAAATTATTTCTTAAATTTGTCATCACCTTGTGTATTAAAATTATTAAAATACATATGTTACAGTATATGCAGTTATTATAAATAGATACATACAGTATAAATACATACTCATTCTTAAAATCCTTGTCGTTGAGACAATTGGGATAAAATATTTTCAAAATTCATCAGCTTCCACGCCGTTTATTAATTTTTAGTCTATGGTCAACCGTACAATCCTGTCGGGAGATCACTCCAGCTTTATTAAACTTTGTTGGATGTATTTGCAAATGTGGTAAAAATGGTTTGATAGGTGGAAATGAGAATTTTAATGGTTAATATTTTCAGTGTGCTAATATTATTTCTTTCCTGAGCACCAAATCTAGTATGAGTGCTGACCGTCATTCTTCCTCCTTACAATTAGTCTCCCAGTTTTGCCCCAGGCTCTGAATTTCTCTCAAAGCTGTTTCATATTCCTAAAGCTCATGCGCGTAATTCTCAAAGAAGTGTCCAATATCAAACACAAACCCTCGAGGCACATAAGCGTTTCTGTAACCGGCGTCAAAGTATTTCATCAAACAAATTTTTGATGACGATTACAAATTGAAGAATTTGAGATTTAAAAAAAACTTTGAATTTCCTTCACGTCCTGACTCCCGTGATTTCAAAACTAACTTGACCTAACTAAAGTGAATTTCAGAAAAGCTGGAACTCAATTTCTTGCAAAATGGGGGAATGAAATATTTGTTGTGTCACTCTCTTGTGTGGGCTGGAGAGGGGCAAATGATTATGATCACCCTATAAATTTAAAAATTACACAAAATGAATTAATCAATTCATAATTCAGTCCAATTAATTCTGGGAATGACTAACAAATCTGGAAAAATATTACCTGGAATCAAGTGTTTTTATTAAATTTAAGCCTTCAAAAATTGTCTAGTTTGAAACACGTTGAGTTACTGAAGTTTGGAAACATTAATTAGAAATCAAGTTATTTTTTATAAATGGCTTTACCCAAAGCAGTTATCTTGACACGGGCTTTAAAATGTACGAGTAAATGAAACATTTCCAGGAAAACGTGGTAATATTAAAATATGATGCAGAATTTTTGCTGCATTATAATAAACTAGCACTGCGACAGCCAGCGAGCAAATGTAAATAGGGAAGGCAGTAAATAGTTATATGAAATATAATAATAGCACTACCTTAATAAAAGTGTAGACTAACATTTAATTTTTTTTTTTGTAATTTAATTTTGCTTTAATATTTTTTAAAAATAATTCTCGCTTCTAATTTGAAGGAGTGGGCCGTCTTGGTGGTAGACGGCTGTCCGTGGCAATGTCGCCGCCCTTACTACTGTATAATGATTAATATTTTTTTTAAATTCAAAAAAAATAAATTTATTTAGCCAGTTATTGCTGGCTCAGCCAATAAAAAAAGCGTGCGGAAATTTGAAACTCAAATTCGTATTATACCAAGACGAAGACGGCCCACTCTTTCTACTTAGTAGAGAGGATTGTGTTTTAAAATTGGCTGTTTGATATTTTAATAATATTGACGCCACAAGCGATATTGCGTACGGAAGCCTTATCCAAGTTGTTGTTGAACAGATACAATAGTGCTATAATAAAGTTTAAATAAATACTTTACAAATAATGTTTGTCTTAATTTGCACGTCCTTGCTAACTTTTGTGCGTTTGACATAATTTAAAAATAAATGATTGGAAAAAACTCCACAGAAAATATAATTTTAACATTTTATTTTAAAATTTACTTCTTAGGTTAGGCGACAATTTTTAGGACCACTCGAAAATTAGATTTAAAATTTTGAATGTTAGTAAAAATGCGATCAGTTTAGTAGCTGTTTTAGAAATTTTCTTTTAGATTTTTAAATAGTTTTTTCAGCCAACTCATACACTCATAATACAGCGGTTAAGAAAGGTTTCACAGATATTTTACCTTTAGATATATATAAAGGTTGAAATTTGAATATTTATATTTACGAAAATTTCAAAATTATGAAAAATAATTAATTCCACGCCAATGCATACGTACATTTAAAATTTCACGCATGAACACTATATCTCAGATACTAGTATTTTTACACGCATTTTTAACATCGGTCCATGCATTTTAATAAATTCAAAGTAATCAAGGAAAAGACGCCACTTCAAATCCAGTCTACAGTTGGGGATTCATTCAGGTTTACAAAGTCGCACAATTCTGAAATTCTACATTTTTCTGATTCCCATTGTGTGAATGAAAACCCTGACAAAATCCAGTCCAGTGTAGTATATAAGAATTTGTTTATGTATTCCTACTGCCAATGAACAAAAATTAATTTTAGAAGTGATTTTAGAAATGCGAATGTCTGGCGATTTGCTTGTTCGGTAATATTAATTTCAGAAGCACTGACAGTCAAATCAGTTTAATTTCAGTGAGATTAGGTGATGTTATTTATCACTCTTATAAAAACAAATTCTACATAATTATACGTCACTGATGAGTTATATTATTTTCTTTTGAAATTTAAACCCGTACAGAGAAAATATTCGAGGCTAAGGCTATAGGACCAGTCAAATTTTCAATGGGTAGTGAAGCTGAATTTATTTTTTATCGAAATTGTCTCCATGATGCAACTTCAAAATAGCATGATTGATATATGCAGAAACAAAATATAATCAGCCCTAATTCCTGGAAAAATGACTCTAATAAAAACCAATGTACGCCTTCCTGACAGGTCCTCCAATGATGGTTTTTTGCAGTTTTCGTGTATGAAAAATGGGTCGAAGTTTAAGTAGAAAACGCAGCTCTGATCGCCCGTTCGTATTTTACAAATATACGTACGGCGTACGTGCATATGCCCAGGATGTGGGAAATTTTGAAAAATAATTCCTAGCACAATTTAATTATATATAAGCATTTCCACATATCCACATCATGTACCGGTCTTTAACAAATTTGAATGTCCAGTATGACATTTCCCATCCAAGCGCATTTGCCGAAACGGTTGAATTAACTTGCATTCAACAACATTAATTAATTATTATTAATTACCATCAACACAAAAAATTATTTAAAGCAGTAGTGCACTATCGTTCTTCCAGGTTGACTAATTTTTAGGACTTCAAAGTGGATCAGCGTGAATTTAAAATTTAAAAAATAAAAATTAATACATCAAGCAAAGTTTATCAATATCTAATGTTGCGACTTGCGACATCAGGCAAACCAGAGTAATGAAAATACGAGATGGAAGGGATTTTAGACCGCTTTTCCTCCAAAACGGTCATGAGATTTTCAAATCAACGGCCATACGGGGGGACGTATATATAAATAATGAGTAACAATAAGAAGAATGGTAATGACAATAATTGAAATATTATAAAAATAAAAAAGCACAAACATGTGCAATATCCCAAAACATAAATACTCAAACCTGATACCTTTGAGAATTAATAATTTTCAAATTAAGATTTAAATATCCCCTTTTAGTTTCCAAATTCAACTGGGAAAATATCGAATTAATTTTAGCCAGAAAGGACCAATAATATGAGATCCCGTTGAAAAACTGATGCTTTTACACCAGTTAGGGAGACTCTGCGCCCCTAAAAAAGGTTAAACCGTTAAATCATCAGCAATGGATAAAAGAAGACAAATTTTTTTTATTTTTGATTTTGAGATACATTTCTTCGTAAGAAAGTGCTCAAATAGTGTTGAACAATCATGTTTAGGATTTCTGACATGGTTTCAGGTAAGCATGCTAAAGCTTGTGTAATTAGAAACACAGTGGTTCATGTTTCCTTGAAATGATTATCCTCATTGAGAATTGAGGGAAAGAATATTAGATGTCATGAAATAGCCAAGCTTCCAAGTTAAGTTCCAAGCCAAGTTATTTATTTATGATGAGAAACCAAGAAATCCCTTTAAGATATACTTGTTTCCAGAACTTTTGGAAATTTGATTTGTTTGTGTGTATACTTTAATAAATTATTCTGGATTTGCAGGACATTTTTAAAAAATTATGTGTGAAGATTTAAAAGGTCCATTCACCTTTCAAAGTCACCACATTTACTGAAAAACGAACGCTGCTTTTAATTTGCTTGTCGAATATTTATGAATTACTTTGACGTCACTATAAATTTTTGCACTAGACTACGAACTCTATTGGTAAAATACCTCTGAGGTTGTTGCGTCAGACTAAGATCTATTGTAAGGGATAGGTAGCTAGGTCAAAAATATCAAATGAAGGAAACTGTATGTTTAAATTTTTAAAGATATTAGTTCCGTTTCGCTGTCGTAAAAAACTCTTAATGAAAAAGGACGGGAAGAGGGAAGAAAGCATTGGATACATTTTCTGGAATATTTTCAAATTACCTCATTCTTTGTTTGTAGTCAAATTTCAATTCAACTGTATATCTTGTTTTTTTTACTAGCAAATATATATCCAAGCACGCAAAAGCACGCGTCATTACATTATAATTGCGTGATGCACAACTGTAAATAAAATTTAGCCACAATAAAGTTTATTCAACGAAATTAATTAAACAACAACAAGGATTCAGATTTCCTAAAAATGTTTTCTTTAACAAATTTGTCAATCAGGGGTCAAAAACGCTTACTTATTCATAATTCCCCATTTGGTTATAATTATAAACACAACCAAATTTATTTCAGAAGATGTTATTATAAGGTAGCTTACAGGAAATACCTCTTTTTACATATGTTTTAAACCAAGTTATCATTTTCAATATTCGAATCAAATAGCGGTTTCAGTTCAAGTCAAAAATTGTGGTGTCAATGTGACGCAAGGTGGAGGAAATTAAAAAGCAATAAAAAAACTTAAAACAACTTGAAAATCTTGTCGAAAATGCTTGATTCCAGTTACCGGAATTTCAGGCTGACAATGAGAGAGATGATTGGAAATCTTTACGAAATTATAATTATGAATATTTGTACTAACGACGCGCTGTCCATGAAAAAATGGCCAGTTGCTCCTAAACAAGAATTTTCCCAACCATGGCCTGTTCTTTTGGAATATGCCCATAATTCTGTACATACGGAACTGTTGAATGGCTCATCGGATTTTGGAATCTCCATGATATTCCCAACAAACGAGGATCAGCAGTTTTATTTGAAAACAAATTTTGAAGTTTAAGGAGACAATTTAGAATTTGACCATTTCAAAAACCAATCCTGGATTTCCTTCATTTGCCTAATCCCTGTATCTAGAACTTTTGAGTTAGGGGATGAAACAGAATTTGAAAACAAATGGGAGAAATTCCTTACATGGAATAATACGTTTTTATGACATTTTTATGTAATTTTGGACACCGTATTTCTCTCAACTTTGTTTATGTTTGAGACACATGCCCACATTATCTTTAAACGAGACGCAACCATTTTCTGACCGGACCATTAAAACATCAAAAAACGTTAACATTCTTTGAAAACCGGAATTCGCTTCATGATCTTAAACTCGAGCTCAAATCTTGACCCAGGTCAATAAAGTGAATTTGAGATAAGCTGAAACTAAATTCCAAACTACATTCCGGAGTTGTCTAGTACTAAATTTACTCAATTAAGCATGTTACATAATTTCCAATTTGAAATCCACTCCTACACTTTTGATTTAAACGATTATGTGCATTGAGAATTGAGGTAGATACTGAAATCAAATTGATAAATTTTAGATTCCTAAGCTTCCACGTCAGTTATATACATCTCCTGTTGTCCACTCAGTATAAGGATCTTCAGTTCACCATGTGTAGATTCCCTTCACGGAATATACCAGTCACCCATATTTTCAAAGCCAAATGCTAAAAGCACCCCCTACTCATCACCCCACTCTCCCCATTCAATACCGTCAGTTCCCTTTTTATGGCGGAGTTGCTGGTCACGCATAAATTACTCTCAATTTTTTTTGAGTTTTACCAAAATTTATCACGATTTAAGGTATATTGGAGTATTTGACGAAGATGTCAGTGTCGCCAGATGCATGGTAAGTATAATTTAATATCCAAGAATTTTAATTTCATCAAGGTATGTTATTTTGTGTGGCCACTAGACCTGCGAAGCAGGCTATATGTACATGTATGTACGGCACAGCCGGATGGCGTGCCTCGTGGCAAAGTTCTCATGCGACCGTTGCAAACGGCGCTCACTCGCTTACACCTTTTGGGGAATAGCACTTTGATTGTGAGAACTAATTCATTTATGGCAAACTATTTTAGTAACCCGAAGGGTGTGCCGAATCGTAAGAAACGAGGTAAAAATCCTCAGCCCACGGGCTCATTGCTGAATGAAGTTGGCAGCTCTGCTCAAATTAATGATTCTCAGCAGACGCAGGAATTGAGTAAGTAATGTTGTTACTACTCGTATTATGCCTGTCAGAAATGAAAATGCAGATATTAACGAAATCTATGCATTTGTAGATTCAGTGTTGCAAGTATGTGCATCGATTCCAATAGCATTACAGGCACAAACTGATGCCATTCAAGCTCTAGCTCATATGTTTAAGCAATCATATCGAGATGATGACTTAGATGAAGTCGTCTCCGAAGATGGTCAAGTTGGCCTTGATGATGAGAGCGATTTAGCTGAGGATATACTCGCTGACTTACGGGATGATGTAGATGTTGATCCTGAAGGAGTAGTACCGGACTTTATGACAAAATGTTTGAATGAGACACAAGGGGAGCACGAATATGGGAAATCATTGACTGAGAAGGTCTCTGAATCATTTGGACGTATACCGTCTCAAACCGTTAGTGAATCCGTTCTAGATCGATTGAAGAAAGATTACAGAGTTCCGGGAAATTGCAAACTTTTATCGGTTCCAAAAGTCAATACTTTGATGTGGGCAAAACTGGACAAAATTCCTCGTGCTACTGATGTGAAACTGCAACATTTGCAGTTGTCGGTGACACGTGGATTAGTTGCAAATTCTAGGATTGCCGAATCTCTTTATAATAATGCTTCTAAAATTCCTCGCCCATTTTTCAATGAATTAATGAGGTTGACTATGGATTCCTCTACGGCAATGGGGATGGCCTTCAGAGACATTAACGCGAGGAGGAAAGCTGCCATTAAATCTTCTATAAAAGATGATGTAGCAGGAATATGTGACGCAAAGACTGTTCCAGGGGAATGGCTCTTTGGCGACAATGTTGAGCAAGACGTTCGAGTTGTTAAAGCGGTTGGCAAGATAATGAAGCCCAAAATGTTTCTCAGGCCAGGGTTCAAACCTTACAATAAAAACTTCACTCGACCACACAATAAGTTCACAGGTTCCAATAATTTAAACTTCAAGGGACCCGCACGTGCAGTGCGGAAGGCATTTCAGTCGAACCAAAAGCAAGTGGGCCCGTGTTCAGCTCCAGTTGTCCAGCAATAGGAAGTGTAAGTAATTATGCCGGTAATTTACGTATTCATGTTAAGACATGGGAAACCATTACATGTGATCCAACAATTTTGGAAGCAATCCAAGGCTATAAAATTCCTTTTCGTTGTTACCCAAGACAGGTCAAGGAACCTGCAATTATTAAACTGACGAGTTCCAAATCTACTGCCTGTTCACAATGTGTAACCCATTTAGTTCATATCGGAGCAGTGACTGAATGTACTGATGTACAGGGTCAATTCGTTTAGAATATTTTTGTTGTGCCTAAATCGTCAGGTGGATACCGGTTAATCCTTAATTTGAAGGCTTTAAACGAATATGTGGAGAACCATCATTTTAAGATTGAGGATTATCGCTCAGTTTGTAATATTTTAGAGCGTAATATGTACATGTGTACTATAGATCTTCAAGATGCATATCATCTAGTCCCGATTCATGGTGATTTTCAAAAAAATTTACGATTCCGATTCAATAATAAATTATATGAATACAGTTGCCTCCCATTTGGGTTATGTACTGCTCCTCGTATATTCACTAAAATTTTGAGACCGGTAGTTACGTATTTTCGTTCTATTCAAATTAAATGTGTTATTTACTTGGACGATTTAATATCTTTTGATTATACCAATGATTTGAGTAAAGCAAATGTAGCAATTATTACCGAAACTTTTCGAAGCCTCGGGTTTCGCATCAATTTTTCTAAATCGTCATTAACACCTTTACAGAGGGTTCTGTATTTGGGTTTTATTTTTGATTCAGTCAACATGACCATGTCTTTGCCGAGTAATAAGAGTGAACGAATAATAAGTATTTGTAATTTAGTATTGGGGAAAGTTTCTGTTAGAATTAGCGAATTAGCTACTCTTATTGGTAAACTTGTAGCTAGCTATCCAGCAGTCCCTTATGGACTATTGTATATTCGACAGTTGGAGTACGAAAAAACTTGCGCTCTGAATTTATTTTCTGGAAATGTTATTAGTCAAATATTTATTTCGCAGGCTGGCAAAACAGATATTTGATGGTGGGCTAATAACATTCGTGGTGCGGTTAAGAGTTTGGCCCCAATTAATTTTGATCTCACGGTACATACAGACACCTCCCTTACAGGTTGGGGAGGCCATGTATTGGGGAAAACATATTATGGGTTTTGTTCCTATTAAGAGAGAAAACTTCACATTACTGAGTTGGAGTCAAGGGCAGTATTTAATGTGCTAAAATGTTGTGCTCGGAATCGATCCAATATTTTTATTTTACTCAGAGTAGACAATACAACTGCAATTGCGTATATAAATCGCATGGGCGGTTGTCGAGTGCCAAAGCTACACGGAATAGCAAAAGAAATGTGGCAATTTTGTGAAGCCAGACATATTCAGCTTTTTGCTTCATATATATCTAGCGGAGATAGCTATATAGCAGATACGGAGTCACGCAGAGAATATCAGTTTGATGATTGGACTTTAAGTTCGGAGTTTTTTACTAAAATTGTAAGCAAATTAGGAAATCCCGAAATTGATTTATTTGCGACAAGCTTGTCATCACAATGTGATCGCTTTGTATCATGGTTACCTGACCCGGATGCAGAGTATGTCGATGCGTTTACATCTACGTGGACAGGCATATTCTTTTATTGCTTTCCACCCTTTTGTTTACTTCAAAAGGTGCTTCAAAAAATTAAAACGGACAATGCCGTTGGGATTGTTGTTGCTCCTTATTGGCCCTCACAAGTTTGGTTTCCTATGTTTACAGAGATGGTAGTATCTCAATTAGTAACATTAGGACCATCAGATAATCTGCTTTTCTGTCCTTTATCTAGACGTCAACACCCCTTAAAGAAATCCCTGAAGCCAATGTCGGCCAAGCTATTGGCAGAATTAAGCCACCTAAGGCTAGATATAACGGTACATGGGATGTTAATTTAGTTTGTGAGCTCTTTAATAGGTGGTCTGATAATAGTCTACTGTCCATAATGGATTTAAGTTTAAAATTAGTAGCGTTATTAGCGTTGGTGACAGCACAGAGAGTGCAAACTCTTCATTCAATTAAAATTTCAAATATTGTAATGGGTAGTAGTGTCACAATTAGTATTTCTAAGTTTCTGAAATGTTCTAAACCTGGAATACCAGAAAAACCCATAGTTTTAGAATCATTTGTTGACAACAAGAAGTTGTGTTGTAGCTGCTCTAAAGGAATATCTTAGTCGAACCACTGGTTATAGAAAATATGAGGTATTATTCCTTAACACTGTTTCTCCTTTTTAAGGGGTAACCAAACAGACTTTAAGTCGTTGGTTGTGTTTAGTATTACAAAGAGCTGGTGTTGATAGTGTGTTTAAAGCTCATAGCTTTAGACATGCTTCAACATCTAAAGCCTACAGAAGTGGTATTTCTGTTGATGCTATATATTCTCGAGCTGGCTGGAGTCAAGCTTCCAAAGTATTTGCCAGGTTTTATAATAGACCTATTGTTACCGACTTATACAGTACTACTGTTCTAGCATAATTTTAGTGCGAATTAAAGTTGCATTTATTTTAGTATGTCATTGTTGTTTATGTTTCTTCACCTCTTTCAAGATCTACACATGGTGAACTGAAGATCCTTATACTGAGTGGACAACAGGAGATGTATATAATTGGAAATTAAACGAGACTTACTTGGAAGTTGAAGTTTGATTGTAATTATGTATATTCTCCTGTTGTCCACAATGTATAAGGACCCTCCCGAAGGGTTCGAAACATAAATATTGATTTGAAGGAACTGACGGTATTGAATGGGGAGAGTGGGGTGATGAGTAGGGGGTGCTTTTAGCATTTGGCTTTGAAAATATGGGTGACTGGTATATTCCGTGAAGGGAATCTACACATGGTGAACTGAAGATCCTTATACATTGTGGAAAACAGGAGAATATACATAATTACAATCAAACTTCAACTTCCAAGTAAGTCTCGTTTAATTTCCCATTATTACTGTCACATTTATCTTAGCCACACAAGCACAGCTTGAATGTTGGCACTGATTTGCACAAGTCAGTTAACTACAACCATAGAAGAACCAATACTAGGTTTCGACAAGTCAAATACTTTAATTAATGTATGGAAAGATTTCAAGACTGCTGCATCCTACCAAAGGCTGTAATCCCATTTCTTGACAAATTCGTGTGGAGCTTGTCAAATCCAGAAGGAAAGCTTCCATTGAGAAAATATTTTAAGAATTTTTTCAGGGAAGTTTCTCATCTCCATCATTAAAAATCTCGGAAGCCATCCAAATTACCTGGAATTTTGTACAAAACGTTAAGCTGGATTTTTTAGGGCAGGTTTCAATTATGTTTAAATTTTTGACAATTTCTACCCGAAATAATGAAAAAGCCATCTGCTACTGCAGACATTTTGAATACACCCTCAAAACTGTTTTTTTCATTTTATATCACCAGGATTTTTTTCTTTGGAAAGCCAACCAATTACAACTTTTTCGGACGACCTTCGACAAGTTCAACTTTGAAACTTGTTACATAAACTAACAATAAGAGTTTACCCTGGATATGAAGGCAACTCACAAACAATTGCTAGGATGAGTCATGGGACGTGGTTCCTGAAATAATTTTTCTCTAAACAATTCAGGACCAATTTCATTTTGGGGTTGATTTGATCAATTATACGTACTCAGGCTGCTGGAAGTAATTGTTCACGCTGAATTTCATCCTTGTTTTCAAAAAATACAATTTGCTGTTTTTTATCCATTTAAACAACTTACATTTCAATGGGATCACATTCCGTAGCACCTGCGGCCGGAAAATAGTGTAAATACAATGTAATTAACGAATATTTGATAATAGCGCAATCCACACATTAATAAGTTTTCACGCCACACCAGCTATTTCTAAGTACAATGGACGATTTAAATTATAGGTTCCATATCGCTAAAAGAAAGCCCCACTTAGTTTTTTTACTTTTGTTTACATGCTGCAGTGCAAACGATTTCAATTCGTTTGCATTTGCGTTGACGCTAGTAATGCCTTGTTTAGAGTGCCAATTTTTTGTCACTATCATTTTATTTCATTTCCAAAAAACGCGCCAATTTATAGTGTCATTTTCTTTCGTCAAATATTTCACTTTCCTTTCAACACAGTTTAAGGAATTGAATCTGCAAGTTAACTCTGAATGTAAATATTTTTATCATTCGAATGAAAACTTGAAAGCATGTTTTCAACAAGGTCAAGAAAACTGCTGAAGGTTTTGATTGCCTGGAAAATTAGGAAAAGAAGGATATGTAGAAAAAGGAGTCTTTATATTCGACCAATACTAAATAATAGGGTTATGCATGGAGAGATACATTTGGTCCGAGAATTAGCAGAAGATCCCTACTATCATCATCGGTATTTCAGGTAAGCGAAAAACAAAACTCTTTTTAACCAAATGTTATGTTACACAATTTCAATGAAATGAACATATTGTCATTCGTACATAAAACTGATGTAAATTGTATGAATTTCTTGTAGGATGAAACGTGAGTCCTTTGAAGAACTTTTGGACCTCATTGGTGAACGAATTGAGCACGGTCACAATCACAAAAGACCAATCAGTTTGCTGGAAAGATTGGCAATTACCTTAAGGTATACAATTTCCCCCGCAGTTCTGATTGCAGGCATAGATATGCTGTATCATGATGATAAGTATGTATTTATAAAATAGGAATATAATGTGAATTTCATCATTTTAGGTATTTAGCAACTGGAAATTCACAGCTATCGTGTGCATTTAACTTTCGTGTATCTCCTAGCAGTGTTTGTGCAATTATTAGGGAGGTAATGGAAGCTTTGTGTGATGCATTATCGGAGTACTTGACAGTACCAAATTCAGAAACATGGAATGATATTTTCAAGGGATTTTCACGAAAGTGGAATTTTCCAATGTGCTGCGGGGCTATTGATGGCAAACATGTTCGTATAAAGGCACCTCCTGCAACCGGATCACAGTATTTTAATTATAAGGGATACTTCTCAATAGTTCTTCTAGCGATTGTAGATGCAAATTGTAAATTTGTATTAATCGATGTTGGCTCTTCAGGATCTTGCTCTGACGGAGGCATCTTGAAACGATCTGCAATTGGGAAGAAGCTGGAAGAAGGTAACTACCCCTTTCCCAGGCCTCTACACAATGAGAATGCAGACTGTATCCGAAGCGTTATTATTGGAGATGACGGCTTCCCATTAAAACCGTATTTGATGAAACCCTATTCTGGACGATATGTGGACAAGGCAGCAGCAATTTTTAATTACCGATTATCAAGGGCTAGAATGGTGTCAGAAAACGCGTTTGGACTTTTAGTTGCTCGGTGGAGAATATTTTTGACCGCATAGAAGGATCACCTGAACTTGCAACGCTTATTGTAAGGACATCGGTATTGCTGCATAACTTTCTATTGACAAGAAATGATACTGGGGGGCTCACTACTGACGATTTTGTAAATGAAGAACGGATTTTTGGTAACTGGAGGGATACACTGTCCGAGGGATCATCTGCACTGAACTCCTTAACAAGTCAGGGTAGCAATAACTCTACCGTTGAAGCAATACAACTACGAGACCTGTTTAAAGACATTTTCAACTCCGTCGAAGGTGCGGTACCCTGGCAAGATACTCGAGCACTACGTGGTTTTGAATGATAAAAACAATAATGTACATTGTTTTGACCATACATAAACATGTGTAGTAAATTACTAATTGTGACACAAAGCTTAACTAATAATAGGCGTGACGATGCTGAAAAATATTTGTATTTTTTTCAAAATTGCTGACTTTTATTTATAGGACGAATCAAATTGTTCACCATATTTTTAAATAAGGTTCAAAAGGATTTAAAAACGCCAGTAAATAGATCTTTAAATTGACAACTATAAGCAAGAGACGCAACGGTAGAGAGCAACATCATTAAAAATAATTTTGAGGAGGAAAGAAGAATTCAGCCTTTTACACGGACCTTATTTTCATATTATTTAACAAAAATGAGATTGTAGCAAATTTCACAGGAATTAATTTGTAAATTATTATAAATATTAACTCCAGAAACTCTAGGATCTTGAAGAATTTAGAATTACTCCGTTTCTTTTTCTGCGTTGTAAATAACTTGGTGGATAAGAAACTGCACCTCAGAAGCCTTTTTCGAATCCATCTTTCTCAATTTAATGACAATTCCTGTTGCAAAAGCCTCAAATTCATCAACTGCTACTTGAGACTTCAGTACTTGAAGTAGCTCGTCCTCAAAATCTCGTTCCTTCCTTTTCTGCAAACTCAGTATTTTACATGACAGATTCATTACTTGTATTAATGGATGGCCAAACATGTTTATAAAATAAAAATTTATTAAATGTAAACTATGTTAACAATATGTATAGGAATATTAACCTTTTCATGACTGCGAGGTTTGGGTGGCAACAAACCTGGAGATTCGTTCGGAGATACTTGCGAACAAATGTTGGAAGATGCAGTTGATCTCTGTTGATCCGGAACATCAAAGGTCACTACAGTCAGGACTCCGTCTTCCGATGTTATGGTTTGCGTGACACGCGGAGTTGATTCTTCCTCAGTACCAAGATCGTCTTCATTGGAAAATGTTCTGAAACGCGAATTTTATTTTGAAATGTATTTCAGACAATAATGCGTTGTTGCTAGGTATAATTATATTTTATCCATATGTATATTTTTTAATACCGTTCGAGATACATTTTGTCATCAAATTCCTTCATCGACTCAGCCAATCTAAAGTAAGGTCTACTTCCTCCAGCTTGACCGGTTCTGCCTTTCAGTTTTCGCTTAAATGCCAAATACTGTACCCAAATATTGTTCCAAAGCTTTTCGCAGGATTCGGCTATACAAATATTTGCAATAATAATTTAAAACATGTATGTATGCAAACTACACAGTTGTATGCTGTTGTAAATATTTTTTAAAATATTAGAATGGGTATAGTAATGAAATTTATTTTACCAGAATCCACGAAGTCATTTTCACCTAATAGCTCGTAAATTTTCTTCCATGAATTAGCTCGAATGACTGCATCTGAATACCCTGTGTATGTTTTTACATACAATACAGGACGATCTTTTACCAGATCTACAAAACTCTGCTCAAGCTTTAGTTTTTGAGATCGTTTTCCAGCCATGTCGATGTTAAAAACACTCGAAGCCGCTATTTTCTTTAAAAAAGAACTTGAAAGAATCTCTGAAAAGTTGAACCAGTTCAACTTTCCAGAAAATGAATATAAAGTGAAACACTTCACTAAACGTTACACTCTAAATTCGCAAAGGAAGTGAAACAGCGAGGAAATTATAATGAAATGAAACGCGCGTGAATCACAAATGAAGTGAAACTACGAATGCGCGCGCAAGTGAAATAAAAATTAAATGCGAGGGAAGTGAAAAAAAAGTGACACTCTAAACAAGGCATAAGTCTTGATCCCGTCCGCAATAATGTGTTAACGTGCAAAGTGAAAAGTTGATTCAATATGAGAATCACTGTACATATTTATTGTCTCTGTTTTCATCTTCGGACTATCTACAACTAACTGCTAAACTTTGACAGCTAACTTTCTTTTAAATCGTTATAACTTTTCTACAAATAATTTAAACATTATTTGTGAAGAATTGGATTCAGTTTTGGTATAAATGGTTTCCAAGCATTACTTACAATTAGTACGTAAGTCTTATTGACGTTCACCGAGGGATGATTACCTTGTTGCATTAGTCATCCTTCTTTCACTTCTCTTAAAAATGTCATAACCAGTTTCCTTGTCGTAGCATCCCATGTTAAATTCATTATTTGAATTTATTTCTTGGGCTTGAGATATGTTGTTTCCTTAGGAAATGACCCCATTGTACTTCAAAATTCCTTCATGCTTCAACATGCTTTAGGTTTTATTCCTTCTCAAATTTGTTAACAACCCAGCTTCCAATACTACATTGTGTATTAACGTTATTTTTGATTAAAAATGTCACAGTATATGCAATTAGAAATGCACTGGCACACTCGTAATTGAAATCCTGGTGTTCATCAAAAATTGAGATAGAGACAGTGAAATGAAATATTTTTAAAATCCAGAAGCTTCCACGCCATCTTTTTATTGATGTTCTTGTAAGTCGTGCAAAACATAATATATAAATTTACTAATGGTGAAGGTTTCGTTGGAATTATTTCCTAATTTTGTCAAGAAAATTCGGTGGGTTGGATATATATGAAAAGCAAAAATGTACTTGCTAAAAATTCTAACATGTTATAATTTCTTCCACATTAAGCAAAGTCAGAATATATGTTGTGGTTTTTGAATTCAGTAAATAATTATTTCAGCAAAACGTTTTCTTTAAAGTCTAAAAATATTTCGAAAAGCTCCGATTGTTGCAAATTCGAAGAAACTTTATTTGAGTCTTTTATTCGGAATTTCCGTATCAACGTATCATGTAAACAATTACTACAATTGGCATCAAAAACATCAAACAAAAATTCTGCATGTATCTAAAAGGGAAGAAATTGATACACACATTGGCCACTTATTAAGCTCACACAGAATTTCAATTCGATCACGAGTGAGCATGTGGCGGGGGTTACCTGTAAATTTGGTTATTATGAAAGTATACACGCATGTAGACCATTTTGTTTCTAATCGAAATTTATTGCACTTAGATCATTTTGCCTCTTCACCGACGATTTGAAGCCATTCTACGGAAGATATGGCCAAAGTAAGCCATACCCTGAATTCCCAGAGCACTTTATGTCACCAGATATTTGTAGGAAAATATGATGCGCTTAAATGCCATACCCTTATTTTTTAGGGCCGAGATGAAACTAAGCAGTTCCAAAAATTACTTGAGCTAATTTTTATTTCACAAAGAATTTTGCCAATTTTTTAAAATAAATTCCTGAAAATGCGGCCGAAATAATTTTCCCATGCCTAGATACATAGATGGTCAATAGATGGTATTAAAAATTCCGAGGGATTTTGCAAATGTATTAGAATTTGTGCGCTGTTAAGAAAAATATTTTATACATTTCTCGATTCTTAAGACGTTTCGCCATGTTTTTGTAAATTACTTGATAGTTGGTGAAATATTTTTTTAAATTTGTGAGCATGTGACCAAAAAGATTTGTCATTTCCTGGGATGTTCAAAATATGTTACAAAATCCTAAATACGTGGCCAATTATATTTTAAATTCTTATGTAGTTGGCTAAAATGTCTTGACTATTTTTAGCAAGTTGTCTGTTTTGGTTTTTTTGATTCGCGGGAGTTGGCCATTTTGTCCCACGAGATAGTTGACCAAGTACGGATTTCTGAATTTTTTACTATTCACACTTTCTCCTTCAAATTTTAGGAGTAAAAATATTTTGCTCTATTGCCCTTTCAGAATTCCCTTCTAAGCAAAAAATACGTTTTAATATGTACAATACACCGGGAAGGAATATTACTGTAAATTCCGAAATACTAGAATATAGTAATTCTAACACAAATTTTCTGTGAAACCGTTAATCTTGGAGAATATTCTTTTAGTTAGCAAAATATTTTACCAGTTCCTAATTGCTATAACAAATTTTGCAGGAACGTTCAGGGAGTTCAAAAAATCAATCCCGTCAGCAATTATTCTTTCCTATATAAATAGCAAAATATATGTTAATAAGCAAGTCAGTAAAATAATTTCGTGAATTCCAAAATGCTAGATAAATTTTGTTTTTTCAAATCATAATTACTTGGTCAAGCAATTTTGCCAATTTGTAAATAATTTTACAAATAAAATTATTAATATTTGCAAAAGTTACTAGGTAACAGTTCTTCACACAACCCTATTCCTATTGCGCCCCGAGGAGGAGGAAACTACAAATATTGAAATGATCCCTACTCACTAATACTAAATAATATAAAAATACGAAATAATATTTCTTACGTGCTTTTCTACGTTCTTTCTTCTCTTCGTGATTAGTTTACTCACAATGCACAATATATATACACATCCAGTCTCTTAATTACAATTGGTAATTTGTATCATAAAATTTACAACAATTGAACTTTGAAGGTTTTGAACAAATTAAGTGCAAAGACAGCTCATAGATAAGTTATATGACCTCAAGGAGTTAATACAACCGTTTGATTAATTAAAATTAATTGGAAATCAAATTGTGTCGGAAGATTTATCACAAAATTAACATTGTGCTGTATAGGAATTTATCTCAAAAGTATACCAATTTACCCCAAAATTATCATTGCGTACTATAGGAATTTGCCACAAATTTAATATTGCACAGTGTAAGAATCGATCCTAAAATTGTGATGAAAAACAAGGTTGCTAAATTTTTCCCATAGGGGATATAATTTAGACACCGACCCCAAAAGGGCGAATCAAGGTTTTGTACAAAAAATCATCGCTACACGATAATTTGAGGCTTCGCGTAGGGTGGCGTCAGCTACCGCCGTCAAAATAGGATGAATTTTGATTTTTTTTAGAAATTTTTGATTTTTTTTTTGAAAAAACTATCTGACAGATTTCAGCCAAATACTGCCTTAATTTTGAAACAAATAATGTCCGTAAAATTTCATTGAAATCGGTTCAGTAGTTTTTGAGTAATCGTGCGAAAGGACAAACGGAAAGGCTATTTTACTAGGGGGCTGACGATACCCTAAAAAGGATTTTTCCAGCCAAAATTTATATTCGATTTGAAATTTGCAATGTTCGTTTTTTTGATCAATTAAAGTTTTTTAAAATGAGCCCCAACTAACCTCACGTAGCCCCAAGTGATGGCAACCACAACGTTTGACAATCACAAAAAAATATTTCCAATAAAAAAGCTGGTCTATTGTTTTGGACGTTCTGGTTGAGCTAGTTCATACCGGTCAATTCGAGGAATGTTAATAGCAGGACATGTCATCATTTGTGACTCATCATGACCAATAAACGATAATGAAAACACGTGGAGTTTTATCAGGAGAAAAACCTGGACCAGTTGACACTTAATTATACCCTCAATTACTACAACAGATTTCAAAAATCATGGGTTTCCAGTTGGTGGTGATTCTTTTACGTTTGTTCAATTTGTTTGCCTATTTTTACGTGCATATGTGGCTACTTTAAGTTATTTATTCCTATTATTTGATACCGATTAATTTGGTAGCCCTGTAAATTCGAATAATATTTTTCGATGTCGCTATAGTTTTCTGAATTACTGGGAATTATTTGCATTTATTTGTTAGAAGTCGATTATTTTGTCAATTATTTCGCGTAGTTGATAAAAGCGCTTTTTAATTCTTCAAAATAATATTTGTTGTTGACCAAACTTCAACAACTTTTTTCAATGAAAAGGTGGTCTCGAAAATGTTACCCGGTTCGTAGGAAAGTATGCATATTATTTTTTCAATTCTGTGGATCTGACTACATTAAACTTGAATACCTAGGAATGGACTTGCGACAGTTTCCTTGCAAAACATTTTCCTATTTCCTGTAGATTTGCCTTATTTGCTTGTCCATAATAACTTAGACTGAGAAATGCCCTCTGAAGTTCTAAAAATGAATGAGAAATTGACCAGATCATCTTGTAAATACCGTGGATTTCATTTCATTTCGTGGAAATCAGTGAGGTTTCCATATTAATCTGTATGTATCTCTACTCAGGAAAAATTCTTAATCCATAATCTATTAGCAATGAATTGTTGAATTTTCATTAATTACTTTATAAGACTGATGTTTTAGTCTAATGTTTTTCTCTCATTACTATTATAATGACAATAGTTACGTTGTTTGCACACTCTGTTTCAATTCCCTAATTGTTAGTAATTACATTAGGGACGAATGTTTTTTCGGGAAGGGGGTGTGTCACGAATATAGAATTAGATGATAAGTTCCTAAGGAACATAATTTAAATAATATTTAAGATTAGATATGGTAAATATACTCAAGGATCTATGATAACTCATATGTGATGAGTTGGAACTTGAGATTAGGAAAAGGGCGCCAAGCGTCCTGGAAGAGAGGAAAGAGAGAGGCAGTTGGATTTTGGGATTCGAGTTGGGATCTGGATCTCGAGTTGGATTTTGGGATTGAAGCTGTAGTCGTGATCTCTTTTTGAAATGATATATCTCCTACTGAAATATAAACGTAAATATTAATAAACTACCTTCCTGAGTAGATTCAAAAGTATAACACAACTCAATACACTATTACATTATTTCAACTCCTCATAAACAATCACCTAATCACTTCACATAAATATCCGTGTCACGTAGACAGTACCCCCTTACTTGTGAGTTACTTAATCATCTGATTTTAGGAGTTACGTGAAACGGCTCCTTTGGTTATAACATATATAGTTACATCAGTATAAATCCTAAGTATTATTCCTAGAATTTTAATTCAAGAATAACCATAAATCCATATATTTCACTATCAACTCTCAAAATATTAGAGATGATAACACGTAGTCTTCTACCTCGTATCAACAATAATCTATTGTCACGTGATTCAGGTTTCCCGCTCAATACGCGCAAGGAATAGAGCAACATGACAACGTTTAGCTATTACTTCCATACCTTATGGTGACATGAAAATATTCGTGTTATTGAGCTTGAGTTCATGTCTTCTGATTTTGTTAACATGAAAGTGTACATGAAATCAACTTCATGTTTTCAAGGTAACTTGCACATGACATAAGACATGACTTGAACAATCAAGTCTGATGTCAAGCATGTTTTAAATACACATGAATGGTCTGTGATTTGATAATCCGTTACATGAACATGAGTTGAGACATGAGTTACACATGAAACATTCATGTCTGAGTTGTACATGAGCGGAGGCCTACTAGCAGGTAAACACACCCTGCAGTAAAACTTGACTAGACTACATCTTTTTTTTTCAATTACGATTTTTTACAATTCTTGAACTACTTTATGAAGTTTCTTTCTTTGCTGCGATTGGATAAGTATTATTACGACACGTGAACACAGTTATTGAATGATTTTCTGGTTGTAACAACTCCTAAAAGGGAATTGTGTATCATTTTCGCTTCTTCTGGTGGTTGTAATTTTCAAGCCAATATTTCAAACTTATTTGTTGTGGTTAGTCACCTTATATTATAAAACAAATCTAGTTATTTAATACAAATAATGGAATGACAACGGAAAAATATTCCCGAAAAATTGTTTTACACATCATTCAAGCACAAATTTAAGCAATTCGTTGAAGGAATGAAAGAATGTTTCAAATATATCAGTGCACGCAGAATCCAAAATTGAGAAACTGTAAGAACTCCCAGTAAGTTAAAAGCAGGTTTAATTTAAGCCATCATCCTCTCTTCTAAGTTGAAAGAGTGGATAGTCTCCGTCTCCGTGATGGTAAGATTCAAATTTTCGCGCGCTTTTTTTATTGGCTGAGCCAGCAATAACTGGCTAAATAAATTATTAAAATTATTTTTTTTAAATTAAAAAAAATATTAAAGCGTTATACTGTTTTGCGCTTTTTCTTTTTTTTTGAATGAAAATATTAAAGGATGTTAAAAAGTCTTAATAACTCGAAATTATTTTTAAAAAACTTTTTTACATTTTTTGCCGATTTGAGATTCAAAAAGCGAGCTTTTTTTATTTGCTGAGCCAGCAATAGCTGACTAAATAAATTATGAAAATTATTCTAAAAAAATTAAGCATTATACAGTAGCAAGGGCGGCGACATTGCACGGGCAGCCGTCCACAACCAAGACGGCCCACTTACTCTTTCAAATTAGAAGAGAGAATCATTTAAAAAAATTTAAAGCAAAATTAAATGAAAAAATCGTTTTACCGTACATTAGTCTACACATTTACTAGGGTTGTGCAGCTAGCTATTGCATACAACTGTTATTTACTGTCTACCCTTTTTACATTTTCCTCGCTAAGCCAGCAATTTGCTGGCTGTGCAGTGCTCGTTGAAATCTAAACCGCAAGTAACTTACATTGTAAATAAAAACACCCATGCCAATGTTGATGGTACTTTTAGTTCCGTATATAGCTGGAAGACTTGACTAGACCCAGACTTGACTATATACTTCCATGAGGTACCTGGGGCCTATGGCTTGACTTGACTAGCTTGATAGGAAATCAAGGTGACTTAACCGGACTATGCCTAATATATACTGTGTTTGACTAGACTAGAATTGACTTGGAAGGGCTGGCGGGCAGCACTGGTAGAATTGAATCATTGTATAAAATCGTCGTTCTATTCAACTATGCTACATGCATAGTTGAATGCTTCGATAAGAGATTTTTTTTCATATATTAAACCCAAACTGATCCATAAACTTTGTTAATAATAACTAACATATACTAATAATATACTTAATATAACCTACATATATATATAACATATACTAATATAATATATTATAATAACTTAATAATAACCATAAACTCCATGCCACTGTATCTTGCAACTCTATAATGTAAATATAATCCTAGGGAGAATTTAAATGTGCCAATATGAAGCGGGCGATATCTAAACACACCGCTACGTATATAGTAAATTCACTGTATCGATTTAAAAATTAATTACGCCAAAGCGTCCGACTGACTAAAATCCATGGTTTTGTATATTTAATGTGTGCGTACCTATATCTCGTGTTGACATGTACATAATTTAAAATGTATTTTACCTGTGTCTGCGTAAGGACTTCAAACTTTTAAAAGTGACACATTATCTAATCTGTCAAGAACCCTTTGATTGAAGATAATATCGGGTCAATCATTTCACATCAGGAACTTTAAACATGGCATCCTTATTATTAAAGGGCACTTTCTGTCCGTTTATTTATTAATATAATTATAATGTACTCACACAACGCCCGAAAGGTGGCATGCCAAGCACTCCTTGTGATTAACGAGCACGAGCATTACCAATCCTTTTATTTAAAGCGATACTATTAAAATATGCCCGCACGATTTAGGTATACAACAAACCTCCACTATACAGGGCTTGTTTCGTAAACATTTAGCTTTTAATTTCTACACTCATACTACCACCTCTCTAAGTAATTGTCCCTGTGAAGCACAGGGCTTTTACTAGTGTCAAAAATATCTCCGACGGAGACACTATCCTTGGAACAAAGGTCCCGGTACAAACCTTCTATGCAAGTTGTTACAATATTTGCTGAGAGATGCCGTACAAATCGTTGATGTCCAATATCATACAATCACTTTTCTGTTACCCCCGGAACTATCACGGAAAACAATTTAGTTACAGAACATAATCGCCAGAAAAATAAATTGGACCGGGTTTGCACTCCAGCCAGCACGTGTCGTATGGGAACAATTGGATTATTTTTATGGCTTCCTTGTTTTATTTCAGCTGAATTTTTAATTCAATGCTCCGGTAACGAGAAAAATTTACATGTGTCAAACTACAGATACTTTAACTTGTGAAACTTCTAAATATACGCCTGCTAAATGTTAAAGCCACAAAGCAACCTTTAACGTGATGGGAAAATTGTTGACCGTAATTGAAATATTGGCTTCCAAATGATTGAAATAATTGTTTTATATTTCGTAAGGAACCGCCTAACCTCTAATGGGAAGCAATTATAATAATGAAACAAAATGGAAGTATTTAAGAGAGCTGGACAATTTTACAATTTATACGGTCTCAAGTAACAGGGATTGTCAAGCGAGACGCCTGAGACTTGAGAAACGTTATCAACGACGCTTAAACACTGGAGAAGATGCGTCCGACCTGGCACCGGATCTTACTTGGAATTACTGCGACCATAAAAATGTGTCATAATGCAGACTTACACAGTTTGCCTAATGTTTTGTTACATTTGTTGCATCTTTAAATTTTAAACTATTGGAATTTGGTGTCTGCTGAATGAATTATTTTTCTTTACTTTTTAAGTAATTATTCATATATCGTTGAATAATATAAGTAACCCAAGTCAGTATACAACTTGCTGCAACATAGCCAGATTTAAATGTTAATTACTACAAAATTTTAACTTGACTTCCAAACAATCAAATGCAAATGCACACTGTTTCACATTTTAGCACGTGTCGTCTGTTCGCATGTATTTAATAATAGTTCATTATTTTCGCCTGAAAATATTCGTACGTAAATATACTTAGACAGGCAAAAGTCTCGTTCCGCTTTTGTATATTCAACTATAGATTTATCATGCTACAGGCTATAGGTATTGCATTTCAATCATTATAGACGGACGGTCATTTGTGCAAAAGCTAAAGGTAGACGAACCCATACACTACTCAACTCTCATCCCAGGAAATAAATTAAAATAAAAGAATAAAATCCAAGTGTATATGCTCAACGTATGTCCTTCAAAATACTCTGAGCCATAAATGCTCGTAGCACTTAAAAATCTGGATATAGTTCCCTGGGAATCAGTACAAGTCTTGCAATTCAATCGATAAGTTCCATCTTCTGTTATTGCGATTTCGAATTCAATTTTACAACTAGATTGGATCAAGTGCCAGTACTCAGAATGTTAACCAAATTCTTTAATCTCTTTGGAATAGGTTTTTCTGGAGGACTTTTGATAGTACTCCTGGAACCTCTTCCAACGGATTGCCAAGCAAAAAAGTATGATTCCGACGATTTATCTTAAACGACTGAATTTGTTTTGACTGTTTGCTTAAATTAATCTAATGTTGTGTCCTCATTTCAAAATGATTTAATTTCTTTTTCTTCCGGTAGATTTTGTAAAGACGACTACAGCACTTACTTCAGTGACACTCGTAAATGCCACAGTGTTGGATCCAGATGGCCATGTGGGGAGCAGATGTTGGTAACGCTTCAACCGGGAACGGAAATGGGAATATGCGCATGCGAGAAATCTGGTCCGTGTTCACGACCCGGTGTTTATTGGCCGGCTGAGAATCGCTGCTACTCCATTTTTGAGAAGGTTAATTTTTTAGGGGGGAATTGAGATGAAATTCTTCTGAATCTTTGTGGCTTAATGAAGCACGCAGAAATCATTGAAGCCTAGCAGTGCTTCACGAAACAATCCCATTGAAAATAGCACCATAAAATTCTTTTGGAAAAAACCGTTTATTTTGAAGCCATCAAAATAGGAGATGTGAACAATAGAACTGAAATTGTATCATCGAAGTCTGTTTTGTATTTTCAGGGTCCGTGTCATAAGGGGCAATGGTTGGATCCTAACAAAAATAAGGGTTCAAAATGCACAGACATACCTTGCCCTAAAAGATACAGGGATGAACAATCCAAGCCAATTGAGTCTGCGTCAGAGTTTTTGTTTTCGTACCAAGACAAGTGCTACCTGGCCGGAGTCCTTAATAAGGGTCTATGCTCCAAAGACAAATTGGCAACCATCTTCGTAAACGATTTCGTATGTACATCCTCCCATTATGGATGTGGATACCATCTAGGTGGTAATTCTACTGTAATCCTTGTCCGAGTGGAACCCGGTTGGATCCTGATAGTAACAGATGCGAATAAGTTAGCCTACTATGAAGCGTCTACTTTTAAGGAATAGCCACACGATTCAGTCTTAATCTGGATCTATGCTAATGTTATCTACAAGTAAAATCTCAACGATTGTATTAATCAGACCTGGATAACCGAAAAAAAGTTTTCAGTTAGTTCGTCATACGTTATTGTATTTTTTTCCGTTATGGTTTTTGTTTACCGTTATTTGAAAAAACCGTTATCGGTTATAACGGTTTTCAAGCAAAATGAATTCGGTTAAATGGTTAATAACGGTATTCACCAAATTTTATTGAGCTGTTTTTAAATTTATTTGATTAAACTAATAACACAAGTATTATTCAAACATTTCAAAACCACGGAACTTCATAACATGTACCATTCAAAATCCGTTGGTTCGAAGGAACAAAACGGCGTTCAGTACCTCGTCCTTCATACTGCTTCGTCTTTCAGATAGAACAAATGCTAAGGCAGAAAACAGGCGTTCAACACTCACTTGAGTCCCAGGAACCCAAATAATTACTCTAGCTATAATTTATTATACCTCAATGAAGTCGGAGCAATACTGGCCCACTATTCGAATAGATCACACTTCACGCACTTTTTATTTTTTTCACTCGGAATTTTCTCATATAATGCCTTATATCATACAATATCTATGATCTAATATCATATAAACCTTCCAATAATGCTGTTCTACTGGAAACAGAAGCCGTATATGCAGATTCTGTTTTTGTCTTTATTCCTCAGAAATACTTCAAACGGGTCTTCCTTGTCCTTAGAAACATTAGCTGGTCGATAACTTGTTAATAAAGTGGAACTAACAATTAGCACTATTAGCAGAAATCGAAATATGCAGAAATTGGAAAACAATTATCCGAAGCAGATGTATGTTTGCATAAAACTAACAATACACAAGTCGAAATAAGCTTAAATTGAGTGAATCTGATAATAAGCAATTTATGTTTACTAGGTAAGTAATCAACGTACCGATATGTACATACATACTCATATAAAATACGTTTACAATTAGCCACGTATTCAAACGGCGTACGTTCACTTTGAGTTCAATCGACAGTTGGAAGTTCGAGTACTGGTTGCCTTTACAGTTGCGAAAAAACCTAAAATAACCGAATTTTTTCAGTTTCGGTTACGGTTATTACGAAAACACTTTTCTCCGTTTATCGTAAATATTTTTTTTTCGGTTTGATTTCAAAAACCGTTATTGCAATTTTTCCGTTAATAACGATATTCCATAACGTAATACCATAACGTTATCCAGGTCTGGTATTAACTACTTTTTTCTAAATTACTATTAGATTATAGAGAGCTAGTTGCATTAATATTCTCTTGAGAACTATTTCTCAGAATAATCCTGTGTGAGTACTCCAGTAATAATTATTGTAGGTATTTCAAAATTTTATTAAAATGTTACCTTTCCACCAATAATTTCACAATCCTGGACTTCCACTCAACCTAAAACTGACGGCTCCTGTGTCCCAAGTTTTGACTTGAACTAATCATCTGAAATGTCGATAATTTGTATCAAGCACAATCATTTGGATTTCTGATACCTTTTTCTATTGATATTCCTCCGTTTTTTTTGAATGTTGTAAGCTCATATGACCCAGGACAATGACAAAACCTTTACTGAAAAAAGAACGTCAAGCAGATGAAGTCCTGGAAGGAGGTTGGGCTTCGTAAAAGTATTGGAAACTATTTTGAAATGCGGGTAAGTTGACTTTTTTTTATGTACATCAATGGAATTACATGTCAGAATCCTATTATTAAATACTAACATTTATTATTGTATTGTGACTTTTTGTTCTCCAGCTTAGACTGGACATTTGTAATCTTGTATTTCCAGCATGATTGGACTTGATATTCAATTACGATGATCGTTTTTGTAATTAAACACGGTCGTTATTCTGACTTACATGGTAAACTCTGCGTAAAAAACTTGCCTTTATTTAATATCAGGGGTTCGGGTCAACTATTAGTAACATCCCGTTGAATCCCTGTGGTCGTGGTAATATCCCGATGGGAAATCTTGCTACATAGTTATGCATGAAACATCGTACATAAAAAGCAAACTTTTTCCTACATATTGTTCGGACGCTTTTTTATGCATAATAATTTCTGTTATATTTATGCATAGTAATTTCTGTTATATTTATGCGTAATAACTTCTGTTACGTTTATGCATGCCGATCTATATTACTGATATGCTGAAAATATTGTCTAATTATAATAATCTAGCGAGTAAATTATTTAGTGAAACAACTAATTAATTGCATTAGTCACCAAATCAAATTTTATTTTTCTACTAAAACCGTATTTATTGAGTAAAATAATACCGCAACAAGTACTTGAAATACAAATATTCATACAAAAATAATAATCAAGGTCAATTTACGTCCGCTTCCATATCTTGAGCAGCAACTCCAATTGAATCTTTGTAATTTACTTCCCGGATGTATTCTCCCAAGGATTTAGAGATCTTTCCACGAGTCATTATCCTTTCAAACTTAAGACCAGACTTTTTGCAATCTTCCTCTAGAACCGACATGCAGTAACCTGAATAAGTTAAATAATATCAAATACAATAAGATTCAACTGGCCAGGCTTTATGCTAATCAAACTCCAGGAAATAAAACCAAATTACTTACTTATAACGGCGTCTCGCTTGGAAGGATCCACGGATGGCTTTGCTGCTAGCAGTTTGTTTGCATTGCATTGCCGACCAAATAATGATTTCCCTGTCAATTCTGCATCCTGGAAGACTAAACGAAAGATATTGCGCCCTAGAACGGCTGGAGACGATGACAACAATCTCGCCCTCTCCAACAACACTGTGCTAACCGGTATTCCAACTCCAATTTCAATTGTTGTCTGTATTAAAACAAATATGCTCAATATGTACACGTGTAAATACGAACAAATACTAAGCTAAAAACCTTTCACGTATATTGCACTTGATATTGTCATTACCGTCTTATCTGCTTCGAATTTTCTAATTTTGCGGCGAAGAGATTTGCATTTTGCTAAAAAAGGAATCAATTTTGTAGAGCACTTACATTACTTAGATATTATTTTATTTGATAACAAGTTCATGCACATACATTTGTACTTCTCGTGTAATTCACGTTCCGCTGTAAGCTGCGATTCTAGGGTGTCAATTTTTTTATCAGCTTTTCTAAGCTTCTTCTCTAGCTTTCGAATCCGTCTCGGCTCCCTCTCAGTCACCATACTTGAAGATGGATCGCATTGCAACGTGCTGTTTGCATGTTCCAAGTCCACCTTCGCCGAGCTCCGCAATTGTATCTCTTCAATGACCTTTTCAATTCCAGATGCAACAGATCCCTTTTTCTGTCTTGCTGTTTTCTGGAAAATATTACGAAGCACGTGTATACAAATTCAACTAACACGTTACATAACAACGAAGGTAAATGAACTACTAAAGACTGAAATAACCTGAGCAGGTAATTTTTCGGAGCCTGATGCTGGCTCTGAATTAGCAGCATCGAATTCATGCTCGTATGATTTCATTCGCAAAGTGATTTCATTTTGGGTGGCACCTGTAATATAACAATTTCCATAAAATCTATCCGGTCCAAAAATTCATACTTATATCCGAATCCATTTAAAATGATATATTCTTTAAAGCTATATTTAAATAAAATATTACCTGCATGCAGAAGCTTTCCTTTATATACTTTTCGATTGAAGATAACCTCAAGGTTTTCCAAAGTTAGTAACTTTGCATCGGACTCTTTCCGTAGCACACCATCCACAATCTTTTGTCTTGAAATGCAAGAATGTTTATTTTCTCCATTCCACGACACCAGAAAATACGGTGAAAAACTCATAATTAGCCAACTATAATGTAAAAAGTTATGGCCTACTCAGTTGACACTTGGTACATAACTTCACGCATTGCTGTGGAAGTTAAAATCATGGCGACTTGGAGGAATATTTGAATCCTAACGACATTTTGCATGCCATTCAACACTGCTGGGCAGACTGGGATGAGGAGCAAGTGCACTCGCACTCAGAAATTCATATAAAAGTTTTAGTAGGAACTGTATCATACACATCGGTGAGTTTAAAAGACAATCAATTTCAAAATGTGCTGAGAATGTATTGATGCCCGACTAGGGTATGTCGATTGAAAATGCCCTGCAGTATTTGCCCGCCCAGCTGAAAATGCCCAAAATGCCTGCCCACGTGCCCAAAAACTGGGCATGTGGGTAGCTTTCGAAAATGCCCTGATTTTGGGCATTTTGGGCAGGCAAGTTGGGCATTTTGGGCATTTTCATGGCACCAAAATTGGGAAAGTCGAATTCGAAGTAAAAATCTGATGGTTTTGGATCAGTCAAAATTTAAATGGATTATATAGCTGAATTTTATACTCATTTCATTCCACATCACTATTGTCTGCAGTTTGCAACGATCAGCCAAAAATGGCTCGAGTAGAAACCAATATACATACATCCTCCTTACGGGTCCCCCAAATATTGTTGTTTGTAGTTTTATAGTGTATAAAGCAATTACCGTGTGGGTTCAAAGTTTAACCGAAAAGACATTTCTGGTCACAGTAATATACATACATGCATATGGGTATGTGAATATTTCCAGGATGGTGGAAGGTCATTTTACATCGTCTGCAGTTTGGAAAAATAATTCCTAGAATATTTTAATTTATAGCCGTATCGTGTACTGTACAGGTGTTTCACAAATTGTAATGTTCAATATGACCTATGGTATCCAAACGCATTTCATTACCGGTTGAATTAACTTCGTCAAAATAATGACATACAGAATAAAATTTTCAAGATAATTTTGAACACTTTTTCTCCAAAATTACAAAGAAACTTTCAAATTCATTGTCAAATTGTATAGATTGTTCTATTATATTCCACGATTCTGCCCAAAATGTCCAATTTGTCCTCGATGAAAATGCCCAAAATGCCCTTGCCCAATATGACCTATTATGGCGCCCTCGCCCTGAAATGAAAATGCCCTGGCATTTTGGGCGGGCGAGTTGCCCAAAATGCCGGGCATTTTCAAAGCGACATACCCTATGCCGGACATGTGTTTAATGAAAATAATAAATAACACGTGGAAATGAAAATTCTTAATCTCCAGCAATATCTTCTAAGGATAGTCCAAACTGTAGAAATTGGAATAAATTTGAAGATACGATTTGTAATCATAAGTTTCAATCAAGAATTTAAAAGATGGGTTGAAAACATTTTTAATTTCTTCTTCAAGTAATGTAATCAAGAAGTCCGACTTATGAAAAGACGGTAAAAAAATTGACACACAGTCATTCAGAGTTCAAATAATCTATATACATTTTCCAGTGCAATATGAATAAATTTTTGAGTGCAATATTACGCAAATTTTGAAATAACGGTCATTGTAAACACACGACGCGTAAAAGGGCTGGATATATATGCCCACCTTTGTATTTGAAGCAGCATCCAATTCTTCACATCGAGAATTCTAAGATGATTCTGATACTGTGTCACAAAACTGATGCCAATTTGAAGTCATTTTAGCATATAAAATGAGTAGACGTAAATACAAGTCATATTTAAATGACCCATTTATAGGTACAAGAGGTGGCGAAATTCCCAGGCAAACACGATTTAGCATAAAGGTGCAGCATCATAAATGCAATAACTATATTACTACTTCTACATGTTATTGTATGAATGGTTGTTTGTGTTATTTTTAACCGGGTCTAATTTTGTAGAAGCGAAGAGAACAAAATGTGAATGATCTTGAGCCAAGTGAGGTGACAAGACTAGCTTCTGATTTAATTCCGACTACAGTTTCTCATTCTGATGTTACAAATGACATCATTGGTTTTGATGTAAGTACTGCTGTATGTAATATATGGGTATATAATAAAAGTAAATCTACATTCTATAACATATATATAATGTCTATATAATATAAATAATATGATTGAACTATATTTGCTTCATTAGATCAATTAATAATGCAATTTCGGAAGTCAAAGTCCAGTTATTTCTATGAACAATTCTAGGTTGGATCTGAATTATCTACTCATAATGTAATCAACGAATCTTCCGATGATGAAGATTCTCAGCATTTTTCAAATTCTTGCAGTGAGTACTCCGACGACGACGTTTCACAATCTGACACGAGTCAAAGTGATAGCGAATACAACTGTGAGGTAAAACTTTAGTAGGATTAAAGTGTATTCAAAAATGTTGTCCCATATCTAGTATGTAGTAAACTTGTGGTAAAGTGTTGGAATTATTTTACAACTGTGTAACAAATCTTTTACGTAGGGCGATGATTTGATCAACCCCAATATTTCATGCAGAGAAGGGTGCCTGCTAGTGTTTGCATACATACTCAAGCATAAACTTTCAAGAGATGGGATACAAGACCTTCTGGATTTGATCAAATTTTTTATTCCAAATTCTGCAGAATTTCCTGGGTCACATTACTTGCTTAAGAAAAAGTTACAAGTACGGTACGGTTCTGTAAAACATCATTATTATTGTAAAATATGTGAATGTCTTATCCCCCAAAACACCAACGTGTGCGTAAGTTGTGATTATACTGTATCAACTAACTTCTTCTTCACCTTTGATGTCGAACAATCTCTTAAAGATATTTTCAAACTCCAGGAAGTTCAAAATGACTTTATGAAAAATATTGCTAAAAGAAACCAGAGACGTCAAGAAGAACTAGCTTACTATGAAGATATTTATGATGGAAACATGTACAAGAGCTTGGGCTTAGAAAACCACGATTTAACTGCAACGACAAATACTGACGGTGTGCCTTGTTATAAATCGTCAACATTTTCAATTTGGCCATTTCTGGTGTCTTTGAATGAATTGAGTTACCCATTGCGAAGAAAGAATACATTTGTAGCAGCCTTATGGTTTGGAAAATCCAAACCAATATTCAAAACCTTTTTGACACCAATAGTTGAACAATTTAACGCGATTTCGCAAAAAGGTTTTACCTGGACGCTCCAAAAGAACCCTATCAAAACTCATGTTGCTTTTCCTATTTTGGCAGCTGATTCTGTGGCGAGGTGTGCGCTGCAAGGGCTAAACCAATTTAATGGTATGTATGGTTGTCCATGGTGTTTAGCAAAGGGTGAAACTATTTGGCTGACCGAAACGTCTCACAAGTGGATTTATCGAGACCACGATGCAACACAACGGAATAAGGATGAGTTTTTAAAGGATTTAAAAATTCTAGGGCAACGGCTGAAGCAAAATGATACTTTGAAAAGTTACCACGGAATTAAACTTGCCAGCCCGTTGCTTCTTTTGGAACATTTCGATAGTGTTTGGGGATTCGTGTTTGATTACATGCATACTGTCAATCTGGGAGTCGCTAGGACTTTAACTAATTCATGGCTGGATTCAAAATATCATGAAAAACCATTTTATATTGGAAATAAAATTCAGATTTTGAACACCCGGTTAAAAGAATGGCGTACACCATGCAGTTCAGAAAGAACAATTCGAGGTTTGGATGAGCGCAAACACTGGAAGTCAAGTGAATGGAGATGCTGGGTATTTATTTCCCCGATTATACTCAAAGATATTCTACCTTCCCAGTAGTATCTCCATTTTGTTAGATTTGTTCAGGCGGTCCACATATTATGTAGCAAACGTGTTTTTGTTTTGGATTTGCCATTAGCAGAAAAGTTGTTAGGTGATTTTGTGTTGGCAGTTGAAAACTTATATGGTATATCTTTTTGTACATTCAATCTTCATATTTTAACGCATGCTACGCAATGTGTTAAGAATTGGGGACCGCTGTGGAACTACTCCCTTTTTCACTTCGAAAATTTTAATGGGATTTTGCTGAAATACTTTAAAGCGGCTTCCAAAATCGAAATTCAGATCAGCAAGAAAATTGTCGAAAACTCCCATGCATTGACATTAGGGACAAGTGTTTTTAAAAATATGCACGCACTACAATTTTACGAAGAGCTTATTCATAAGCATCGAGGTTTGGTGAAATTTCATACATTTTCTGGCAACTGCATTCTCCTTGGTGCGTCAAAACTGTACGCTTTAAATGATGACGAAATCAAACTAATAAAACAACTACACAATTCGCGTCAAATCATATCATGCAAAAGTTACAAAAGAGGTTTCGTGAACGGGCTACATATCAATACGCAATCAGGTATTACTTCAAAGAAATGTGCGTGTATTGTTAGGAGTAGATCAAAATTGTACCTCATTTGGTCTATCTTACTTGTGAATAGCGACTCCTCCAACGGTTGCTATTTGGTTTGTAGTAAATTAAAATCTATCCCAATAGTTAAAGCGTATTCTGCTTTTAATGTTCGACTAGAAAATACAGTGAAAATAATTGCCGCTAGTAGCATTCAAGATTGTTCCTTTTATTGTGGAGTTAAAGAGGGGAGAACAATCGAACAAATTGTGTACATACCGAATAGTATTGAGCAAGAATAAATTAAACATTTAAAAATTATTATAGTAATGATTAATATTTCTGCATATTATTCCTGCATAACCGCATGTGCATACTCTTTGATGTCAAGTCCGATAATAATTATGCACGTAGCAATCCGCCAGGCGAAAACATGTACATAATTATGCATAACATTTCCCATCGGGATATATGTGCGTTGAAAATTGAAAATTAAATGAGCTAAACAATTTTGAGCTGAAAATGATTTAATATTTTTATAAGATATTACAAAACATATAATGCTAATATTACTCCCACGGTGAGATAAGCAAACTTGTAACAAATGTCAGATCAGGGAACTAAATGTAATTTAACAGTATAGATGCAAATTACCAAGTAACAACCACCATATTATTTCCACCATTTTGAAAGGAAGGGACTATGACATCTGAAACTATAAACAGTTACTGATCACCACTTTTAGGACCAATAATAAAATTGTAGTTCATTTTGGATGCAAAATTACAGTGGGAAAAGTAGCATATTTGAAGGTTAAATTGAGCTGAGGCATAACTGGCTATGACAAACTGTCATGCGTTTGCTCTTTTTGAAAACGTTTGGCGTAGTTGCCATAAAGATTCCTCTGGTCTTGACATTTTAGCTGGATTAGCTGATGTATGTAACGAAAATCTATGACGTCAATAAAAGTTAAAAGCCAGTTTTAAAATATTTGAGAAATCCAAATGACTCGACTGATACTTGGTTACTCTGTAATTTGGAAGACAAGACAGTCTTAAAATAATGATTCCCAACGTAATTCTTAATATTTACTCGAGCAAACGAAGTTGCTGATTGTTTCCACACTGTCTCTCTACTTCGCAATTATTTCATAGGACAAATATCTGCACGACAGGGAATTGGACCAAATTATTTTACTATAAACAAATATTCCTATAAATGATGGTACAACAAACATCAAATAGCGGGACTTTATGGACTGGCCAGTGCCAGAGGCATTCAAGGAAAATATTTGATTCTTTGTTTCAAAATAAATTCTTTTCGCTAGCAAGCGTGTTTCGTGTTTTTGCTGGAATACCCCAATAAGTATAATTATTTTATTTCGGTGATCATTGAAATAGCCGTTTCAAAATCATTGCTGCGGACAATTTCAAGTAATACTTGAGTTTTCAAGTCCAGTTCAAGTTTGGGTCAAGTTCAAGTAGGCCAAGGTTTTTACTTTAATCATTCGGGTCAATTTCAAGTACGTACCCGGCTTGACCATGGCATTCTATGACAAGTCAGGTTCAAGTGCAAGTAAGACAAATTTACTTGAACCCTAAGTCAGGATCAGGGTCAAGTAAGGGAAATAAAAAACATGAACTTGAGATTTCATGGTCAAGTTCAAGTAATTTTAGATTGCGCATGCCATAAAGGACGGAAGCAATTCCAAAATCACAATCCAATTTCTTGTCATGTTCAGGGTATTTTGTTTGCGTATGTCATAATAGTCATAAATCAAAGAACAAAATTCAAAACCAGAGTCGGTTTTATGAAGGTTTTGTTTAACTGACGTTATTAGTTGTTGCCGTAACCTCTCCATTATATGAAAGAATCATCTCGATAATTCGTGTAATTACTTAGAATTATTAGTTTCAACTTTGGTAAATAATTTTCAATATAAAATGAGCTTGGATTTATTAAATATGAAGTTAAGAATACTGGGAATGCTCAAATAGGTATATGTATACATACATATATGAACATTAAATAAAACTTGACGCCATATAATACTTGTCAGATATATAGTGAAGGTCCATTATAAGAGACCAGCTTATAAGGAATGTATCAATATGCGGGAAGAATTTGTGTGACCTCAACTTTCATTTACACAGTTAGACGTTTCTTGTAAAGAAAATTCCTTTACAAATTCTAATATCCTTTATACCTAACTTTTACTGTATTCAGTATACGCTAAAGGATGTCTTCGAATGGTCTTAAATAAAAAGTAGTACTAAATGGTTTTCTGAATGCGTCTTGGTTTTCAGTCCGACGGAAATAGTTTGCAGACGTATGCTAAAAAAAATTGTGGACAGATTTTATTTCTTGTTATACGTAACTTGAATTATCAAGTTCAAGTCACGTTCAAGTCATGGTCAAGTCAAGTTTGGAACTGTAACTACTTGATCAAGTTCGGGTCTTAGAAAATTTACTTGATTACTTAAACTTGACAAGTCAAGTAATTACAGGATCGCGAGTTATCAAGTTCAGGTTGTGTTTTGAAAATTACTTGAAGTTTCATGGTCAACTCAAGTTCATGGTCAAGTTATTTAATTACTTGACCTGATCGCAGCACTGTTCAAAAGTACAGGTTTACTAGAAACCATTTTTAAAGTATTTTCAAATACGTTATTCTGGTAATAACAACTTGTGTACTATAATACAGCCATAATTTAAAATTTTTGCAAATAGTAGAACACTTTTACTCAAATTCATGCTTGCATATAAATATAAATCATTTCCAAAAAACTTCTCAGCTCAGTTATGGGGAATAATGTAATATTTTTCATCCTTATACTGAAATAAAGGAAGGCAAATGTTTTAAGAAACATTGTACAATAGAATTCTGTGCAGGATGTTTGCACTTGTGTTGATAAAAAAGTGGAGTGTGATGGTGTGTAAGGGAAATTTCTGAAAATCACAAAATGCTGGTCTTTCCAGGTAATGCTATTTACTTGAACCCTGAATTAAATTTTGCATATTTCTTTCCCCAGTGACCAGAAAAATGGACTCGATAATGCCATTTATCGAAATGGTATGGACGTAATTGGAACAATGACGGGATATTACAAATACTATACGTGAAGACACATTGGACCATATACTAACAGTAACCTCACTAGTGCTATCGCATTCTCGAACAAGAACAACATTTATAGAGTCCGAGTAATTTTCTTGAAAGCAGTCTGCAATAATTTAAAATGCTTTCACTTTCTCAAATCATCGATTTAAGAGGATTACTGGACTTTGGGATGCGTTTGAAAATGCATCCTTTCAGTTGGAACTCTGACAAAAATATCTCTGTTCGAAAAATGTCCATCAGTTCAGGGGTCGTATACATTGGCCATGTGATATTGTTTTGGTTGAGCAACCTGAACCGCTTATGGGGCTTAAGTCAAAAGGGTTTGCTTGTATGGGATGTTAGCACAGCAGATTTGGTACTTCACACGACATTTAGTATCGCTTATCTTTCATCTGCAGTAACAATTACGGCTGGCTGGTTATTACGTGAAGAGATCATCTTCTTCACGAATGAATTCTTCGAATTGGTGCGGAGTTTGGGCAAGGAACTGTCGTTGCTGAAAACATTCAATTTAGATGGGGTAACTAACACGAAAATAATATGCGTTCATATTTTACATCGTTCTAGAAAAATCTTTGCTAACTGAAAAAGAGTCCCGTGCAAGAATCCACTGCTTTCTTTTGGTGGCCAGATACTACGTTTACTACACAGCCTTTATGTGTATCTTATTGGTGATGATGTTTCTTGTGGACAGTGACAACAGTCGTTTCACCTGTCAAGAATTGCGATGGTTCAAACTAAACAGTATACTCAGGATCGGATTATACTCACTGTATGAATTACAACAATACTTGATTGTATTATCCATGATTGGACTCTACTGGTTACTGCTGTTTGCCACTTGCAGCCTCTTCACTGATGTTTGGCTCAAATCATTCAGGTTTTTTAAAACTCTTAATTCTAAATTTCTAACTCTAATTTTAACTAATTTCAAAGATTAAAAAGCATAGTGAAAAGGATGTGCATTTTATGTTGCCAATGAATAATGTTTTGTGAATTGTAGACATTTTACTCCGGTCAACAAAAGTGAGGAGCAAGAAGCCATGTTGAGGACGTACATCAGGTTCCTGATTATGAATGACATTTATAACGGTTGCTTTGCGAATATTTCAATGCCCTGCTTTCTGGCAATTATTAATGGAAATCATATTTTAGTTATTTACGTCGTCATCAACCATCACACACACTTGGACGTATTTTCCTTTGCGTTTTTTGCATCCTGGTGCTTAATTTTCGCAATGCTGGAGTCTGTCGTATATACAATCCAAGGCCAGATTTACGATAAGTCTGCTGACTTTATTCGCCGCTGTCAAATATGTAATGGGAAGGTACTTAGAAAAAGGGTAGCGGCACTACGCCCTCTGGGGATTAACGTTGCTGGAGTGTACGTTATGAACCGTATCACATTTCTAGATGCTGTATTTATTGTCTCGTGCTGCACACTAAATTTGATTTTACTGTTTCCTTGAGATAAATTGATAATTCAAATATAAACAAATGGTCATCGGTTTGCAATACCCAGGAAACACAGCGTCGCGGTACAGCGCTAGTACAACACTGATTGTGAGTTTTATTCCTGGCTAGTCGTTCATTTTGTCAGCCAGGGCTCTACCGGGGCGCTGCCGCAAAATTATATTTGGTGCAGTTTTGGCCCGGTTCTGGCTTTCGTAAGATTATCCAGCGCCATGTTGGCACCAGTTAATAGTTGTAGAATGTGCTCCGATTAAATGCTACATATAATTAGTTACGCTAAGCGTTAATTTCAGAATTTCGTATTGATTAATAATTTTATTAAATCATCTTAATGCGCTATAGAACTACAATATTACAGACATATGTATTATATAGTTAGTGTCAGCGGCATGACTAAGTAAGTAATATTTTTGCATGCAATGCATATACACTTTTTAAAAATTGACTGCAGTGGAATGTTTACTTCCGACTGCAATAACTTACATTCATAATTACATAAAATTTCACTCATAATGGGATAATCATTTAACCTTTTTCTAATTGAGAAAAGTTTGCAGCGTATTGATTCCATGTCAGCACTAGCTTATTCTGTAATTTAAATTCCAATTGAAAACAATTACATGACGACATTTAAATTTAAACATTTTCAAACCTCTAATTCGTTTATCAGGGTTAACAATAATATTCCTTGCTGCATTTTCCATTTCTGACAATCCGTGAACACCCTGAACTAAGGGATTGTTTTTACTGAATGAACCATTTAATAGTCTGCATAAAGTTTTCAAAGCCAAAGGCACTGAAATTTTCTGGATTCCCGAAATTTTCTCCATCGGCAGCTTATAGGTATAATAGGCTTAATAGCTAACAAATTCTTTACCATATAGTTTTGCATAATCTGTAAAAAAATCGTAAAAGATTATTTCTAAGTTCATTTAAATTGTCGTGTGTCGCAGCTGCAAATAATATGAATGTACCTACACTTAAGAGCAGGAAATGCTCGTACAATTCTCGAGGTAAATTATTTTTAAAGCAAATCGGACCAGTGTATAACAGAATAGTTCTAAATTCGGTTGCTTTGAAATGTTGAACCTCTGCAATTAGAAATGGTACTTGAGCTAAGGATTAAGTACCCCAAGTAATGTCCACATCTGACCATTATTGCTTATGGATCCGGGAACTCCATCATTCCCTATTGAAACAGTGAGTAAAAATAATGCATCCATATTTTCTATTGACATATGGAAAGTATTTGTAGACTAAACTAATTTAAATTTAAGCCGCTTTTGAACCCAATTTTCTAATCCGAAGTAAAAATACTCACCACCTGCAATTGTTTTTGTTAAAATTCAGAATTGACACTTGCAGTCCTCACAGTGATTTGATTCCTCGGACAATCTCAGCTTTGAATGCATTTGAAATTCTACATATTTTACAACTGGCATGCATACATTGAAAATTAGCAAATAAGGAATTGTATTACCCCGAATTCCCAATTTCGGTCCTGACTACGTGAGTGACATTTTCAAATTTAATCATTATAATTTCAGAGAATCGACCCAGTAGCGACAACGGTGAAAATTATAAGCAAAGATTGTTGATTTGAATTGGAGTAGACAATAGAAAACCGGACACATTTTGCTGATGGATTTATACAAAAAATGATACGGCAAAAAATGAGTCATAGTGTAAATGCAAAATGGGAAGAACATGATGAGTATAATTCCTCCAATGATTAAAAATATGTCGGGGGAACCTGGACATTATTTTTACATACTGATACGAATTAAAAATTTACGAGGAATGCTTCAAACTTCTTTAAATTTTTTTCATAGAGTCATACTGTGAAAATCTCCCGTTTATTGAAAAACATTAAACGCACAAAATTGGGTGAAGGCAGAAGATTTAAGTAAGACCAGTAATTCTGATACTGCTTTACGTTGTTTCAAAGGAAATGAATTTAAAATGGCCAGGTACATTTAGGAATTCCACGTCAGCAGTAATTTGTTCTCAAAATATCTTAAATTAATTTATAAACAAAACGCCCATAATTGTTTTAGATAGATATTAGCATTAAGATACCGCTCAGAAGGGAATGAATTGAGAAAAACAAAGAAGTCCAGTAAAATGCCACTAAAGCACTAGCTGTAACATCGATTTGTTCAACTATTTCAACCATGCTATTCCATTACCTAATGTGTGTGTAAAGTTCTTGAGGGCGTCGAGCGAAAAGAAATGATAAATGGGTAGATATTCCAAATTATATCTTGTTTAAAACCCTTGTGGTAAATTATTATCGTTTTTATCTAATTCCAAGGGCAAAAGGCTACAGATTGACATAAATGTGAAAGTTATTAGGTTAAATCGGATATCGTACTTCGCTAGCATTTCATAAAAACTTGTAGGACTGAATTTAAACACTAAGCCAAAGATAATTGATTTAAGTTGCAACAAAATGGATACCCATCAAGCCCCATTTCGCGAAGATTATAAAGAATGCACCTGAAATTCAAAACACCTAACCTACAGAACACAACGAATCTCACCTTTTAATCTAATTTACCCACAAGAAATGATGAGTCTCTAATAAAAACCGACTTTTAGCTTGAAATTCAAATAGAAGAAAGAGTCGGAGAATCCAAAGAAGGCGTCAAATGGGTTCCGATTCCATTTCTATTCCGCTCAACAAAATAAAACGAAACCCATGTCATTTATAGAATCCCATGTAATTTCTGTGACAAGATTTATTACGGTGAAAATTATCGTCCTTAGCACACGACGTAAAGAACATATAAACAATGCATGTTTAAAAACCCGTGAAAAATCAGAAGTTGTTGGACACATTTTCAACAGTAAACATTCCATCGGATAAGACAATGCCATATCAGTTATAAAACAACCAAATTAATTTAGAGAAAAATTTGGGAACGTTTAATAATCCAACAACCCAAAAATAATCTGATGAACGTCAAAGATGAGCTTTCATTAGACGTTGCATGGAAATTATAACTACTTTATAAAACAATATTTATTCCTCGAAAAATCTGTTGATTGTATTTTTCTTCATTGTGCAAATTATCTCGCTTTTGCTTGTTAGTGCCTGAAGATGACAGTCTGTTAGATGTCGAAGGCTTGAATATAATTTAGCTTGTTTTAATAAAGTTAACCACGTAAGCAAAAGAATGGAGTCAATTATAATTAATTTAAAGCTTTACATGTGGGTTATTTAAGAATATTTATACTCGACTAGTTTTTTGTAAAATGTATGGCTCTGCGTACTCCTTTGCTGTCGAATGAGCTCCTCAGGTATATCATTCGGAGTTTGTTTCCTTTCGGATCTGGCAGTTCCTTGAAAGCCAATCTCATGGTTGTGTAACAATTATTCGGATCCTCAACCTTCCTTTCATCGTCTAGATCCTGTACATCGGCGACTGAGCTCAGAAAAGTCAGAAAGTTGCTCTGGGTCATGAGGACATCATTTTAAATACCACACATGACTTTCAATACAGGGTTTGACTCTATTTCATCTGGCACCTAATCCACAATTATTTCTTTTCGCAATTCCAATGGATCCATAACATAATTAAATCTCAAATTTCTGTTGAAATGATTTAACATGACGGCGTTATTCCCTTTATTAGCTTGAACATAATCAATTGATCTGTCTGTTTCTTTATTATCTAAAAGTCACGAGTATTTATAACAATTTTTTAGTCTAAGTTTACAATACATTATACAAGCATCAAAATAAAGTTCAATTTTTAGAGAAAGTTTCATCAGTCAGAAATATGCAAGGCTTAAATCCATAAACTAACTTGAGTTGTAACTCCGGATGAATCGCCTTGTACTAACGTGATTCCAGACAAGCATGCTTATAAAAATATGACCTACATTGCTTTGGGATTGGTGGGGCAAAATACAAGCCTACTTGTCTTGACAGCCCAATGGGTCACCTATGAAATATATACACACCTAATATAAACACTAGAACAGAATATACATCGATAGATACATAGCTAGTAATTAAAGTATTCCCTACACTGAAGGCTGTCACCTGATCGGATAACCCGCGGATATCCGCAGATCGAATATCCGAAATTACAGGTCGGATACAGTGCTCATCCGATTCTAATAAAATCCGATCGGATCGGATACGTATCCCTTATCCAGTTGTCTGATCGAATCGGATTTGGAAACGGCTTTATCCGATCGGTTCGGATCACAAATAATGAATATCGGATAATCCCACGGATATCCGAAAATCAAACTTTTAGCGCGTTCGAGTGACCAGTAAGAACTAATTGTGCAACAGCAATTTGTTGAAAGAGCAGTTGAAATTGAAAACACTCTCAAGACAATGTAATCGGAATACAATCATTTGAGTTAAGCCACCTTGGCCAAACTCCCTAGGAGCAGAAGTGTCAACCCCCCTGGTTGGCACCGGAATTGTGCTCAACTTTACAATTCGCATCATAAATCTTGTTTGAAATTTAAATTGTGTTCAAGCGCAAATTTGTATTTCATTGGTAGAGTTTATAGAGTTTCCACTTTATCAAATATTTGGAAATAACTTCGGTGTGATTTTAACACATATCAACGCGTTACACCCTATTTTGACTTCAAGCCGAGTATATCCAAAAATTTCGGATGGAGTTCGGATCGGATATTTGATTTATACGGCCTTAGCTACACATATCGTAGTCAAAATATTGTTCCTTAAAACTGGTTTTATTATCGGTTTAGCTTCAAATAATTACGAAATTTTAACCGACAAAAGTACTGCTAGTTATGGCATGCCATTTTCATTCCAGTACTATTAATACAAAACCAGGATGAATGAGAAAATCCATATTACGATTTCCGGGATGTGTGTCGTCCATATCTCGGCAAAACTTTCGAACTCGAACTCGCACTCAGGTAAACGTGTGCAAGATATCTAAGCCTCGAACTCACTGAGGCACTGAACTCTATGTAATTCTTTGCCTCGAACTCGAACTCGGAGGCTCGTTTATTACCCTTTGGAACTCAGCCTCGAACTCACCTAAGCCTCAATTTCCAGTTTCGTGAAGCAAGTATACTGCCATTTAAATACATCAATTCAGTTAATCAAATAATAAACTCTTCGAAATAATAATAAGAACGGAAGTAAAATATTATACTTTATTATCTACAAAAATCAAACGAACATTAGTGCTTTAAGTTTTTTAGGGTGGCGTCAGCACCTAGTAAAATAGCCATGTCCGTACGTCCGTACGTCCATGTGTCTTTTCGCACGATTACGCAAAACCCGCTGGTTCGATTTCAATGAAATGTTTTGTGGACATTACTAGTCTCAAAAGTAAGGCTCAGTTCGTAGTTGGTTGGAATCGGCCGGAAAGTTTTTGAGAATCTTTTTTTGAAATTTCGGACTTCAAGTCAAATGACAATTATCTCCAAAACTACTAAATGTATTTCAATGAATTTTTTTTGTGAATATTGCTTATGTCAGTGCCTGTCATGGGAACGGGTCACACCCGGGTGTTTGGGTGCAGGAACGGGAACGGGTATCATATGGGTGCAAAATGTTTTCACCCAAAAGTGTGGGTACAGGTTTGGGAACTAACCTTTCCCATTATAGTATGTGGGAACAGGAACCCATATGGGAACGGGTGCAATACATGCTGAATGGGATCTGTGCCCAACGGGAACGGGAACGGTATGCTCAAAAACCCGTTTCTGCTCATGCGTACCCGTGTACAGAGCAATCTTGCGAGCGTTACGATAATTACATGATTGATTTGTTTTGGTGTGGTGTGACCGACTATTTTTGTGTCGTTGCTGTAGTTTAGAGGCAAACTTGTTGTTTGAACAGATCATCCCACGTCGAATGATGAAATGTGACAATAAAAATTAATTATATGCGTTGTGTTGTGCTTAGCAGTTGTAAGGTGACTTAAAAATTACAAAATTAATTACCTATAAGTAAAATGAAATATAACAAATAGAATGAGTGAAATTGTGTGTATCCATTGTTAGCAAAAATTGAAACAATAAGTATATATGTATAATGTATAACTTTTATCCTTGAATATATGAACTTCCGTTTCGGGTACGGGAACGGGTTCCAGGGTTTTGGGTACGGGTTTGGGTGCACCCAAAATTAATTTTTGGGAACAGGAACGGGTTTGGGTGCTATAATTTTAAAAAATTCGAGTCTGGGTGCGGTACTTTTGTTCACAAGATTTCGGGTGCAAGTTGGGAATTGGGTTCTGCCTTGTACCCAAACCCGAACTGTGGGAACGGGAATGGGAACGGGGACGACTTTTCTGTTCCCATGACAGGCACTGGCTTATGTAAATAGTAATAGCTGTTGTTCATGTTGTTGAAATCAGCCTTGTAGTTTTTTCGAAAACAATTCTTGAAATTTTGAACTTCAAGTCAAATGACAGTTATCTCTAAAACCACTGGATCGATTTGAACGAAATGTTTTGTGAATATTGCTTCTGTAAATCGAAATTGTTATTGCTTATATGGTTGAAATAGGCCCGATAGGGTTTTTAACAAAATCTGAAATTTTGAAAAAACCTCAAAATTCATGATACTTTGACGGTGGTGGCTGACGCTACCCTACGCGAAGCCTCAAATTTTCGCGTAGCGATGATTTTTCATTTTATTTTAAGCGCTTAAACCATTATTTAGCACACGCTTTATTGACCGAATTCGATAAGAATAAATACGCAGGTATGCACAGCAACCGTTATTCACAATATAAATATTTAAGCATAGGTGGAATTAGGAGGTTGGAGCTTGTGAGGTCCAAATTTCGAACCCGCACTCATTCATTTGAGTTCTGCCATAAATGATTGGCTCTCAGCCTCAAGTCACGGCAGCTTTTAAAACAGTGCCGAACGTTTGCGTAATTAATTAGTTATTCTGACTTGAATCTTAAAACTGCTTAAAAGATTTAGCTTTATTTATTATCAAAGGTTTGGGTCAACTATTAGTTACGTCCCGTTGAATCGATTGATCGAGATGCGTATAAAATTGAAAGTTAAATGAGCTAAAAAATGTTGGGTTGAAAATGATTTAATATTTTAATAAGATTTTACAAAATATATAATGCTAAAATTAAACCCGCGGTGAGGTACGCATACTAGGAACAAACATCATATCAGGGAACTAAATGTTACTTTACAGTAGATAAAAATTAACGAGCAACAACCAACATATTATTTCCACCATTTTAAAATGAAAAATAAGGGGCTATGGCATTTAAGACTATAAATTGTTACGGTTGACAACTTTGAGGGCCAATTATAAAATTTAGTTTCAATTCTAAATAACAGATTCGAGACGATTAAATTGAGATGAGGCATAACGAGAATAATATAATATAATAACGAGAATATGAGAAACTATTACGAATTTTATAATTTTAACAAACGATTTTCAAGTAGTTCATTTCCAATTTGTATTTAAATCATATAACAGGTGGCCCGGCGCCTCGGTGGTGTAGCGTGTCTGTACGGTTGCAGAGGAGTCGGCTTCGACTCCAGCTCACCCCGCATAACTTCCTGGGTATTTTTCTATCTCTCTCTATCCACTTGGCTATGTGTGAAAGGTGCATGTTCCTGCTATAAGCAGGGGATGGACATATGGTCCCACTAATTGCACACAGCCACATAACAAGTGTAAACCGTTGAGGTCCGGTATATGACTCTCACTTGTAAGAGAATTATACGCATTAATGTAATTTCGATGAACTATGGTGTGCCAAGAAGTACTTAATAAATACAAATACAAAATTAAATCATATAGCGAAAATCTACTAATTTAAGTTTGTGTTTAAAGTCGAAGAAATTCTAATGATTCGATTGGTACTTGAATACTCTGTAACTTGTAATGGAGGACTTTCTTGCAATAACGATTCCCAAAGTAATTTAAATAAGTACTCGAGTTAATAACGTTGCTGAACTACATCCAATATGAAGGTTCAGGATATTTATGATTTGGTGAATCATTAATTTTAAATTCATTAACATTTATTCACCCAAAAATCTTACCTTTCAATAGTTAAATGTATACTTTGTCAGTGATCCCTGTTAAATCTTGGCTACAGTAGGAAAACCATTATATATTTACCGGTTTCAATGTAAATATGAAACAATTTAAAAAAGTTGTCAGCTCGAAAATGAGGGGTAACAATATCTTTAATCCTTATCCTGGTTTATACGGGGAAAAAAACGTTGGCAATTTCCGGAAATAAAAAATTCTGGCCTTGTCAGGTGAAGCTACTTGATTCATGATTTTCAATTTTGCCTATTTCTTTCCTCACTAACCAAAATAGTCAATCGATAATGATTCATTTATTAGACAGGTTCGGACTTAATGGAACTATAATGGAATAATCCTGGTTATTACATGCTGTGGCTCCTCGCAACTCAAATTATAACGTTAGTAGAACAAAGTCAATTTTTTTCAACTCAATTTCGACCTTAAGTTGTATTTGATAATTTGCAAATCATTTTTTTAATTGACAGTCAATTACGGAAACCAACATATACATAGATTCTTCGGAGTCTCCATAACTAACTAATTCAACATTTCCCCTTTCCTCGACTCATCTTAATAATGTTGATTAAACCCATGAATTTCTTTAACGTCATTATAGATAGATTTTAGATTATGCTTGAACGAGATTTCTGGAGCTTTGAGTTACAAGTGAACAACGTGACGAAGTATTTTTTGGTCTTTAGAAATACCGGTGCATTCTCGCAAATTACCACAAAAGTGGTTTCACCGCGCATATTTAATTCGTTCAGAGATGGATACTTAATCATCTCCAACTGTCAATTTTTTGTACTTTAGCAATTAGGGGTAGAACTGACTCAAAACTTCTCAAATGAAAAGCTTTAAATTTGGTAGTTGAATTGAGTGATCAACTAATATTTTGTTCCAAATTGAAGTTGTTTTGAATTTACATTTTTTTAATAAATTGAAGATGGCTTGAATATACAATCTAATTTTTTAAATAAATTGAAGTTGACTTAAAGTTGAAATTGAGAAGTTCTACTTCTTAAACTACTACTTCAAAGTTGTGATGATTCATATTACATGTAAACATATTTGACAACCTACTCTTAATATTCTTACTAAAGCTATCTGTTCTGGTTTTCTTTGAACTCATATGTACTCGAAAAATTGTCTTGACGACTTTAAAGAATAAGAAAAACGTAGATAAAATCTGGTTTATTTCCTTGGAACATATAGGCTAACGGCATTTGAAATGTTGTCACCGTCCCAAATCAACGATTTACGAGGATTATTGGATTTTGGAATGCGTTTGAAAATGCATCCTTTCGGTTGGATCTCGGACAAATGTATTTATGTTCGGAAAATGTCCGTCAGTTCTACGCTCATATACATTGCCCATGTGATATTGTTTTGGTTGAGCACCCTGAATCGCTTATGGGCCTTAAGTCAAAAGGGCTTGTTTGTACCGGATGTTAACAAAGCAGATTTGGTACTTCACACAACATTTAGCATTGCTTATCTTTCATCTGCAGTAACAATTACGGCTGGCTGTTTGATCCGTGAAGAGATCATTTTCTTCACGAATGAATTCTTCGAATTGGTGCGGGGTTTGGGTAAGGGACTGTCGTTGCTGAAAACATTCAATTTTTATGTGTTAAATTACGCGCAAATAATATTCTTTCATATTTTACATCGTTCTAGAAACATATTTGCTAACTGAAAAAGTGTCCCGTGCAAGAATCCACTACTTTCTTTTGGTGGTCAGATACTACGTTTACTACACATCCTTTATGTGTTTCTTATTGGTGATGATGTTTCTTGTGGACAGTGACAACAGTCGTTTCACCTGCCAGGAATTGCGATGGTTCAAACTAAACAGTATACTCAGGATCGGATTATGCTCACTGTATGAATTACAACAATACTTGATTGTATTATCCATGCTTGGACTCTACTGGTTACTGTTGTTCACCACTTACAGCATCTGCTGTGAATTTTGGCTCAAATCATTTAGGTTCTTTTAGTTGGAAAACATCTCTCATAAGTTTCTCAACTGAGCTCTAATTCTATAATTCTAACTAGTTTTTAAAATGATATGACGGGTTAAAAGAATGTTAATTTTATGTTGCGAATGAATAATGGTTTGTGAATTGTAGATATCTAACTCCAACCATCAAAAGTGAGGGTCAAGAAGCCCTGTTGAAGACGTACATCAGATTCCAGATTATGAATAACATTTATAACGGTTGCTTTGCGAACGTTCTAATGCCCTGCTTTCTGGCAATTATTAATGGAAATCATATTCTAGTTATTTACGTCGTCATCAACCATCACACACACTTGGACGTATTTTCCTGTGCGTTTTTTGCATGCTGGTGCTTAATTTTCGCAATGCTGGAGTCTGTCGTATATACAATCCAAGGCCAGATTTACGATAAGTCTGCTGACTTTATTCGCCGCTGTCAAATATGTAATGGGAAGGTACTTAGAAAAAGGGTAGCGGCACTACGCCCTCTGGGTATTAAGGTAGCTGGAGTATACGTAATGAATCGTATCACATTTCCAGATGCTGTTTTCAATATTTCGTGCTGCTCACTAAATTTGATTTTACTGTTTCGTTGATATATTTGGTAATTCAACTCGGGAAAAGTTCCCAATTTTTCGCTGTAGTATATTGTCAAGGTATAGTTGGGGTAATTCAATATTTGACTACCAATCACCAAAACCATTTAATTAATTAATTATTTATCGTGCTGATTTTAATTAATTGAGATGAAATCAATAAATGAACTTGAACTTGTTACACACAATTATGAACGAAATAACCCGAAGACTAATTATTTATTCAAGGAAATTTAACGGAAAGAACTTAAAATCTTTTAACGAAAAATAACTTTAAATTAGAATACAAGAGATGAATGTCAGAGGATTCAAAAGGATAAGTAAGGATTAACTCTCAGTTTAAGACTGCGAGTCTCAAAATAACTTTTGCACACACATTGGCTTGGACATAAGTACTTCATTGCGTCATTCGAATTTTCACATCACTGCTTAAGAGTTAACACTTCTTAGAATTAGAGCGTGAGAAGCCCCCCGTTAAGGATTCTCCTCTCCTTAGACACAACTAGAGAGTTGACCTTTAACACTCGTAAAACTGTATTACAATTGACGAAATCATTTCTTAAAATCTACTTACGAACTATTTTTCCTACAACTATGTATTCATACCTGACATCCCGGGAGCCGGGAAAAACATTTTGTCCTCAAAATTTGAGAACTATTATTCAAAAATAACATCCAAATTATAAAACAAAATATAATGAATGAATAACGGACAAAACAATGTAAATACGTTTCATATGTCAGTGTAGATAGTCAAAATATTTGAGAAAGGAAAGAATTAAAAGATGTATTTTTCACTTAATAATACACATTGTAGTTTACAAGGAAGACACTACAATGTTTTCTTTTTAATTAGAAGCCCTCAAAATGTATGATAATTTGAATAATTGCATAATGAATAAACTCTGGCACTGTATAGAACTAGACTTCAATTTATATAAACTTCGTGATAACGGTAACAACCGTAGGCAATCAGGAGGAATCTAAAATCCCTGCTGAAAAAAAGGTCAACAATTTCAGAAATCGCTGCTGACAAATGTTTTTTCAATAAAACACCTCAAAAATTTCGAAAATCCTTTTCAAATAAAAGTCAAAAGATCTGAAAATCCCTGTTTGCAATCCCGTTTTAAAATTTCCCTGCTGAATTTTTTTTCCCTGGCAAGATTCTTCCCGTCTTCCCACATAAATCCGACCCCTGGTGTGAGGGTGTAAGTACTAAGAACCATTATCCAATTTCAGCAAACAAAAGGAGATAATTTAAACATATAAAACGACGGGAAATAACATTTAATGAACTCTGTGGTTTCAAGTATTTGTCAACTGTCATTTGAAGTCCGTCACTGGAAATCAGTGCTTGCCCTGAGTTGATTCGACAATAAAGCCATTACATTTAAATACATTTGAGAACGCTGTACAATTTTGAATTCCATAGACCGGAACACACTTGGAAAACCTAAAAATATGGTTTTCGTTTGCTATATTTATACGTTTTTGGGAATTTAGTTTCGGTTTCAAGAATTCCGGTTTTGTCTAAAACGGCTTTTGCTCAAAATAAATTCGGTTAATCTTTTAATAATGGTATTCACAGCTTATTCAGCTTCAAAGATATTCAGCTGTATTATGTTCTCCATATAATTTTGTAATGCATACATAAGAAAAATCATACAAAACTATTTCCCCCTTTCTATTCAAAATTCATTGGTTTGGAGGAACAAAACTGCATTCGCGATTTCATCCTTCAATCAGCTTCGTCTTTCAAAGAGGCTTAAGATTTTCAGCATAACTACCCTTATTTATGGTCACAAGATTTAAAAATTGTTTGTTTTGAAAAATATACTATGAACTGCTGGATATCCAACATGAGAGCAATTCTATAATTTCTATAAATTTGCTATAAAATTATTGAACGGTTGTATCACAACCTTCCACTAAACATCGAGATGATTGATCATCGGACTTTAATTTAAAATGTTAAAAAACCTCACTGATTTTTGGTCTGGCCATCTTTTTAGAAGCAATTTTGAAAGACAAAGAACACTAAATGTAGTGTTGTCGGACAGTATAAGTACATTAGTATTAGAATTTCTTTCATAAACATTTTTATTCCAGTGATTCGGCTTGGTTCAAGTATTCTAACTATCTGGTCAATAAAAATATTAAAAAGAGCTGGAGATATACTTTCTCCCTGTAATACCCCGGTTAATATTCTAATATATTCAGTCTGTCCACCGTCATACCTAATTTTTTTAGCAAGCTGGTATAATTCTTGTATACGTTTAATACATTGCTTACTCAGACCTACTGTTCCTAATTTTCTCCACAGCTTTTCATGAGATATAGAGTCAAAGGCTTGCAATAAGTCGACAAATAGCGCGTATAGTTTCTTTCTTTTCATACCCAGTCTTTTGGTTATCATACAGTACAATGCAAACACATGTTGACTCGCATCCTCGTCCTTTGCTATAAGCAGCCTGATTTTCTGAGATAACATTTTTGAGGTTAGAAAACAAGTTAATTCGATTTGACATCACACTAGTGAACAATTTAACCGCGGAGTTTAGAAGGCTAATAGGTCGATAATGTTTTGGTTCATGACTGTTACCTTTCTTTTGTATTGGTGCTGTGATTATTTCCCCCCAGTACTCTGGTATTTTGGTATGTATAATATTATTATAGCATCCTACTAGGAATGAGAGTGTACTGCCATCTAAATTATTGTACGCCTCATTGGGGATTCCATCATTACCGACAGCTTTACCAGTTGCTAGTGTTTTAATAGCACTTTTGACTTCCAGGAATGTAATTTCCCTGTCAAGTATGTACGCATCGCCTAACTGTTCCTCCCTGGATTCCTTATTCACAAAGGTTATTTCTAGGTCGCTTTTGATTTCTCAAAGAATAATTTGAAGTATGTGTGCCATTCATGAGGGTTTATAATATTTTTTACGTTCTTATACTTATTTACTCTATATACTTTTAGTGCTTTCCAAAACTGAGCTGAGTTTTTACTACTATTTATGTTATTTTGTAGGATTTTGTGATACTCGACTTGCTTAGCTTTACATATACTCTTGTACTTTGTTTTGGTTATGTTAAGTGTATCTAATTTGTTTTTAAAGTTGACGTTTGTGTGTTTTGCATTAGACTTTTTTATGTTTCTTATCGCTTGATTTACTTATTTTTTCATACTTTTACACTCAAAGTCAAACCAGCGAGGACCTTTTGTACCTAATTTAGATTGTCATCCTTTACATATCATTCCAGCTTGTTTTGCTGCTTCTCTTATGAGTTTATTTAGGTTATCAATGTTAAAGTTTCCTTCTTGTATGTGTACGCATTGTAATTCTGACATAGCTTGCTTATATTTTTCAACTTTCTCAGGATTTCCCAGTGGATCTTGTTACTTTGATTTTTTATTTGCAGCCGGCTGTTTTCCTTAAAGTTTTCGGGGAAGTGTTCAGATAGATGGTTGGTGTGTATATGGAAGTCCCTGATTCTGTGTATTGTGCTAGCTTTGACTATAGCTAGGTCTGTGACACTAACCCCATTTGTATTTAGAAATGTCATTTCACCTTTACTGCCAGACTTTGACCTTCCATTTAGTACTGTGTGTTCAAGTTCATTACATGTTTTAGCAAGCATATTACCTCTCTTATTTCATATTATATCTTTACTCTCTCGTTGCTGCATTATGTTATTATTACTTGGTATGTATTTCTGGTGGTTTCCTATTCTGACGTTGAAGACACCGAGTATCAGGGTATCTAAACCTCCAATTTAATTGGATTTATTAATTAATTTCCTTGACAAGTTCATCGAATTCTTTATTTGGAGGTATGTATGCGAAGAAAATATAAAAAACTTTGATACTTTTTACTTTTAATATACAAAGGTATACCAAAATAAATAGTCAAGTTTTTCGATTATTTCAATTTGCAATTGTTTTTTGTGACCTACTAACATCCCACCACTGCTACTACCAGTAGACGTTTTTGCATACATCAATGTAGTTTTGTATTCGTCATTAAGGTTATATACATTAAAATTAGAATCCTGCTTAATCCATGTCTCGCTTAGGCAAAAAATATCTGCATTAAAAGTAATTATGTTTGATTTTTTCGTAAGAGTGTGAATTTATGCCATTAACATTCCAATACATTAAACTATTTACAAACTTGATATTAATGTCCTGTAGGGGCTGGCCGTTTCTTCAGGATGAGTAGTTGTCTTGAGCGTTTTCTTGCGGATGGTTTCTTCTGTTTCTTTCATGTTGCATTTGGGCATATCTCATGGCGCTGATTCTGGGCGGGTCATCTTGGTTTATGTAAATTTTGATATTTTTGTCCATCAAAACCTTCCTGGATTACCATATCTTGTTTTGTTCTGATTGTTTTATAAATATGTACCTGTCTCTTCTCCATTTTCCAAGACTTTTAAGCGGTGTTGTTAACTTTAACGACAAGTACCTGCATGCAGAATTTGCAGGAAAAAAGAATGAAATTGAATATGATAATTGAATTGTTCACGAAAGTATTAACCCACTTTAATCCGGGAACAATAGGTGTGGAACGGGATGGTACATTAACTGTATCAGTTTCCAAATGTAAGGTCCACTTAAGTATGTTCTTGTGCCCGCACCCAAACTGGTTTGGAGCAAAACATTTATATATGTGTTTATACATGTTATATACAAAACCATTATATGGAGGGAGATTTCTATGTTAGAGGCTAGGAGGTGAGACCGGGAAGTAAATTGTTACTACTATTAACAGGAATCCATTATATGAACGACCATTATATACAGGTTTTACTGTACAGGCATATAATTATGAAACAAATTATAGAAATGCATCAATTCAAATACGGGAGTACTGCATTTTCTTCCATCCTTATCCTGAGCTATAGAGAGGTGATTCTTTTGAGAAGTACTTTACAATAGGATTTCTGTGCAGAAGGATTACACTTGTGTCACCCTAATATTAGCAAACCGTGATGTTCAAGGGCAATTTAGGGGATCTAATAGATCCATGATTTTTAATTTTGTCTATTTCTCAACTAACCCAAATAGTCAAACGATAATGAATCATTTATCGGATTGGTTTTATTGGTGCGAATGAGTAATGTTTCGGAAAATATGGACATCTAAACTCTATCCAACAAAGGTGAGGAACAAGCAGCCCTTTATTTTAAGTCCTCTCTGGGGTGATAACTGTTTTATCAGAGTTGATTTCGGGTCATGTATTTAACTGGATCCGGCCATGGTAATGGCTATGCAAGTACGACCAATAATCAAACCCGAACTCGGTATTTTATGACCAAGTTCATGACCTCAAGCACTTTCTGTTAGAACTTGTACTTGGTGTAGTACGCGCGTTCAGTATATTTTTCTAACCCGAACATGACCTTGACTTGACCATGAACCGGACCATGAATCTTTTAGTTTTTAAACATTAAGGAATAATATGTATTATGTCACATTAAATCGACAATTTTATTATCACCAATTAAAAATACAAACAAAAAAGAATCAGCTAACCACAAGCCCAAAATCTACTTTAAAAATCCAATTCACCAAGCATTTTTCGCGACACATTCTGTCCACTGTTTTATGCAACCTTTGTTTAAAATTTTGAGCCACGCTTTAGGGCATAGTACTA